>BJBW01000915.1:77799-141549 GCA_004320125.1 Scolopax mira
GTGTGGTGTGGGGTTTGTGTGGGTTTGGGGTTTTTTGTTCATTTGTGGGGTTTGGGGTTGTGAGGGTTTTTTGTTTGTTTGTGGTTTTTGTTTGTTTGGGTTTTTTGTTTGTTTGGGTTTTTTGTTAGTTTGGTTTTTTTTCATTGGTTGGATTAGATGATCTTAAAAGGTCCCTTCCAACCTAGATGATTCTGTGAAAAGAGAGTAAGGGTAAAAAAAACTGAACACCATATGGCAATTCAATAACATTTTTTATCTATGGTTGTCTCTCTCAAATATTATTTCACGTAACAAGATAATCACAGTTCATTGTAACTTTTGATTCATCTCAGTGCCATTTATGAAATATCTCCTCATTATGTATGTTTCCTCCATTTTCATTCTTGTTCATGTTGTCTACTCCACAAATCACTGAAAATACTAATTTTAAAAGACCAATTTTAAGAATGAACTCTTGATATAGCATAATCATAAATCAATCTGGTTTGAAGGCTGAGAATCAGGGAGCCTGTCCACTTAATAATCAAATCATACATACAATGTCTATGTAGAAACATAGTAACATGTAAGTTCTGAGTACAGGAACAAAATTTTACTTTAATTAGGAGTGTAGATCTCAAAGGTGTCTATTGTAATGTACTATCAGTTTTCTAACCAAGGCTTTTGTTGATTATGCAGTTGTTATAAGCTGTCTTGTGTGGGTGTGCAGTCAGTAAAGCAGCAGCCAAGAGAAAGGCTACATGCAGGTTGCAGCTCAACAATACTATACTATCTCCCACTTAAAAATTCTTTATTCTGGACTAAAAACATCCCAATAACACAGTATGAAACTCCAACCCATTATAAACTCATTCTCATGATTTGAATTTACTCAAAATATTTGTGTAAGCTTAATATACATGTGGCTTCATCTGAGGTCAGGTATTGCCTGTCTGTTATGCTGTAAATTTAGGCCAAACCAGACATTATCTGTCCTTACATATCTGTTGTATACAACCTGTTACCTCCTCCTGTCTGCTGCGCCCCTTGTGTCCTTTAGAATTTCTCCTGTTGCAGCTTGTGACCATTGCCTCTTCTCCTTTCAGCATGTGCTTCTGAGATGACATTAGCTCTATCTTCCTTTACACCTTTACACACTGAAGGAAGATGTCTGACAGAGGTAAGGAGATGTCTGACAAAGCCTGGAGTAGGACAGGGACACGGACTGAGGAAGCAGGTCTTCTCTCTTTCAGCCATGTCTCACTGGTCTGACTCTCCATTAAGTTATTTCCAGTTACCTACCTAGAAAAGCTGTTTTATAATGAAAGAAAGAGAATAGCACTCTAATGGCTGAACTTTTTCTCATAAGTGGGAGTTGAACTTATTAAATCAACAAGCTTAAAATCAGGATCCTCAAACTTGGAATCAAGGGTCCATCTAGATAATACAATGGACAACAGAGACAAGGTCTCTAAGATCACATCTACCTGCGATGGTACTTCCACAGGGTGTGCCCTGCACAAAGCCAGGCAGATGTATCAGGCTGTCTTGCAAGCTATTTAATTGCATCCATTAGGGTAAGTAATAAGTCTAATGAGCTCAGCTAGATTGTTTCCTGTTTCAAGATTAGCTTGATCATTACCAGTTTCATGATCCTTGTACAGCTCTTAAATTCTGCACGGATATACCTTAAAAGCCAGATCCTCAAAGACATTTAGGCACTTAATTCCTATTTGGTAACATTGTGCAAGTTAAGCATCTAATTTTTTTTTTTTTTTAGTTAGAGATATCAATACTACTAAGAAGTTCACCTGAAGGGCTATAATCAGGATCTGTGACTGATTTCCAGCATCAGACACTGAGGAGGGGAGCAGCTGGGAACACATTTTGATAAACAAATGCATGTGAAATGTACTTGCTGGAAAAGCTCTGGACCTTTTTTCCCTGCCAAACTTATTAAATGTGGCAATAACATGAAACATTGTCCAGTTTATGTGCTTGTGGGAAAAAAAAAAAAAAAAAAAAAGAAAAAAGAGGAGGAAGGAGGAACTGTGGGTCATTTTTCAAATATGATTTTTGTCCCAAAGCCCAGCATTTTATTGCTGGAAATTACTAAATATCTAGCAAGGAAAGAAAAGCCCCACAGCCACTCTCCATTTGGTCACTCCTGTCCAAGCAGAAACAATCTCAGCGCTCTGGAATATGACACGTACTCTAAGGAAGTCCTTCCTTCAACTGGTACAGGTATAAAATGCTGTCTAGAAACTCCAGGCTGTCTCAGGCTGATTTCCATGGACTGTTTCAATTCTTCAGTAAGCTACAGCAACATTGTAAATCAGTTTATAAAATGGGCCTGGGACCAGAAGTGCTGAATTTGCCCCTGCGGATCAGATCACCCATCTGTCTGATCAAGAATCCAATTCCTGACAGTCATCAATATCAAGCATTTTAGAGGAAAGCAAGCATCAAAAACAGAACAGTACTTCTGATCTTATATATGTATCATCACCTTATATGTCTGTCATGACAGTTTCTGCTGATTCAGTATTGGCTTAATCTCCGAAGCACGAGGTTCAACATACTTTAAAAATTCTTATTAAATTGTAGACACATGGGAAGAGTTTCCCCTGAAAGTATCCTTCTAAAACCACATAGATAGCAGATTTGGCAGAAACGTGTCATCTTTATGCATGAGAACCCCCACATCTGAACTTGCCTGATTTAGGAATGCAAATCACATCCTTTGAGTCCATCACGAGCCGGGACTGTAATGCCCCCACTCTGTACTGCCGCCCCGCACACAGAAGTGATGTACACCCAGCAGAATTTAAAAGGGGGGGAATTGGAGGGTTGGGGGAGGGCTGGCTTAGGTTTTCCACATACTGGGGAGCACAAAGGAGTCTTTTTTTCTTCCCCTCCCTCGGGTGGCGGCTGCCGGTGCTGCCGCTCAACGCGCGGTCCTGCTGCCCTCCTGCGGGCGAGCTCGCCGGGCACGGCAACGGCATCGCCCCGCAACCGCATCGCCCCGCAACCGCATCGCCCCGCAACCGCCGGGAGGGACGGCCAGCCCCCACCCCTCTTCCCCGGCCCGGCCCCTCCGCCCTTAGCGGCTGTCAAAAAAAAAAAACCCCAAAACAAACAAAAAACGCAAACAAAAAACCAATACCTGAAGGCAGATTTTCATATGCAAGTTTTCCAGGCAGAACAAATCTAAATCTTGGAAAGTGCCCTCTGCTCTGCAGTGGCCGTCCAACGCATAGCAACAATATATATTTATACAAGAAGTGGGTTCGTTATTAAAAACAAAACCAAAAAACAACCACCACAACAACAAAACAAACACACACACAAAAAAAAAAAAACAAAAACCAAACAAATAAAGGAACCCCCTGTTTTTTAACAGTGTTCTTATCTTGGAAACATTACAGATCTCTTGATGGCATTGATAACAAAATCAAAGCTATGCATTTTCCTTTCATACCTCTGATTAACTGAACAGCATTCTTTAAATGATAGAATAATAGATTCCTAGAATCATTTCGGTTGGAAGTGACCCTTAAGATCATCAAGTCCAACCATTAACTAATCACTGTCAAGTCCACCACTGAAACATGTCCCTAAGTGACACATCTACATGAGTATGAGCTTCTTTAAAGTACGGTGAACTTTGGTGGATTCAGGCTCTCACCTTTTACATGAAAGACAGGAGAGGCAATGGGGAGGGAGGTCTACACACCACATCTACACAGTCTTTCAAATACCTCCAGGGATGGCGATGCAGCCACTTCCCTGTGGAGCTTGATCCAGTGCTTTACAACCCTTTCAGAGAAAAAATTTTTTCTAATATCCAAACTAAACTTCCCCTGGTGCAACTTGAGGCCATTTCCTTACATCCTGTTGCTTGTTACTTGGGAGAAGAGATTGACAACCACCTTGGTACACCCTCCTTTCAGACAGGTGTAGAGAGCAATAAGGTTTCTCCTCAGCCTCCTTTTCTCCAGGCTACACAATCCCAGTTTCCTCAACAGCTTTTCATTAGACCTGTGCTCTGGTCTCCTCACCAGCGTTGTTGCCCTTCTCCGGACACATTCTAGCACCTCAATGTCTTTCTCATAGTGAGAAGCCTCACTCTTAGTAGGCACATGTCTGACAAAATCGATCCATTCCACATCTTTGTTTCTGTGTGTGAAAAAAAATAGGGTTTCTTTAGTTCTCAGGGATGTTGCAATGGAAAGAATACTAAAGACTGTGAAATTGTCAGCATAATTGAAGTCACTTACATAGATACTGACTGTGAACTTGCAAGAAACATTCTTTCTGTGTAAACTGTTAAAACCGGAAGTGGGAGTATGTGCTGCTTAACAGACAATGCTACTGAATACTACTGAGGAAGAAATAAGAAATAGAATTAGTGTTCATTGGTCATTAACACATAATGTTAGGGTATTTCTCAAATTATTCTGTTGACTGAGTAAACTGAATCCCTTTACATTAACTTAAATTAGCAGAAGTGAGTTGTTATAGTACCAAAGAACTCCTTAAATAAAATTTATTCTCTTACTGGATTGAAATAAGTAACTAGTCTTCTTATCCATATAATCAGCAGAGCACGTCTTGTAAAGAACAGAAGAGGATAAATAGAGAAATAGAGTCAATAGGACAAAATAGGACAAATATTCAACAAAATTGCTGGAATATTGCAGAATTCAAGAGTCATTACTGTGAATTTTAATGTCTTTTTATTTCTTTTACCTTTCAACATTGCCCTTTCTCTAATAAAACTGCAAGCTTATTATGATCTGATACTGAATGAACACACCTTGTGTGTGCTTAAAAGGATCACAATTCACCAAATGAAGGATGAAATTCTTGTTATTGATAGTACCAATGATTTGGTTGTAGAAGTATTGATCAGATTAGATGCTAAACAATGAATGAATGAAGCTCAAGTGCCTGTATTTAATTACTGAGTAAATTTTGATTGAGTTTTTTTTTTCCTAATCAACTGGAAATAATCTATGTTTGTGTTGAATTAAAGTATTTGGAAAATATTTAAACAGAAATCCATACAACTAAATATGCACCAAATCTTTTTTAAAGAAAAACAAATCAATGTATAACTGAAAAGAAATAATCTTCCCAAAGATACAGGAAGACTGAACCAATTATTCAGACTTACACACTACCTGTTTGTTTGGCAAGGTTTTGGTAGGGGGGGTGCTACAGAGGAGGCTTCTGCAAGAAGCTGCTAGAAGCTTCCCCTATGTCTGATAGAGCCAATGCCAGCCAGATCCAAGGAAGATCTGCTCTAGGTGGATCTGATTTGGCAGGGGGGTTGGACAGATGATCTCCAGAGGTCCCTTCCAACGTCATAACATTCTGTGATTCTGTGATCTCCCAGACACAGGAGGATTGATATCATATCCCTTGATCCTTGTGAGGGGACTTCTGGTCTGGCACTGAAAGACTCAGACAGTGAATAGTCCGATCAGGAATATTAATAGAGGGTCCCTGCCTTTGGACAGAAGGAGGAAAGGGATGACCAAGAATACTGGTTTGTGTGGGCTTGATGGCATAGCACATCAGACCCACAGAAGTAGAAGGCTTTTGTAGACATTGGTGCACAGTGTACGCTTCTGTCATTGGGATATTGGGGCACAGAGCCCATCTGAATCTCTGGAGTGACAGGCAGAAGCTAAGAATTGTCTGTACTGGAGGCTGAGGTGAGCTTAACAGGGGAAAAATGGGAAAAGTACCCCATTGTGACAGGTTCTGAGGCCCTTTGTACCCTTGGCATAGACTTGGACCCTTGGGTCCCTTGGAGAGGGTACTTCCAGGACCCAAAGGGATACTGATGAGCTTTTGGTGTAGCCACCATGCACACACAGAAGATCAAACTATTCACTCTGCTTGGCCTGTTGGAAGATCCTTCATTGTAGGATTGCTGCATGTTGAAGAACAGCAGGTGCCGACTGCTACCTGAACAGTACACCAGGTGGCACTATCACATAAACCAAGACTTCCTGGCTCCTATTCATGAGTTGATTCATGATAGAGAGCCAAGGAGCAATCCACAAGACTCACTCACCTTTTCATAGTCCCATACGGCCAGTGAAAAAATCTGACACAGGGTATAGGAGAGGGGGTAGGATAACAGTAGACTATCATGGCCTGAAGGAAGTCACACCAACACTGAATGTTGGTGTGCCAGATATATTAGAGTGCAAATATGCACCAAAATGTACACCTGTGTGGCCTCCTTCCATGACCCTCACGATGCCTACCAGCTTAACCTCTATCCCTTGGGAGGTGATGGAGAGACATATCCAGGAAACAACTTCCAATTTATCCTGTGAAGGCCAAGAAGGTGATGGGCAGGAGTGAGCATGGATTTACCAGACAAAGCAATTCTGTCTTGTACCGTATCACATATGACACAGGAAGGTCAACTTACTGATATCAAATGAACCTTCCAGGGGCCAGTGCTTAGAGGGTGTTCCCTCCCAAGTTCCAGCTCACCACCCATTCTGACAAAGAACTACAGCTTGAGCTTTCCTGAGTTCTGAAGTGCCAGAAATATTGTTCCAATTTTCCAGAATTTCTGCCAAAAGCAAACTGTATTCTACCTCATCTATTGAACCCCCCATGACTTAAGCTGCCTCCAGTTTTAGTACCTTCCCAGTGAATGTGGATCCCCCAAGGACAACTGGTGAACTGACCAGTTGTGTCATGAGGTAGCCTTGCCCAACAGGTCTGGAACCCCAAATTCCCAACTTGGTCACCAAATAGTTACCAAAATGGATTTTCTTGTATTTTTTTTTCTTACTCATTTGTATGTGGGTACTGGAAAGAAGGTAGTAGAAGTATGCACTACCTAAAACCTCCTTTTTATTACCAGCAGTAAAGGTGGCTCTTGACTGAGAGCATAATTATGACCCCATGATACAGCTCATGATTCCTTGCAAGCAATCTGAAGACTATTCACATATTAAATTTTACAATGTACAAAACCTATTGGCTTTGGGCAATATATTGTCTGTTACCATTCACTATTGAGCATTTGAACACGCATTGGTCATTGAGGCACTTGTCTTCTGGAGCAACCTCTATGCATACTGAGGCCTTACTTCCCAGCCAGTGGCTGCATATCTCATGTTGATGAGATGTATATAAAAAATCTTTTAGTTTTCTTTAGCGTTTTTTTTTTTTTTAATCCATCTTTACCTCATCCCACAAGCCCTTTTTCATCTCATTTTCTTGCCTTCTGTCCTGCTGAGGCTGGGTGGGGCAGCTGGAATCCGACCTTCCACACTATCTAACCATGTTCATCCTGTGCTTTTACGTCTTCTCTTGCCTTTCTTAATTCCTTGTTGCAGTGAAAAAACTGTAAAGACTGTCCAAATAATTTGTCTTATTGTTTTAAATGCTCTCAAATGCACTTTCAGTTAACAGCAATATATAAACTAATAAATATTTCTGTAGAGAAGGTTGATTGGAGTTAATATTTCAACAAAGGGAAATAATACACTTTAACAGATCAGCTTTGTCTTTCTCTTATATGGCCTATAAACATGTGACTTTCACAAATGCTTTTTAAGAGTCTGTAAAGTATTGGTAATTTTGAGCCATTAACATTTTTGAGTTTGTTCTTTTTGATTTCTTTGGATTCCTTAGTTTGGATTCCTTTTATTTAAAATACCTTTCTAGTAACATTCACTTTGACTCTGCTATACTTCTGCGTAAAAGATATTATAAACCAGAGTATAGAAAATAACCTTTTTTTAAGGGACCTAAATTAAACAAAAAATGCACTGCACCCTATCTCTAAAGCTTCTGTACAAAATATTAATAGTATTTTGTTTTGTAGAGTTCTGCATGTTCCTACAATGTACGTATAGGATGAGAACTTTTGATTAACAAAAAAAATGTGTGTCTTACAGGATCAGCAGTGTTTTTAATGACATGGAAAACTGCAGTTATTTATAAATCTCTTCTGCTGCAACACATCAGCTTGTTAGTTTGAAACCTGAATGTAGCACTTTGCTCATGCACAGGCACAACCCAAAAACTACGTATCAGAGTTGTAGATCCAAGCAACAAACTTCAATCCTTGTTCTCCAGAGTTTGGATATCAAGTTTTGATGAAGCCAAATGCAGAAGGAAATCAGTAATCCACACAACTGAGTGTCAGGTTGGACCTTCCCTGAAAATCAGGCAAAATCCCAGGCCCAAAGAATGAGACATTAGACACTGGCATTTTGGATACCACCAGTTACATATCCAGATCCAAGCCACGTATCTTGTGAACGTGACCATAATTCCCAGTAACAGGACTTTTACTGCCATGAGCCTAGCTCCAGAAAATTGATGTAGCTCCTTTTGTGTTTTGGCACAATCCAGGTGACAGGTCCATATGAGACTCTGAGCAGTGTCAAACAAGACCTACAGGCTTGCAGTCAGGATGTGGGTTCTAAACACTCTGTTTTAAAAAATACCGTTGTACAATTTTGGACAAAAACTTACATGAAGAACTTTACTCTTTTTCATAAGTGCTGTTTTGAATTATGACATGAGATATTCTGGCAGATCGTGCTACAGTGTGAAAGTCCTGTCTTTTTGCATATACCAACCGTGTTACAAATGACACTCCCTCTCAAAATTTTTTGGACTTGAAAGAAAAACCGTAGGACTGAGGCTATCTTAGGAATGGAGGCTTTAGATAAAGAGAGAAAGCAGGTGTTATTTTTCATAGACAGATTAGTTGCCAGTGGTAAAGACCTTCTAGTTTGGTTTTTCTTTTCTCATTTTTTCCTCTGTTGTTAATTTCAGATATAGCTTCGTGTGTCATTTCTCTTCATCTTCTCATGGCAAAGCAATTTGACAGGACCTTTAAATCCAGGAATTGTCTGGATCTACAGTTCAAGACAGCTTTCTAATGGACCCAATTCTCACCCTCTTCTATGGTGACAGAAAAGGAGAGCTGAAAATTATTCACCAACTTGTATGGTAGCTGTGTTTGGTAGCAGTCTTAGGGGCTGTTTAGATTAAGTCCCATGATTTTGTCATCAGGGAGCTTGTTGGTTGCTGACAAATTTGGTCTGGTATCAATATGCTCCATAAAAATGCTTTGCACTTCTGTCTGTCTGTCTTCTAAGGATTTTAATGCACTTTATTAATTTTATCTTCACAATCAGCTGTTCTCTACGTTATACAGAAAAGTGTGACAGAAATTAAGTATGATTTGCTTGATTTCAACAATTTTCTTGAGGTGCAGAAGCCACATTCATGATGTCCAAAGACATCCCGTCTTAATAATTTATCTGCAATTTATCTTCTGCTAAGGCTGTTATTTCCCTGTTTCAATTTTTTTCTACATTGTTAGCAAAGTAATTGTTCATTTCATCCACAGGAGGGCAGCAAGAAGTTTAAAATCACACATGAATCATATTTGTGATATTACAGTGAGCTATTCAAATTTCCAATCTACATTGTGAGAAAAATTCCATTCAAAAATCTTCTTTTCATCCCAAAACATCATGAAGAGTCAAAGTCTTGGTCCACATTTTCTCCTCTTGAGCACATCACAGTTTGATTGCTTGGAGTCATAGTCTTCCATATGGAATAGATATTCTGAGTTTTAGTTCCATATTGTTTTAACAAGAAAAGAGATGCAACCAATGAAGTTAAGATCATACCACACTTAGATCATTAAAGCCAGAAGAAGCAGAAAAACCCAGGCCTGCCTTTCACGTTTCATCGGGTCACATAAAATAGATCATTGGAAACTGTCTAAGAATCCCAAAGTGCCTCAATTCATTCTGTTCCAATCCAGCATTAAATATTTTCTGTAAAGATAATTTAAAAATGAAAGAAAAATTTAAATATTCCTTAAAGAAAGCCTCAATCAGTGAAATGTGCCCTGCCAACTGAAAAATGCAATTATATGAAATTCCCAAAGATGTCCGTTTTAGATGATTTTCACCAATATTCAGTTAATTGCACTTTGCAAAGGCTGTAAGATCTTGTGACCAACAAAGTTTAGGTTTATCTTAATAATTCCTATTCATAGTGTTGTACTAACATAAAGGAAGAAATTGAGAACTTATGGCATGCTGAGATAAAAGGTTTAATCCACTTGGGATAATAAAATGACCTCAGTTACACATATACGATTTTTAAGGAAAATTAGATTGGCAGGTGACTGTTCAAATGGGTTAGACTACAATTTTTATTTACATCTAATGACTTTGGGTTTATGTGGTATTTTTAATGAAAGAATATTTGCTTTACTGATTCTGGTAAATCAGAAATTATGTATCATGCTATCATTCAGTCAAGCCATAGCACAGTCTAACTCAACTTCTTACAATTGGTGCCTCTCATTTTTTGTCAGTAAGTTGAGGCAAAGTAATTTATGATATACTTAAAGGAGCAGTGGTGGGTTTTCAGGACCAAAATCTACATTATAAGTATTTCTGAGTGTTGTCAAATCACTTAATCAATAAGTACACAAGTTAGAAAGGGCTATGGTTTACATATTCTTACATATTTTCCAAGGAAATATGTGAATTGCAATGGACACAAGACCACTCCACAAGGGAGAGCTATGGAAACTGAGCTGCATTTGTTATACCGCTGTAAGAAGCTGAGCTTCTGTTTGGTTGCTAAGCTTCAGAAAAGCCATATTGATTTATCTGCTTGAACAGGGGGGACTTTTTTGTTTCTCACAGGTTTTTCTTTCATACATCATGTTTTAAAGCCCTTGCCAGCTCTATTCTGAAGCATGATCAGCACAGCAGAGACCTCAACATGTATTACAAAATACTATGTGTCCAAGTGTGTTCATAGGAGTGTAGTCAATACTTCGGCTACACTTTGAACTCATTGTCTCTTTATCACCTGCCCTCCAATATATGGAAAACATTTCCATCTATTCATGAGATTCTCTGTTCACAGTAGAAAGCCATGATTCAGCCTTCAGCTTGGGCTGACAGTGCAGGCTTGGTAGAAAGGTTCTGAAAACAAAATAACATTTTTTAGTAGTTAGTTTCTCACTGTGAATTGCTTAAAGTCTGATGTCTGAAGACAACCTAGATGAACTACAGTGGATGTATGCTTTGTTTTTATTTAAGTGTGGCACCTTTTTCTTTGATGGCAAAATATTTTCTTGTCCCTCTAGCACTTGAGATCAATTTTGTTAAATTAAATAACCCAACTATAGGATTTGGCTTTGGGAACCTGTCAGAAAAAAAGCTGTGGTATGCAGCATCATCATCTAAGTTTCCCTTGCTATTTATACTAAATTAACCTAGAGGCACTGAAGTGACACAATTTATTTCTCAGGAACATTAATATTGCTCACACTTAATTTTGTAGATGCTGACGCAGAAATTTCACTGTAATAATCGTTGCTGGGTATTTTAGATCTAAACATCTACCTTATCCACTTCTGGGCTCAGCACCTCGTAGTAATAGATTTCTTTTTTCCAGTACCCTATACCCAAGCAAATATGTAACACAACCATTAAGAAGTTTGCCCATGCACTAGAAGAAAAGCAGAAATAGATATGTTAAACAACAGGGTTTTTCTGACAGATAATGATTTAGCATGGATCCTCAAATCACTACCAAGCAACCAGAGAACACGTATTTGCTCTGCTTGGATCGACATTTCTCAGTTTAGACAGGAGCATCTGAAGCTGCATTGTCAGTGGAAAATACAAAAAGCTTAACTGGAAAAGTACTGAGCCCTTTTAATGAGCCCTCAAGGATGCCAAACATTGCTTGTCCAGTTCTCAGCTGCACATTCTGGCATACCTAAAAGCTGGTGATTTTGTCAAAACAACATCATGGTGTCAGTGCTTAGTTCCAAGTATGGAGGAGCAGCCATAACACACCAAACTGGGGGTTCTATCTGCTCCGACAGCCTGTCCCTGACACTACCTGGCACTGGAGGCCTCAGAGGGGTCTCTGTAATGGGCAGTTATCAGTAACCTCTCCAGCAAGGGCTGCTTCCAACCATCAGGCATTTAGTGACTACTTGTGCATGAGTGATTATTTGTGTATGAGTTCATATATACCACATACAGAAGGAGTTTGAGGTTTATTTGTTCTTTTAGTCTCCTTTGATGCAGCTTGAGAATCTCTTCATTGCTCTTATAATAGAAATATTTTGCTTTGTTCTCTTGCTTATAAATGTTTTGTAGGTGCCTGAATGTTATTGTATCTTTCGGCAAAGAGTTCTACATAACAACTCTGTATTTGTATCCTTTGTATACCACATATGCCATCCTTTATAATACAGTATACATCCTTTGTTCAGCCTTCTCACACTTGCTGCACAGTGTAAAGTATTCTGACCTACTCATTCTTTCCATAAAAATTAAGTCATTAAGTGTCTCAATCAAGTTTGCTTCATTTCTCAATATTGTTTTATTTTGAATATTTTATTTACTATTTTTGTTTGGATTTTGACAATGTGACTAAAAGTCAGCAGAACACTGGGGATTGCTTAAGGAGAAAATATGAAGCTCATGGATCTATACATAGTAGTTCTATGTATAGAGGGAGATAAATTTCATAATTTAGCTGATCTGAAAGAACAAAAGGAACAGAACAGCTTTGTCTGTCTTCACTGATGCTCTTATTTTTATTCCTCAAATTGCTAATTATTCTTCCTTACTCTCTCTAGACCTCTTTCTGCTTCAGAGGTAAATTATCAGTCCTATTAAAAACCAAGGGAATTTTGCAATTCAGCAGAGCCAGGATTTCACACTTCGGGTAAAGATGCTGAAGAAACTGGAACATCAACTCTGATTCAAGGGATGATGCAAGTAGATACATTGGCACTTGAGTGAAAATATTACTTATAAATAAAACTTACATTCTCCCCTCAATAGCCTTTTGAAGCCCCAGAATACCTACCTGATCCAAAGAAGCTTAAACCACACCTGTGCCTGCAGCTGCCTAAGGTTTGACAGTACTGTGCAAATAAGCATCCCAGACTCAATGTCAGACAGAGATTTGGCTTTTTGCTCCTTCCTCCAGCTGACACAGCCAAATGTAAAGTGATGACCTCAGACCTCAGAGATGTACCTACTGCATCAGTTTCAGGTACAATTTCAGTTACAGTTTACATAGTTGATACTAAGCAGGTGTCACATAGGATATTGAAGGTCAGAAATCCAGATCTTTTTTCCTATGCAGGGAGGTGCTCTGATACCAAACTTCTATCAGGAAAAATACACTCATTATAATTACCTGCAATTTGAAGCCTTTTTAAGGAGAGGCAGTAGGGGTCTTCCCTTCTGATTTCATCTGTTTGTTTGACTGCTTACAAGAGGTAAGAGATACAGATTTACAACCTCTCAGATAAAGAAAATTATTTTAGTTTTTTATTATCTTAGTGAAAAATTTAAATATTGAGCTACTAGATAAAAGAAAATTAGTTACATGCACTTTATATAATAATAATCTCTTCTTTATAAAGCAGGGACTTGGAGAAGCTTGAAGAGGAAGAACCAGGCTTGTGAAACACAGAATAAATTGTTTAAGGCCATGACAACAGATGAAACACTCAGTTTTCAGTGTTTCCTTTGCCTGTTTTGTGCTTTGCACACATCGGTATCATCTTGGGTATCTATTTTCTCATGCATCACAGAGGAGGCCTGGGCTTCCAGCTCAGGACTGTGATTTTTCTGGGAGAGACCAAATGCCCTCAAAGTTACGTGTTGCACTCCTGTGTTGTACAGTTAGATGCAATTTTATGTTTCTAGCTTTTCATTTGCTTGAAGAAGTAGTAGTAGCAGTATACTTATACAAAGAAGAAGCCAGGTTTTATTAAAGGGATTGATATGGCTAGGGAAAAAAAGACCCATAAGCTTTCCCAGTCTAATGTGTTCCTTCTCCTTACAAACCTTGATGGCTTTATTCTTGGCAATAGTGTAGTCTTATCAAGAGATTTGGTCTGGATCTAAAAAAAAAAGATTTATCATACTTTTTTAAGTAAATAGGACACAGACAGATTCTCCCCTAGCAGCTAGTTTTGTCACAGCTCTTGGACATTCTAGGATGCTGTAACATATCCCCTCTTGCAATGCCTGATATTGGAAAAAAAGCACTTTGCTTTTGCTGTTAGGTATGCAATACCTAACAGAGTAACCTTTTTACAGAGGTTTTGCATTTGTTTCAAAACTAATTACCACTAGGTGCAGTATACTATTGGAAGGTACTCACAGTGCAGAAATAATGTATCTGGATGGCCAAAATGCAATTGAGTTATGTCAACAGCAAGTGAGCAATGTTCAGCCCCAAGAATAATAATGCCACAAATGTACTTATATAGGACAAAATTATTCTATGGATATTTTGGATCAAGCTGTGCTTGCATTTGCATCATTTTTGCAATAGTGACATCTTTGCATCAGAACAAGCGAAAACAGATTTACTTATCTTCTGCTAGGTGATTAGGAATAAAGAAACTAATGAAGTCCATGTATGCACCATTGTGCTTTCATTCATTGAACATTTGCATTCAAGCCAAAATCTTTGCTTGAATGAAAAATTATCCCCACTGGAATCGAATGAGGCTATTTGATATAAGTATAGAAATCAATTTAATATCTCTTTCTGCCGAGGGAATCTGAGTCCAGGCCTGTTGCTGTTGAACTCATTGGACAGATAGGGCTCATTATCCTGTCCTCCGAGGAGATTATGGACTACTTCCACTGTCCTGCAGAAGGCTTCTGATTGGCACTCAGACCTAAATGCTCTGATAAGTGACTTTCATTCCTGCACAGGCATTATATTACAAACACTTTTAATGCTATTTCCAATGCCAGAGCAAAATCCTGCCCTCAGACTTTTGGGCTATGGGATCATGCTGTGACTGGCTGAAGAGAGTTTATCCTCTATATAAGTTTTTTTCTCTTCCCACTGTTTCAGTGAGAGGAAATTGCATTTAATCTACTTCAATTTCAAAAGAGAAAAAAAAGTAATTACAAAACTCATAGTAATTGGGGCATTCAGCTGCACTTCAAAGGATATTCTTTTATTTAGCATCCTTGCTGAAATGTAGTTTGAGACTTCCTGAAGAAATGTCCTTTCTCCCCCATCATTACTCTTCTTAAAAAAACGAATTTTTAAAAATTATTATGGCATGAGTATGAAGCCACTGAAAACAAGGGATACAAGTCAATGACTCTGTTATATTCAACGGCCCTTGATCCTGGGAAAAATAACAGCAGGGGGTTAACAAAATTAAATCCATACAGTTTATGTTGTAAATGAAAGTATCTTCGAGCTTCCGGCAAATCCAGGGTCTGAATTGAAATTTCACTAAAATTATAGGAAATTTTTCTTTAAATTAAATGACTTAATGAAATGTCATATAATGTCCAAATGTGTCATGAGAATAGTGCTGCCATGAGCAGTAGAACTAGTAAGCCACGTTTCCTACAGAAATATGTCTTTTTCCTTTAAATAATCTCTCCTCACTATTACAGCCCCAGTGCCTCCCTCATTTCTTTCCAGTTTCCTGTGCCAGTCCACTGGGCAGAGGATAATGTGCTGCAGCAGTGCACTGATTGCTGCCAAAGAAAACAGATAACATTGTTCTTTTGTCTTTTCCTCTGTGGGAGAATTAATGTGTCTCCTGTTTGATCACAGATTTTCACCAAGCTAGTAGCACCATGGTATGTTTGAGATTTCATAGCCTTTCTTCATTTTGGTCTCAGTAGGTTCAGAAGTTATCTGATGGTGATGATGATGACAACAATAATGTAATACAGTTTAAAATGGTACACACACACTATTAGTATCTACTTCTTTTTTTTTTTTTCTTTTGTTATACTACCCTGTCACTGACCCCAAGGTCAGAGGTGTGAGTCCAGGTGGAGGGGTATAGTGAGCCATCAGCATCCTGACTTCTTCACCAGGAAAAGTTTGATGTTGATGCTCCTCTTCTGATGTTTGTTTGATGTTCATGTTCTTCTTCCCTTTAGGATCCCCTTTAGGATCTGCTTGTGGTCATTTTCGTATGTTTGCTAACACTTTCAAACCTTATTTTTTGTTCACCAGTCTGCATTTTACATTTTAATTCACTATATATTGTTTGGTTTACATTATTTAGACATTTTTTTCTTTGTAATTTTTGTTACACTAAAAACGGTTTTGTTTATCTCCAGGTCTGTACTTCTGTGATGGACTGTGTATAGCTGTGGGGCCTCCAGGGTCACCCTACGTCCCATCTCTGACCTTCCCACACCTTTGCACCTCAAAGCAGTGTCCTCTACTCCACTTCTCAAGGACCTGTTATACCAAGGTTGTGTTTCCCTACACTGTGTCTTTTTGTTAGTTGTAAACATCTTGTTCTGTGCTGAATAACTGCTTGTGACTACTATCTACGTAAAATTACAGTCATATCATACATAGATAACCAAAGACAAGAAGCCATGGGAATAACCATAGTCATTAGAAAGATTGCTGTTACATCTAAAACATGTGAAGATAAAGCTCCAGGCTGCCTAAGACAAGTTGAAACAAAATGAATAAATCGGACAAGGCTTCATCCCGAGGTCTTGCAAAATCAGTAAAAAACCTGTGGTCAGTTACCAGCAACAGTGTTTTTACCAAGTTAACAGACTGCAGTAAAGTCACTGGAATCTTCCTTAAAAACCCAAATTAATACGGAGAAAGGGAAGTACTTAATTTTTTTTTGTGAATTGTCAGGATTTTCTTTAATTGCCTTTACCATAGCTCCATATATCTTTCATTTGTAAGTGATTTTCAGTGGAAAAAACACAAACACATTTAAAAGGATGACACCGATATGAAGCTAGTACAAAACAGAAAACAGTGTCTAATGCAGGTCTCAGAGGCATGGTAATGAGATGTAGAAGAGCAAGAAAAGTCACTGTAGCCCTTCTCCTCACTCTTCCTTACATTAGTGTTTGCAGGTTCCCAGTCAGCTATGCTCCTCTGGTTTCACCTGCAGGTGCTGCCCCCTGGTCTCACAGAGGTACCACACAACATCAGAGACGACTTCTGGGAACTGCAATTCTTCCTGGACCATCTTCACTCACCCCACTCAGGCTAATTTCCTAGATCTGATCTTTTGACATGTTCAGGTATAGCCCAGACCACAGGAATCATGTCCCAGTCTGGCGAAGGGCTCACAGTAGATAGAGATGCAGGATGCCCAGGGAAGAGACAGCAGGAAAAGCCACAAACTGCAGTCTCCAAACTGCTTTAGGACTGCGGGCTGGCTACTGCAGCCCAGAAAAGGCTCTGTGGGAGCCCAGAGGTTTTGAAACACAGGGAAATACTCCAGTATGTAAGAGTTTGCTTATCAGACAATCACACTGTAAACATGGCTTGGGTGCAGGGAGGAAACACCGACTGACCTTCCTCTTCCACTGCACTGGTGTTCATAAACTCCCCTGCCATCAGACTGAGCCAGTGAGCCTGGATTTTTTTCACACCCAGGCAATGAAGACATAACTGGCTGCCAGCTGGAGCTGCCACAGCCTGAGCTGCTTTTAGCCTTTCTGCTGCTGACCCACCGCACTCACTGGCTGGTTGCTGCTCCACATCAGGCAATGGGATCTTCCCCCTGACACAGGTCATGGTACAGCACTTCTGGTACTGCCAGGTGGGTACAAAAAAAAGGAGGCACCTTTTTTCAGCATCAGTCCCCTGGGTAAGAGCCACGGGCAAAAAGCTCCCGAGAGGCTCAGCCCTTTGAAGAGACCTTTGAATCAGGAGGGCATTGCAATTGCATGCTATTAATTTCCTACTCATCCCATTTCCATAATTGGAAGACAGATCTGTTGGCCCTTAATACGGATTTTTATGTTAATCCTCCACAAAGACTAAGGCAGCGGTATAAATACTTTAGGTAGATGAAGGCAAAGGAACCGGTCTGGGAGAGATCCCTGGCACAAAGCAGCTGCGATTTTCCTTGGCATCTATTTAATTTCCTACTTGGAACGTACTTAAAGACTAACAGGAAATAAATATAGTTATGGGAAGGAGCAGTCGACTGTGAAACTATTTAAAATTAATAGAGACTGCTTTTCATGGCCTTTTGCAAGATGTGAATAACATTGTTGAGGCTCTCTGTATCCTCAAAAGGTCCATTTAGACTGAGAGCTAACTCCCTGTGGCTTCATGGGCTTTAAAACCTCATCTCCAGAAGTAGTGAATTACCAATTAAAAGCAGTAATGGCAAATGCAGCAAAGAAGCCATGGCAGGGAGTAATAAGATCTTTCTTGTTTAAAGAATAAACTGAAAAGTGCATTTGCTTTCAAGAAACGGTGATCCTTGTAAGACATTAAGAATAGCTTACCTCAAGAACCACATGAACAGATGGAAAGAAAAATAATACTCAAGCTTTGGGAACGAGTCCCCTGTGGGGCTGGTGTGCTGGCAAGATATAGTTCATTATCTGTGGAAATGTAAATGTTATGTCACCACTACAGGGGACAAAATGGAGTGAGCCTCTGTTTTAAAAGACAGAGCCTTGTGTTTTCTCTAATTTAGCTGCAGTCTTTATTCCCTCCTATAAATTCTTCCTCCAAAATCTAAGCTTTTATCTAAACCGATAGATTATGTTTCTGGACCTCTGCTGTGACAGAAGTCTTCAAAATGTCACCTTAGTCTAAACCGATTGAATATCATTCTCCTTAAGCAGCAAATATGATTTTAAAAAGTAGGCTTGATTTTCAGTTTTTCTCTTTTGTTCACAGTTCTGAGGCGTTGTGAAGGTTCTTCAGAGGGCAAGAACCTGGCCCGTGCACAGAAGATTTCCTGTTTTGAACTCAGCTAACCGTTTTCTGCAGGCTTTCCCTCAGCCACCTGTGTCTGACGCACAACTGACTGACTGGGCATGATGACCATGCTGCTCCCAGGGGCCCACGAGCCTTCCTTTTGCAAATGAGCATCATGAGACTCGTCACCGTTAAAGTATCTTGTACACAAAACATGAATTAAAATGGGGGTTGAGTTTTCTCGTCTCTTGCTCCAGTCCTCAAACCATTTGGCACAGTCTATCCTTAACCAGCTTCAGAAAAAAAGTAATTATCACATTAGTCTATCTACTCTTTTAACTTACCCTACCAATGGCTGAGGGTTAACTGTTAAGTTAATGGCCAATTTTGAAATGCAATACTTACTCTCCTGTGATCTTATCTTAATTCATTTTATTATGCAGAAAATGTGTCTTGCTGAATTTGTACATTGTTTTCACAGGCAAATTGATATAAATTGATCACGTTAAAGTAAAAATTAATAAATAAAATCTATTGCTATATTAAAATTCAGACCAAAATTTCCTGATATTGCAAGCATTAAACTTAAAGTTACTTTATAGTGTTTTTCTGGTTTAATTACTTGTTATAGTGTTTAGGCAATTAATTTTTACTTCTCCAAGAAGGCCATGTTCATAAAAACAATGTTTATTATGGCCCCAGCTTGATCCCATGCAGAATTGGAGGAAGACAAGTGTGAATGACAATTACAGTGTACTGCTTGCAGGAAAACACTATAAATAGAGCAGCTAAACTCACAGACACACCTGCTGCTGTGCCTTTAGAATTTAATCCTTCCACAAGGTGCTGAGTACCATGAAGTAGAAAGCTCACTGAAATCAGTAGGCACTCAGATGATCCATGCCTATAATGCAAAGTGAGGCGCAGGTGAGGGTGATGCCAATGTTGCTGCAAAACTCCTGAAATGTGTTATTTTGAAGTACATTGAAACATCTTGTTCTGAACTCCATGGCATGGCTTCATGGTGCTTTCTCTTCCATGCTAAAAATAGAAGACCAGAAGAAGTTTCATGAACCATGTTACCATCTCCAGTGCAATGTAAGCGGTGCATGTATGTGAATTTCTCCCATGCTGCTTTCAAAAGCACCAGCTCTTCCCCAAAGTAAGCTCCCTCATAGCTGCTAGAGCAGAAATTCCCTCAAAATTAATATTTAAAGCCACTATGGAGATGGAAAAATCCCCACTTTTTTTTCAGTACCTACAAAAATTCAAAATTTTCTTTTCTTGCCTGTCAGTTTTTCAACCAGTACACTCTTGCTCTTCATTAGGGGTTGTGAGCCTGCCAGTTAGCTTAAAGAAAAAACAACATCACATACAACAGAGCAAATGGAAATTAAATAAAAATGTCAGGTGGTGTGAGAAAAGGGAGGCTGAATGTGAAAAAGAGAAAATGATGAAAGGGAAACATATATTGCTTATAACTTAATGTCCTTTCTTTTTGTTTGAGTAGGTTTATGACATGATGATGTTAAGGACAAAGTATCACAGAAATAAGACAAGAATAGAAAACTTTACTCACTGAATCCAACACCCTGCTCTCATAGATATCATTTCTTCTATAAATTTGTGAAACTCCTATATGAAAACTGTCTACGTTTCCCATCACATTGCTTACAGTAGTTCATTTTTTTCTGATTATTAGAAATAGTCTGCCAGGTTTCAAGCCAAAATGTACCCTGATAGTTTATATACATCTGTTTTTCTATAACAGCTATTTTTCAGTGTTTCAGACTTTTCCATTGCATTCTTCTGTTCACTGTATTAAAAAGGAACAATCATATCCCTTCAGGCCTTCCTATTGCAAGCTGAGCAGAACAAAAGCTTACCTTCATACTTTTTAATAAAGGACGATATAATTAATAGGAAGAGAAACACAAAGGGCAAAATCCTAGTTCTGCCTGGAATAATGGCAAAACTATTATTCTACTCAGATCAAAATATTATCCATCACAGCCAGGCAGATGGTCCAGAAAACACTCCTAGGTCAAATAATCAAAGAAGGACAAACCAGAGAGATTGTTAAATGCAGAGTAATGTACTAATCTTACTATGAGGTTGTGTTTAGTAATTTCTAGGTATATGAAAGGGGGAGTAGGACCAGGATTTCTCTGCTAAGTCAGAGGCTGAAACATTTATGTATCATACGAGATGAGGGAGCTGTGAATGTTCTCTATTAGTTTTTTCCCAGGATGGAAGCAGGGTCGGGGCTTTTAATTCTCAAAAGACAAGGGATGGGTACAGGTGGCTTTGTATGGACACAAGGGGCTGCCACACGTGTGGGGCACACAATGACCACATACAGTCTTAGGTTTGCACACTCCTGAGCTACAGGCTATGTAAATGCACCTGGTTCATCACTGTGCAAGTATTTCAGTCATTTCAAAGATTTGTTGTATTTGCTGATATTTTTATAGAAAAAGGAAAGATATTCAATACCTTAAATTTTTTGATTTGTATAAAAGATCCACTGGGAAACATGTCTTGCACCTCCCATAAAGAAACAGTGGCATGTTCCTAAGAAAGAGTTCTTAAATTATAGCATGCAAATATTCTATAAATAATAGTCAGCTCTCTATCTAGTTTTCTTTTCTTATAGTTACTCTTGCTTTTACTGCAGTAATGGAGACTTAGTAGGAATCATAAATTCACTCAGGAGCTAATGATTGTCTGAAAGTTTTACTGTATTGATTGAAGGGATGTTTTGTGGCCATCACTAGTATATCCAGCCCAACAGCTGTTATACCTTCCATTGCTTGGCAGGATCCCATAAAACCTACCTGGAAGTTTATGGAGTTCTCATTTCCTAAGATGGAATAAATTGCGTTTAGAAAAAAAACCACAAGGGGCTTACAAACTTGAGGAAATAACACAGGTCAGACAGTTAAAAAATAAAGAAAAAAAAGGTGGACATAAATAAAAAGCTGTTGGCAGAGCCAGGTGCTATCGTGCTTCATTATCAGTTTCCCAGGGAAAAATATTTTTGTATGTCAGGTCAGAGTTGAAGGAGGAAGAGAAGGCAGGTTGCTCTGACTGTCATCCCATGAGTATGCCTGTGTCATCTCGATTTAAAATTAACATAATTTGCGGAGATTAACGTGTAAACTACACAGTGCTTTATGCTAATCAAAATCTGTGAAGAAAATTAACACAAAGTCTTTAGTTCTCCTCAAGGAAAACAGTTTTTAGCATTGTTTCCAGTTGATTTAGCTTTCAAATGAGTAAGGTTATAATTGGTAATTAAGCTGGCTGCATTTTGGGCATACAAATGAAGATGAAAAGTGATGTTGCAGCTTCTTAGAGGAAAATGAGAGTAAGCATATGGGAAGCAAATGAGGCTAATATGACACAATTCACAGCTTCATTAACATCAGCACGTGAATCGGGCAGGCTCCCCTCAATGTTAACACTACGTTTGCTGAACTTCATCATCAGGTGACAAGCCTAAAGAAAATGAAGAGGTAAAGCATAGTTACTAGATGAGAAAAAGACTAAAAATAAGATACTCGCAATCCTCACTCATATTCTGACATGCCAAGATGAGCCAGAGTCACACTACTGAGACGTGGAAGAAGATCTGGAGCTCTGTAAAGCTTAGACAACATATGAAATCTGGGTTGTGTCTCCTACAGTTGCAAAGCAGCCATGAATATCACTATTCCTGCTGTTTCCTACAATAAAACATTTAATTCTCTGGATTCAGTCAAATTTTCTGTATTAAAACACTGATTGAGAAGCCAGGTGACTTGCATCAAGAAATAGGAAGCTCCCACACATCCAAGTGACAAACCATATGGAAAACTGAGAAACAAGAACTAAATACACTGCCAACCTTTGGGCCAAAACCCACTGAAACAAATATGAGTCTTTCCATTGACTTCATGAGGTTTTACATGATTACACTATATGTGTATCTGACAGCACCAAAATTTAGGATACTGAGAATAGGAGAAGTCACTTTGCAATAGCCGACTGTGATCTTCACTTTCTTCCAGCTGTACCTTACTAGTCCTTCCAACTAAGTACTAGTAATTTTGGTTCATCCTACCTTTGCTGAGGCGGTTACTCCCCTCCAGATTTTGTTATTAATGTCTCTTGGATGCTTTTCCCAATGTGAGCAGTCTGGAACAGCTGCATTCTGGATGCCACTGTGTGCAAAACTTGTAGTAATTCAGAAGAAAAACACAGTGTCTTGGCCTCTCCTACACTCAATAATAGTTTTGATTCTACTTATGAAATAGATTTCTAAATGCTAAAGAGCCAGAAAATCTCCAGGTCAACAGTCATTTTCTGCTAGGTTTTTTATAGCTTGTACAAAAATGTGCCCTAGATAAATATATCAGGAAGGATGGGGAATGTGTGAACTAGATTCTTAAAAAAGCTCTAACCAGACATATTAAAACCTATCAGAGCACCAGGTGGACTTGTGAAATGTCTGGTCTGAATCCTGCATGTCCTGTGAATATAAACAACATCTAAGTAAACCTGCACTGAAAAGTAGGAGAAATTTCATTCAGATTTTGTTTACAGTCCTCAAGACTTCATTAAGCCAGTTGTTTCCCTTCAAAAAAAAAAGAGTGGTAGTGCTATTTGCCATATCTGTTCACTAGTTTACTTTGCCAACAAACATCCTTGTAATAAATTTCAAATAGTGTCACATAGTAAGACCATTCCATATGGCTAGCATATAGCATTCCAACTTTTTTTTTTTTTTGGGCCCAATAAAGCTATGCTTTAAGGTTTTTTTCAGTATGTGCAGGTGGGAGACAGCGAGTGTAGCAAAGAGGGATGGCAGGTAAAGTAAGGAAGTCAGAGGAAGAAATAATGAAAATATCTCACCCCTGGACACCTTTATGTCTGTTTTTTGCAGCCAGTGTCCTTGGCTGGCACAAAATTGTCCTTCAATCAGTAGACATTGCATCACTGTGATGTAAGAGGTGGCCTTGAGGGTGGCAGAAAAAGTTAACAAGTTCATAACTGCATTGCCAAAAGATACATCTGGTCACTTTATGTTTCAAATTACATGCTGATCTGGAAGGTCACATACTGTTTTACTGAAGAAGAGCCAGAGCTGCATGCTAGTTACTGTGCAGCTTGCTCAAGTAGGTCAGCACTACTCTGCTATTACTGTGGTGTGTCTGTCCTTTCCATTGCTCTAGTCCAAAGAGCATAGTTTTTTTTAACTTAATTATAAATTTTTACATTAAATTTATTTACAACTAGAAATCTCGTGTAGTTCCATCTGCCTTTAAGTCTTCTGATAATCACGACAACCCAGCATTTGCAAACTTCTATTCCTTTCTGAATGTTATAATGTGTATCATAGTAGCATGAAGAATTGCTATGCTTCTGATTCATCCGCCCACCCAAAATAGTGAGCTTTTTAAATTGTTGCACAGAAGAAGAAAGGATCTTTCAAACTATACAGAAAATGAGCAATGATTTGGGATGACCATAAATATCCTTATTGGATCAGCTACATGTGTGAGTCACTGATCACAACGTGCAAAGTCTGAAATGCATGAAAAGTATAAAAATTGTTTGGCTGTCAATTACGTGGTGAAGTGACTGAATGCACTAGCCTTATTTATCTGATCTTTAACGGAGAAGTTTCCTATTCATGACATCGACTGTTATTAGGCCATCATGTACTTTGCAAATACGCTACTGCAAATATCCGGCTATTGAGTGGACTCTTTTACCTGCTTGTATATATGAATAAACTGCCCTGGCTTGAAGATTATACAAATAAACCATCAGAGGATGCTAAGACTGTCTATGCTGAAGAGGATGTTGAACTAATTGTTACTACAGGCATTCCCTTACATAGACAGCTGTATATGTAAGTAACAATTTTTTTAATTACATCTGTACCCATTGTAACATGTTCTGTATTATTTTGATGTATTTCTAGGCATTTCTAGGCAAAATAAAGACATTTTGAGGAATTAGGATTATTTTTTTCCTCAGGAATTCTGAAACAGACAGGAAATTAGTGACAAGATAGTAGATACTGAGAGAATAAGCAGTACTAGGATGACTGCTGATATCTGAAAAAAATTTCAAACTACTGTCTTAAAATGCAGAAACAGGGAGCTTTGTGGTGTGATAGTTTCATGAAGGAATTTGGTATTTATACTTCCCTTTCCCTGACAACTGGTGAGATAGCACTTGGAGAAACATGGCTCTCAGCTGGTTGCTCCTCAGTCAGGAAGAATAAAAGTGAAAATCCCACCCTAGCACAGATGTAGTCATGATTGCTTTATTTGAGGAGCTTTGATGCTGATGGAAGGGTGCTGGGTGGCAAACATTAAAGAGACAGCTTGGAGAAGCTGCATCACAGCAGCAGTTTGATCAATTTAAGAACAGGCCTTGGATCAAAGTTTTCCTCAGCATGAAAATGCTTACAACTTTGTTTAACAACAAATGCTCCTATTCTCTGAAATATCTTTTTCCAACTGTGTGACGGAAGGAGAAAAAGGACTTCACTGAGAAGTTCAAATGAACAATTTATTTGGGCTTCACTCACAGGTTCCAAGACGCCACTGGCAGGTTCTTACTGCAGGTTCTATGTGTACAATGGCGAATACACCAGTGCAATTTAAAAGCAATTTGCAGAACACACTATTACAACCTTGTATTACAACAATGTGTAATACAAGTGATCCCAAAAAGTAACAACGTAAACCACAACCACACTAGATAATAATATCTTAAAAGAGTGCACTGATCATGGTCTTAATGGCATGTCATATACCATACATGTGTTTCTTAATCACTTATCCTCTCAGGGTAAGGTCGCTCAATCCCTGTGAAGTTACCCTGTACAGCCTCCTGGACAAGGATTCCCCATTTTTCTCCCCAAACCTTTCCTCATTCAATGGGGGTGCAGGATTATGCCCGAGTGGATTACACTATCTGGAATATTTGTCTCTGGTGGTGTGATGTCTCTTTAGTTTCTGTTGGTAATTTCGTGATGTCTAACGCTCAAAGTCACCAAATAGTGGTGGGATGGGACTCAGGGCATTTTGTTTGTTGAGTATTCAAGGCCTCATTAAGGTTTCAGTTCTTATTCTGATGCAATCTTGAGACAACCCCAGGCTGAGCCGTTTCCAGCTCCCCCCAGGAATATCTGTCAAGAGGGAGATGAAGCTGAGTCAGATGACAACTCCCTGACTCTTGGGTATTGTGCTCTGAAACAGGTTTGGCCAGATGCTCCCATGCAAACTGATGCATATGTAGTGATACAGTTCTGTTCTGGAAAAGTGATCTTTGATGATTGCTGATACATAAATTTAATTTTATGTAAATATTAATATTACATGCTGTACACATTACACAATAAACTACATTAGATAAAAGACTTTACATAAATATATTTCTATTTCCCTTAATATCGGTATGTAGCTACCAGTCTAATATCAACCTAAATCAGTAACCAATTCAACTGGATCATGTAAACCTAAATCTTCATTACTCTGGATTCTATGCAAGCACTGGTAACAATGGATGTAAATGTTGCCAAATTAAAATAGTACATTCTGCACTCACTCATTTTGTGACATGGCCTTTGGCACAGCTAATGAAAAAATGCCTTCCTAGTATTGTCAGTATTTGTTTCTGTAGGTTGCCTACTATTTATTATTTTCTACTATTTGTTAATGTTTCTAAGACAGAAAGTATGATATGATGACTAGACAAGCAACAATCAAACTCTGCTGAAGTCCTGGGGATTTTGTAGTTAAATCCATACTTGTCCGTGTACAAGTATGAGTGAAATCGTCATTTTTGACACAACACTAAGCAATATCCAGAAGCTAAAACAAGGCATTTTAGACTAGAAATAATTTGTGTATTGTTAACAGTGATGAACAGAGTGCTGGCCTGTTTTTTAGTGATAATTCTCTATACAAATGGGAAACTGGCCATCTTAATAAAAATTTATGGCCTTTGTAAAGCTCACGACTCTAGCAACTAATCAATCCACAGGCTTGAGAAAAGCATTTCTGGTTTTCATCCCCGAGCCTGGGCTATCCACAATGTCAGGCTGGACTACTGAAACCATCTTTCTTAGCACTGAAGATCATACAGCGACTGATCTGTCACCAACAATGAGAATAAGCTAGAGCTGGTATTTCTCCAATGGCCTAAGTATTGTTCTCCATATTTTAGACCGTTTGTGCTTTAATGCATTACCTTCCCAAATCACTTGGTACGCAACAATATTTTAAAAAATTATCTTCCAAAAAAAGTGAGACTTATATGATCTGGAAATCTGTCAACCTGAATGGTTTTAATAGCCCTAAGTATAGTATTTAATATATGAAATAGGGTATGGAGACTACCAGTGATAGCATGTGAATGACTAAGACAATAGAGCATTAGCTCAGATAAGCAAAAGTTATAGCATCAAAATTTATCCAAGGTGCAAGACAAATATGAGTTTAGGCTTCACACAAGCACAAGGCAGATTAGAAGCAACAGCCTGAAGACCAAGTAGCAAATAAACTTGCCACAGTTTGGTATGAGCGAATTTAAGATAGAATTTATATTAAGATAGAATCATAGAATAGTTTGGGTTGGAAGAGAACTTTAAAGGTCATTTAGTCCAACCATCTGACAGTAAGCAGGTACATCCTCAAATAGATCAGGTTGCTCAGACCTGATCCATCCAACCTGACCTTGAATGTTTCCAGGGGTGGGGCATCTACTCTCTCTCTGAGCAAGCTGGGCCAGTGTTTCCCCGCCCTCAGCAAAAGAAATTTCTTCCTTATATCTACTCTGAATCTATCCTCTTTTAGTTTAAAACCATTGCCCTCGTCCTATTGCAACAGGCCCTGCTAAAAATTTTATCCCTATCTTTCTTTCAAGCCCCCCTGTCGTGGTTTAATCCCTACCATGCAACCACTCGCTCACTGTCCCTTCCCCTGACAAGGGAGAAGAGAGAGAAAAGAAGAAAGGAAAAAAACTCATGGGCTGAGATAGACAGTTTAATAGAACAGTATCAGAAAAGGAAAAATAACATTAATAATAATAATACCAGACATTCTCACCATCACTGAATTGGCAACGTCCAGAGCTGTGATCGCGGGTTTCCGCCCCCCAGCTAACCCCTACTATATAATGAACATGACATCTAAGGTATGGAATATTTAATTGGCCATTCCATCGTTCTCTCTATTCTTCTATGGCAAGCTGAAAAAAAAGTCCTTGAAAAATGTAAACATCATTTAGCAACAAATTAAAATAATAGGTATTATTGACATTCCTTTCACTGCAATCACTAGAAAGGGAAATTAACTCTTTCCCAGCTGAAACCAGAACACTTTTTTAAATATTGAAAGACAGCTATAGGTCTCTCTGGAGCCTTCCCTTCTCAAGGCTGAGCATCCCCAACTCTCTCAACGTATCTTCATAGGAAAAGTGTTGCAAACCTCTGCTCCTCTTGGTGGCCCTCCTCTGGACCCACTCCAACAGGTCCATGTCTTTCCTGCACTGAAGGGTCCAGAACTGGATGCAGTACTCCAGATGGGGTCTCACCACAGCAGAGTAAAGGGGCAGAATCACCTACCTCAACCTGCTGGCCACACTTCTTTTGATGCAGCCCAGGATGCAGTTGGCTTTCTGAGCTGTGAGTACACATTGCTGGCTCATGTCCAGTCCACCAGTACCCTCAAGTCATTCTCCTCAGGCCTGTTCTCAATCCCTTCATCTCCCAGCCTGTACTGATGCCAGGAGTTGCCTTGACCCACAGGAAGGATCTTGCACTTGGCCTTGTTAAACTTCCTGAGGCTCACACAGGCCGACTCCTCAAGCCTGTCCAGGTCCCTCAGGATGGCACCCCTTCCCTCCAGTGTGTTGTCCGCGCCACACCGGTGCCATCAGCAAACTTGCTGATGGTATACTTGATCCCATTGTCCACATCACCAAAAAAGATGTTAAACAGCACTAGTTCCAGTATTGACCTCTGAGAAATGCCACTTGTCACCACTTGGTCGACAAGCCATTTACTTCAAGTCTTTGAGCGCGACCATCTAGCCAATTCCTTAGACACTGAGTGATTATCCATCAAATCCATGTCTTTCCAATTTAGAGACCATGATGTCATGGGGGACAGTGTCAAATCCTTTGCACAAGTCTAGGGAAATTATGTCAGTGGCTCTTCCCTTATCCATCAATGCTATAACCCCATCAAAGGCCACCAGATTTGTCAGTCATGACTTGTCCTTAGTGAAGTCCTATTGGCTGTCACCAGTCACCTCTTTATTTTCCATGTGCCTTATCAGAGTTTCCAGGAGGATCTACTCCATGGCCTGCCAGGCACAGAGGTGAGACTGACTGGCCTGTAGTTCCCCAGGTCTTCCTTTTTTCCCGTTTTAAAAATGAGGGTCTTGTTTCCCCCTTTCCAGTCAGCATGAACTTCACCAGACTGCCGTAACTTCTCAAATATGATGGATAGTAGCTTCGGAACTTCATCTACCAGTTTCCTCTGGACCCGCAGATGTATCTCATCAGGTCCCAAGGACCTGTGCACCTTCAGGTTCCTTAGATTGTTTTAGATAGTATAATCATATCTGATTACTTATGTAAATAAGACAATATAAGGATAAGTAAAGTACCCCAAGTTTTCCTCTATCCTTAAGTTCATGCAGAGGTTCCCGACTGCAGATGTCCAATCTTGTCTGACATGTGGTCACAGAATTTAAGAGAAATTAGATTAAATTTCTGTCCTTGTTGGTAATTTTCTTTTCAGTATTTTGCTGGAATTAAAAATTTTACTTTACTAAATCATATAACTTTTTCTTTATTCTTGACCTCCTTTTCTTGTTTCACATTTTTTTTTTAATTTTCATTCTAATTTCACAGTCATCATTTGTTTACATTTCATAGTACTGAAGCACATGAATTTTTCATGTCATATCTGTATCACATAACTGTTTATTTTCATTATGTTGCATGATTGTTAAGTAAAAATCTTTTCATATATTACCACGAGGTCCAGAGTTCCTCAGGGAAAGTTTCCAGGGCACATGTGATTTCCTGATTAATTTCTGGGGACCAACAGATCAGAGTCCCTCACCATGTGTTTATGAATATCTGTGGTGGTGATCTACGCAGGAAAAGAGTACAGTGTGAGATTATAAAACACTTACCAAGTACTAGAGGTGTGTGAGGGGAGACGTGTTTTGAATGTTTGAACCCTAAGACAATCTTCCATATGACTTTATTCCTTCCTACACACCAGAGTTTACTCACAAGATACAAAGCTGTAAGAAATTTCATTACTACCAATGCTCACAAAACTCTATGCTAATTCTCTTTTCTGAATAAATTAAGTTTTAATTAATTCAGTATGAATTAAATTTGTCAATAAAGATGGCAGTCAGCAATACATCTTTGGTCCAGTTGTAGAAGCAAGTACTTTACCCAAATAGATCAAAAGTACGATGCAAGAAATAAGGCAAATTCATTTCATTTCATTTTAGAAATCTGCCTGCAATGTGACAAGACAAGCAGGTACAGTTATCTGTGCCAGGCTTTTGTTACGCCCTAAAAGTATTCTCAGAGCTGTTCAAGAAGTACAAGTATTGCTACGGACTAAACCATTAAACCAGACATTTCTGGACTTCCCAACCTGAGGCATCTTTTGTTTTCTTCAGTAGTCTGGTTTGCACTTCATTGGATATACCTATTCTGAGTGTTTGCTCAACAAATAAAAATTTGTTTAACAGAAGCCCAAGGCACGTGTTAAAAGATAAATTTAGCAGCCATCACTTTAAAAAGGCTGTATCCTTATGACACTCCCAAAATGATAAGGAAAATATTAAGTGTATGTTGCTGCTTCTGAGAAATCAATCAAACATCAATTTGATTAGGAAGGCAAGACTGTGTAACATGGGATTTCTACTCCTGTATCACACAGCTACTTGAGTAGACAGATGTACACATGGCACACACATACTCAACCCCTTCTCTGCTTTGAAGAGCTCTGTAGAGCAAGAGCAGAGAGAGACTGGAACTCGACAGCCCTGGCGTCTACAGTCTCTTTCCTGAGGCTATAAAGGTCATGGTGATGGTCAGCAAATCTCTTCCCACATGACTGTCAGACATTGCTCTTGGAGCTTCAAGGGAAAGGGTGATCACTAAGTTTCCTTTCCACACCACACAGTTTTGTTTGATCTTAATGTAGAGCCGTTCGCTCTGTAAAATGGAGGGGATGGTCAAGTCCTGCACCATGAATATCATAATGTCAGGCATCTAACTGTGACTTCTCAGCAAAGAGACAGAGAGGCATCCTCAGAATATGGTTCAGATGAATCCAGGTTTCTGCAGTTGCATTTAAAAAATAAAAATCAGAATCTTGTTTTAAGATATTTTAGGGTTAAAAAAGAAATAGACATAATGCTCATTAAATAGAACCAGCAGGCATCTAATTTGAAATGGGATTAGTTCCCCAATCCTGCTGTGCTGTTTTCATGTACATGGATGGATTAACAAAACAGGTTGGGTTTGAGCGCTTTTTTTCCCCTGTCATTTCAGTTCAGGACATATCAGTCACTACTTTTCCCTGAGTTTGCTGACTAAAACTTTTAATGAATCCATCAATGAAAATTAGGCCACTGCCAACAATAAGCCTAATACTAACTGACACTCTTTGGAGATTAAGGCTCAGCCTGTACGTACAGTGATGTGTCATTTTAATTTTAATTAAGTAAAAAGACACAGCTAAACACAGCCTTTACTTCTCTTTAAGTTTAACAGAGACAACATACACAGTGGGCAGCTGCATGGGGCATCATCTGCAATTTGCAGAGAGTGATAAATTGAATCAATAAGATAGAAATCTAATGTGTTCAGGGATGGGGTTAAGAAAGCCAACAACCACCTGGAATTGAATCCGGTGAGGAGTGTGAAGGACAAGAAGAAGAGCTACTACAGGTATATCAGCTGCAAAAAGACTAGGGAAATGTGGGCCCACTACTTCATGAGGCGGGGGATCTAGTGACAAAGGATATGGATAAAGACATGGCATGCAATGCCTTTGAGTACCAGTAAAGACCAGCCTGCAGGAATCCCAGGCCCGTGATACTAGTAAGAAAGTCTAGAGCATGGAGGACTTAACCCTCAGTGAATGAGAATCAGCTTAGGAATTATATAAACAAAGTGAACATACACAAGTCCCTGCAACTTGCAGGTAGGTACCCACGACTGCTGAGGTAGCTGGTCCATGTCACTGTAAGGCCACTGTCAACCATCTTTGAAAGGTGGTAGCAATCAGGAGAGGTTTCTGAGGACTGGAAGAAAGCAGATGTCACCCCTATCTTCAAGTAAGGCCAGTAAGATCATCAAGAAAACTACAGGCCGGTCAGCCTTACCTTGATCCTGGGAAGGGGATGGGACAATTGGGTACAAACTGAAACAGGGGAAATTCCACTGAAACATAAGGAGAACCTTTTTTTTAACTGTGAGGATGGTCAAACTGGCACAAGGATGCCCAGAGAGGCTGTGGAGTTTCCATCCCTTCAGATATTCAAATCTCAACTGCAACTGGACATGGCACTGGGCAACCTACTCTGGCTGACCCTGATCTGAGCAGGGATCAGACCAGGCCACCTCCTGAGGTGCTTTCCTGTCTCAGCTTGTCTCTGGCTCTGTATGTTTTAGACTAGAAATGTTGCAGCATATGTCTTTCCCAGAGGACTCTCAAATTGACAGCCCACACGTATTGCACAAATTCTCTTGATGGGGTTTTCCTCTCTTGCTTTCCATCTTCTCCTATGTTTAGGCATCTAGGATGAATTGGTCTTTTCTAACATTGTGGTATGGCATTAATTCTTCCTCCTGCTAATGCAAGTAGTTTCTGAGTGTACAGTTAGCACAAATGCACCAAAACATACCCATCAGAGATGAAAGAAGGGAAGACTAAACCAAAAACCTGGACACAGTGATCCTAACAGCTGTGCAACAGTGAAACTCTTTTTATGCATAGACAAAAAAGTCATTATAAGAGGGAACCTCAGTGCAGCAAATATTCTGGTAGGTTCACCATCTGCACTAGTGCAAACTCATACTGCTGAAAAGTGCTGCTTGCTCCTGCAAGTACATTTCTTCTGATGCTCTATTGATTTTTTCATTGAAGCAATAAGTTTTAAGTATGTGTGTGTTTATATATATATATATATATATAAAAAATATATATATATATATATATACACAAGCATATAGGTGGTGACAGCAACAAGAGGCAGGAGCAGCAACAGTGTCACTGGATAAATGAGTTTCCAAAGAGTTTCTGCTTCTGCAGTAATTGGGATTAGTGTCGCAGAGAACTATTTAGGTACTTCAATTGAGTATAAGTTTCTTGAGGCAAGTACTACCATTGCAGAGGTATTGTACTATTGGAGAAATATCAGAATACATCAGAATACAGTGTGTAGAGAAGAAATAATTTGAATAATGGCATAACGGCATTCGAAAGAGAAAACAGTTCTCATTTTTGACAGGTTTCACTACATGTTTTTAGTATGTTTTATGCAGGTAGTTTACTCTTCTGTTTGTTTTTGGTTTGGGTGTTGGGTTTTCTGGTGTTTGTGGGTTTTTTTATCTACTGAATTTTAACTCTAGGAAAGAAAAGGGAGAAGGAACTACTTAATGGGTCAGCCTCTTCTGATATCCTGTTAATAAGCAGTTTCAGGATTTAAAAAAAAAAAAAAAAGGAGAACAGTAGCATGGAGATGTTGTTCTCCTTGCATTTGCTGCTCCAGAAGAGTGCAGTATGAAGACAGCATATTCTGTATTTTAATAGCACAACTAATGCTATCAGTTCTGCAGGTAAGAATAGAGCATTTGATAAGATACTGAAACACCTACATACTTCAGAAGCCACACCTTAATCTGTATAGTAAATCATGATGTATATCTTTCTGCTCTCTCAGATAGCAGAGTGTGTGCTTTTCAGGTTCGTATGTCAACATGTGGAAAGTCATTAAAGACCACAAAAGTTTCATAATGCCATAGGTATATATGAAGGTTTCTTAATGCTGTGTTTATGTTGTTATAATATATTATCACAAAAATTCTCCTTATCCAAAATCAGGGCTTTCTGTTCTACTCAGTGGTCCTCGTGTTTGGGGAGCCAGTGGCACTCAGGCACTTCACAAAATTTCTCACCTAATATTATATACTGATTAGCCAAAGCTTTAATGAAACATTTGTCCAAGCAACATGAGACTGCAGACTACTTATGATGGTTTTCAGCAGACCAGTTTGACACCCGTAAGGCTTTGGTAACAACTGCGTAAGTAATTGTAATAAAAGGAAGACTAGAGTTCATAGGTTTGGAAAAATACAAGGAGTATAACAACCGGGTAAATAGCATTGGTGAAGAGAATGAAGGGTACAGAGCACAATGACTACATTTTACATGTTCAGCTCTGGGCAGCAGCTCTAGGCAATGATGCAGAAATAAGTCTTGGGTGACTTGCATGAACTAATTCCTTTAAAGTTTGTGAGGAACGTCCAGCAAAGGAGGAGGTATTTTGTGAAAAGGCCAAAGGTGATTGTGTGAGAAGTACACTAATGAGACAGTGAAGGTTAGCATTACTGACAGAGAGAACGTGATGGCTGATGCTCAATGCGACATTAAAGCTGATTCAGTACAGGGTCAATTGATCAGAAACTTTGAAGAGGACAATGAGTTTGCCTTTGATGCTGCTGAAACGGAAGAGGAGAGAGACACAGACATTATGTCAGCAAGGAAGATAATCCTCACAGTGCAATTCTGAAAGAGCTTTTGGAGAACACAGTGGAAGTCCCAGGAGTTCCCAGGGAGAGAAGTTTGTAACCCCCAAAGTGTGAAGTGACAGGGCACTGTCAGTCAAACAGACTGAATCTTCTAATTGACATGTAGGAAGAAACAAGATACAATAGATACAGTCTTCGTGTACAGATCTAGAGAAACTGCTATGCTGCAAGAGGTATTAAAATTAAAGGTCTAAATGGCTGGAAGGACAGTATAGCACTCACAGGAAGAAAAGGTTTGTGAAAGAAATACCAGGGCCTGAATGTACTGTGCCAAGCATAAGATGTGGTAGGTGCCTTCAAGGAGGTGGCAACATGGTACTGATTTGGATTGGGTGTGGAAAGGCAGGCCAACAATAGAGATGAAGAACTGTGAATCACTAGAGTAAGATATGAATCAATGCCAAGTTCATGGGTAAGAGAACTAGAGACAGGGCTCACAGTTTTGGGGGACTTTGAGGGATGTATTACAGATCCTGATTAAAAGCTGATTAAGACGAGAAATAGACAAGAATTAGAAGACACATTGGACAAAACCCAAAAAACTATATGAAGTCTTGATTTTAAAAATGATGGAACGACTTACTTACACTGTCACATAATACTGAGAGGTCAAGAGGGACTAAGGTAGAACAGAAGGGCTGAGATTTGGGGAGATTTGAGGAGGAAGGTGTGCTCCATTTAGGACAGAACTTTCTGTGACTTGCAGACATCCACAAATTTGTAGACTGTTGTGACGATCAAGGAGGAAAATAAGGCTATGCCAGAAGCAGGGCTGTGGCAGTAGACAACACATTCAGTTAACCTTGAAAGAAAAAGCATTAAAGAGCTTTAAAGGGTGATATTGAGGATTAAAGGAGCAAAAAGCAATGTAAGGGATCTATAAATCTATGGATGAAAAAGGAATGCATAAACACCACTTAGAAATTAAGTGTTATTTCTTCGGTATAATTAATCAACTAGATCTTGTTGGGATTAGGAAATCTTTGTGTTTTTCCAAATAAAAAAGAGGGATGAACTAGTTATTACGAACTCTTTCACCAGAATGTGAAAGCATAGAAGACACTCTCCCTCCCCTGCCTTCCATTCATGACTTTTTTGAATAGTCACATACAGATTTAGCATGTCTCTGATCACTGTAGCCAGCAACCTGCCATAAGCTTTTGTTTATAAGACAAGAATTGTTGTTGCTCCACCCTCGCGTGCTGTGACTCAGGAGTAAGTTAGGTTGGCTCAGCTTCCTCCATTTTGTGGCCTATTAGATGTACACAGTTGCATTTCATTTTTCTAACCTCAGAAAATATAGGACATGACTTTCCAAGGAATCATTTTTCACATTAGATGGATATTTAATTTTAGGGGATGATTATGAAGCCAAAAAACCTATGAATGAGCAACCTCTCCTTTTCTAGCTGGTTTACTGAGATGACATATGTGAATTAGACCCGTGGAATCATGGTTAGGTTCTAACATTTTACTTAGCAGTGTCTCTTCAAGTTTGGTGCTAAGTTTATTAAGAGTCCAGAACAGGCCTATATCTTCTTCCTTCTCTGATTAAAGTAAATTTCCACATGACTTTAACAAAGCTTAACAAAGTTTTATGAAGGCATGCAATTTAGTGAGTGCAAGAAAAATATGATATGAGAGACAAAGACTGATGGTGGGCTGTAGCATAGACAGGAATGCTCTACAGAACGAGCAGTGGAGAAATCATATGGCAGAACAGGACGGACATATAGAAAAGTGATTGAAGGAAAATGGTCATAAGTAGAAGAAGAAGAGAAAGACCAAAAAAGGCAGGATAAGAAAGACTTAGGCTGTCTTTACTTACACATTCATGCTGTTGGCTTCAATAGTCTCTACTACTCCTTTCTACTCCTCCTACTATGCTGACACTTACCCTGCTGAACCACAGTGTATGTCTGGGCAATCATCAAGTGAACTGGACAGGCATCTGATTAATATCGGTCACTTTTCAGCACAAAACCCAACAGAAATTAAAATAATGGGGAGGGGGAAATGGATAGGAGAATACTTCAGCTAGCACTGTTGCCAAAAGGAAGATCGTGGGACCATAGTCTGGACTGAAGATATAGCAAAGGGACTGAATAAATGATCAGAAAGGTTAAAAAACACAGTACATCTGTAAAAAGAAAGAGAGCAACAAGTAAATGGAACTAGGAAAAAAAAACAGCAGAAAAAGAAAAAAAAAGAAAAGAGAAAAGAAAAGAAAAGAAAAGAAAAGAAAAGAAAAGAAAAGAAAAGAAAAGAAAAGAAAAGAAAAGGAGAAAAACAACAACCAAACAAAAAAACCCCAAACAAAACAAAAGAGAAGATTTAGAGAAAATACATGTGTTTATTAGCTGGAGACAGAGAACTGCCTGAAGAACATGAAGATCTGCCAGAGTGCCTGGAAAAGCCTCAGTCACTGGACCTACAGAGGAAAAAACATCCCCAGACCCAGGGGAGAGCAGAGTGAAGACTGCAGAGAGGGAAGAGAAAGAAGTCAGGCTGATTTTGAAATGTTACTTTTCAAAGGGGGCAGAGCTACCTCACCCAGACTGTGACTTTCAAATTCATTGAGACTCAATAGCCTTTGGATCTACATCAGATTCTAAAGGTGAAAATACTCAAATATTTGTAGACTTTATAATCCTCTATCATCATCCGTCCAGTCTCTCTTCCTGTTTCTACATCTTCTACCTCAGGCTGACATGCTTTTTTCTGTCTTAATACTCCTTTCACAGTGAAATCAGGCTGCTACTTCTTCACCACTCTTCATGTATACCAAAAAAAAGCAGATGATAAGGGAATAAGGAAATGCAAGCCTTCTCCCAAGTCCAGTCTCTGCCCATGGGACAAACAATTTGAGGAAGATTTCAGGAAGCTCTGGGATGAAATGCTCTCTGTCATCCTCCAACAGAAGCAAATCTAAAGGCAATTCACTTCTTAAGAGCTGTGAAGGACAGGACTCTAACAGAGTGTGGGATTTCTTTTTCCTTTCTTTTTGATAAAAGTGAACAAAATGCCCCAAGAAAATACAGTGAAAGAAACAATAAAAACTCTAGAGACATGTTTTGACGTAGGAGATTCCAGAAGATTATTTTGCTGTTTCATAAATAATCCTACTTTGACACATTCAGGAATGTGTTGTACGTAATTTCCATCAGCTGTGGAAATTCTCAAGACGATACGATCTACCAGTTGCAGCTTCATCTACGAAGGGCGAGCACAGACCTTTCTTGGTTTTACTTTCCTTTCAGGACATACTTAACAGCCTCTACTCGGTATTTTCCATCATGTCAAATGCATATACTTGTGAGTTCTAAGACTTTTTCTGCCTTAGGGACATCCTCCTTTCTCCTTATCTTTTTCCTTTCATGCACACAAACTTTTAAGCCTGTGCATTGGCAACTTTTTTTTCTTTCCTTCCTCTGTAAGGAGACAAAATTAAAAATAACAGCAAATCCTGAGGCATGGTTTTATTCCTTTTTTCCTAGAAAACTCAGATTAGAGCGATCCCACCCAGCGCTGTGTAAGGACGTAATTAAAGTTCATCACGGATTTCCCAGCTTCGTTTCCTCCCTGCCATTCAGCAGCCTCTCCCCGCTCACCATTTACAGATTCATGGATCCACGGAATTGTCAGAGTTGGAAGGGACCTCTAGAGATCATCTTGTCCAACTCCCCTGCCAAAGCCTAGAGAACATCACTCAGGGCTGCATCCAGGCAGGTCTTGAAGATCTCCAAAGAAGGGGACTCCATGACCTCCCTGGGCAGCCTGTTCCAGGGCTCTGTCACCCTCACTCTAAAGAAGTTTTTCCTCATATTTGAGTGGAACCTCCTATGCTCCAGCTTGTGCCCGTTGCCCCTCGTCCTATCGCTGGGATCCACTGAAAAGTGTTCGGCTCCATCATCCTTCAACCCACCCTTCCCACATCCTTCCCTCACACAGGTTTTTTTAATTATTTTCTTTTTCCCCCACTTCTAACAAAGCCCCGCGCATCCCGAGTGCATGCTGTATGACGTTCCGCCAGCTAATTACATGTAAATGTGCGCTAGGAAAACTACGGAATTAGGCCCCAAAAGAGTGGTCGCACCCCCCGGAGCCCCTTCCCGCTCCCCCTGGCCGGGGGCGGGGCGAGGTCTGGGGGCGGGGCGAGGGGCGGGACCGACACCCCCCCCGAGCCGCGAGGGCGAGGCTGCCGCGGCGCCGGGCGGCCCTCCCCTCCCCTCCTCTCCCCTCACCCCGCCCCGCCCCCCCGTTCCCCCGCGCTCTGGGAGAGCCCAACTGCGGCCGGCGAGTAGGGGACATCCCGGCTCCCGCGGCCGCGTGGAGGGGCAGGGAGGCGGACAAATTATCTCCCACCTCTCTTCCCTTCACTCCGTTTCTTCGACTCTCACCAGCCGGTGAGGCGCGGCGGAGCAATAGCTCTAGGGCTTCCCGCCGTCCCGCCCCCCGCTCTGCCTCCCCTGTCCCGTAGGAGCATTGGTCTCGGCCGGAAGCGGCGGGCGGTGCCTGGCGCCGAGCTCCGGCGGCGGAGGCGCTGGCGGCCGAACAATAGTAGGGAGCGGGGCGCTGGGGCGGACGGCGGTGAGCGGTGTGGCGTGGAGCGGAGCGACGCGGCGGTGAGGCGCGGGGCCGGGGCGAGTCTGTCGGTGGCGGAGTGTCCGCGCCGCCGGTGCGCGGAGCAGGGTGGGGTGAGGAGCCTAAGGATGGGAGGCGGGAAACGGGACGGGACGGGGCAGCCGCCGGGGGAGGGAAGGGGTGCGAGGGCGGGGAGGCGGCGGCGGGAGGGGCTCGGGCCCTGCCGTGCGGCCTGCTCCGAAAGAGAAACTTTCCCGGGACGTTCCCTCCCGTCCTCCCTCGTTGTCCCGGCCCCGGCCCGGCGTGTGTCGGCGGGGCCGGAGCCGTGTGGGGGGGCAGCGCGTGGTGCTGCCCGTGGGGTGCGGGTCGTTTGGCCTGGGTGGCGGTTGGAATAACGGTCCCTTGTCCCCCCCCTCTCCTCAGGGCACTATGAACGAGGAGCAGTTCGTGAGCATCGACCTGGACGATGACAACGTCTGCAGCGTCTGCAAGCTGGGGACCGAGAAGGAAACGCTCTCCTTCTGCCACGTTTGCTTCGAGCTGCACATCGAAGGTAGCAGCCGTGTACCGCCGGCCGCGGCTCGGGCAGGCTTCCTTCACGGACGGCGTAGCCTGGAGCTGGAGGCAAATCGAGCTTATCTGTAAAGCTTTCGTAAAGGCTTAGGCTGGAAAACGTGTGTCTTCGGAAAGTTTTCTTGCTGGCCAAACTAGTTCATTAGGTTCCGAAGTAGCCCATTTCCAGTAAAGGTGGGGGCTTGAGCTGCCCTAGTGCCTGCTCCTCTAGATGTAAAGGTGTAACCCCCGTCTTTCGAGACCTTCTGAAATGCCGTGGTGTTAATTTCACTTTCTGGCGTTAGACCTTTGATGTTAATTCGCATCAGAAGTAGTTTATGGTCTGCCTTTATTCAGCATTTTTCCTCAGTAGTTAGAGGGCTCTGCGTATAAAACTTAGTAAATTACGAATTTTAAAGCCTAACAGATATTTTTTTGAAGCAAATCAGTGTTTCACTTCCACTAGAAATAATCAGAGGATTATTTCTTTTTGCTTTCGTAAGATGATAACACACATAAGATGATAAAAATGGGTTCCTTTTCAAAGCTTCTTAAAGTTTGCAAATCCTAAAGTATTAATTTTATCCATCCTTTAAAAGGCTAGTCTTGCAATACCATTTTGGCCTCCAGAATGGTATTTTTAAAATTTTAAAACTTGTTTTGTTAAAGGATTTATCCATTTTGTGCATATTCTTCATGTGTGAATCGAATGTTGTGCATAAATGAGCAGTAGATTAGTTATTTCCCTTTTTTAAGTTAAATCAGGATTTTTTTTGAACGTGTATATATATTGTTGCCTGATTTGGGTGCTACAGAGTAATTTGTTCCAGTTGTATAGTGGTATTTGCCAATTGTACATGCATGTGACTACCTAGAGTAATCTATATTGATATGGGGCAATTAAATATGAAGATTTTAACACTGTTATGTGAATAATCCCATTTCTTGGTGACAGACAGTAATATTTGTTGTGTCTCTCATACATATATATATGATGAGAGTACAGTAAAGGTCTTGGGATCAAACCTTTCTGCATGGAAAGTGCTATGAGATATGAGCACTGTACCCAGTGATATACTTACTTATTCTGAACCCTAGAAGCGAAAAACTGACTGGAGTGTAGGAGGCTGTAAGGATATGTATTCCATACAGTCTCTATTGTGCATCTGACTTTCACTGTAGGTAATAAAATTTTTGTTCTTACCTTAGAGAAAATTGGAATCACTTTTAAATACTGACTCAGTACTGTACATTGGTTTTTAAAAAAAAATTATAGAAGTTATGCCTTTGAGATCGCTTTTGCTACCAGAGGCAATATATTTTAATCTGAGCAATGCTTTTATACTTCAGTAGTATTTTGTGAGCTTTATGCTTTTGTTTAGAAGAGACGTGCTTGTGTATTTGTACTTCTTGATAAAACTCGGAGCAACTGTCTAACATAAGACATCCTGTTGGTCTGCTTGAGTTTTCTTACTGCTTTAAAGCAATAGGTTTACAATTCTCAATGTGGAGTGAAGGTGTTTCTCTCTAGACTTTAAAATGAGGAAAAAAAAAATTGCCATAATGAAATACTTTGATTACATTCAGAATCTAGTTTTGTTCTGGAAATGTTGAAACAGACAAAACAGAATGCATTTAAAAATTGGTGGGTGGTTTCTATGCTCTGTTGTTTGAGATAAGCTGTGAATTTGTCAAAGTTACTCGTTATGGATATTACTTTAGAAAATGATCGTGTTTTAGCTGGAACAGCTTTTTTTTTTTTTCCTGAAACTCTTAAGAGGACTTGATAATAGGAAAGGCTTAATCTGTGCAGCAGACTACTTTGCATAATCTTCTAAATTTTCAGTTAATTTTAAAGGAAAGCTAGTTGAACAAAATAGTGATGAAAGCTCACCTGAAATTACCTGAACCATTATATTCTTAATCTGTTATGTTGCATAGTAAAAAAAAAAAATCTTTGATCATTTTAGCATCAAAATACCTCAATATCTGATATTCTCTCTTTGGTATATCACGTTGAAAGATGTACTGTTACTGCTTTTATAGGGAGAAGAGGCTTAGGGGCTGCAGAGGCTGTGACTCCACAAAGAATCATGATAAGACCTTTTAGCTGAAACACTGCAAGAGCCAGCCCTTTACTATATCCATGGTCACACTCTCCCTACTTTTGACATACCTACTGTATTATTGTATTTGCCTGTGACAGACTGTGATTTATACACATCTAAAATAACAACCTTTTGGCAGCCCTGGGTAGGAAACAAAGTGGATAATTCTCTTAGAATGTTATACTGGATGTTTTCATATTAACCTCCTGCTTATATTTTAATGAAATTCAAATGCGTTATAGCTACTCGTTGAACAGAATGAACTGTTAGTTGCATCAGCTCTGTGGATGTGCTACCCCACAATCACAAATAAGTGTCAATTTGACTAATAGTTTGCCTTTTTATTTAACATCACATTTAAGCAATTAAAACACGTACTTATTTGTTTAAGTATTTCAGGAAGTGATGTGGGCTATTCTGAGAAGATACTCGTGCAACAGCTAGGGCAGTGCTTAAGACTTGCTCATTTTTAGTGTTGATGTGCGTGTGTAACTTCTCCCTCGGTGAAGTAGGAAATAGCTGCTCTTCAAGAACAGGCAGGTTATTAGTCACAGCTCAGCATCTTGCAAGATGCTTCAGTACTCCCACTGTTTGCAGCACCCTGTTAATTTCCATCTGTTAAGTGCTGTCTGTCTTAAGGAGGATGTATAGTGCCTCTTTCATTCTTTCCTGACCATACAGCTCTCACTCTGAGGTGGGTCAGGATAGAAGGGAGCATTGCAGATCCATGTGCAAGTGCACTTGGCAGTGTTAGTTTTACAGTTGGACTTGATGGCCTTAAAGGTCTTTTCCAACCTAAATGATTCTGTGACTCCATGGTTCTATGTATGAAATTCTGAAAGTAGGTTTCCCAATTTCCTTTTTTAAAAGGGTGTCATATTTTAATGCTTTAACAAAACTCATGAGAACAATTCTGGTTCCCTTTATGCCAATGTCATAACTCCAAACAAAGTTGTCTCTGGTAAATCCACGCACTTGAAATTGATCTAGCCCAAGCCTTAACCACCTGAACCTCCTCTGAAACAGACTTTCTCAAATGTGTATAAACAAAAAATACAGAAATGGAATTTGCTTAGCTGCACTTAATTACATTATAGTTTAGTACTGGTGGTGAATTTTTGCTCCTGACATCTGTGGGTTCAACATCTGTACAGGTTTGTTTGCATGTAGTTGGTAACGTTGTTGATGGTCTTGGTTAAGTAAGATGAGTAATTAGAAATGAGCAAATCAGAGACCATCCCCATCAGTAATGACTCAACCGACTTCCTGAATCACTGTTGTGATGTGTTTCAGCCTTTATCTTCCTGACATTGGGGTGGGTTTTTTGTAGCCTTTATTATGTTTGGACAGTAGCATGTTAATGATACATAATTGGGGAAAAGAAAACAAACCTAAAATTCGAATTATTCTTATAGTCCTTTATAGAAAAAGACTACTATCCAGAAAGCTGAATCTATGGTCTACCTTAATTAAAGAACTGCTGAGTTTCTGAATGAGGAAGTTAGTTACTATGTCACAAACCTTCATGTTTCTTATCAGAAATCAAGTCTCCATCATATTATTTTTAATAGTAGATTTTTAGGGGTTTAATGAAATAAAATGATAGCCTTGTCTAAAATGTGATTGTGCTTCTTGTTGAGCTCAATTAATTCACAGAAACCACTAGTTTGAAGGCACTTTGGAGTTGAGCTGTGGTGTCTGTCCCAGAACTTGAGTGATGTGTATGGATTATAGTGTCTCTTTCTCTGAAGTTGACTGAAAGAGTGGTAGCAAAGGGAGGAGAAAAGGGGAAACCAGACAGACAGAATAAGCGGAAAGCCAAGATGCAGGTATAAACTTTCTCCTATTACATGTCATCAACCTTTCTTGAGCAGGGAAAGGACAACATTCTTAAGAGAGTTTAGTAGTGCTAATCTTCAGTCTAAAGGGGGCTGGGGGTGGAGTGTGGTGTGCCTTCAAAGGGTAGGACTTGTATCCCTGCTGGATTTGTTGTTCCAGTTCAGTTAGTTTAAGGATTCATGCTCGAGGAAACTGAGTGGACTAAACTTCGCATAAATACTTTTATATCAAAACCAGGTTTTGTATCTGAAGAATCATTACCAGGTGATTTAATACAATAGAATACTGACATCATTCTTAACATTTAAAATCCAGAAAGTACTTCCATATGAAATACTGAACTAAAATGCTGAAATGAAACTGATTCGTTGCAGTGGTTTTAAAGTTCTAGATGGGGTTTAGAGTATCCTGGTGATGTGGATCTGCTGACTTTTGATGCTGACTTTTGTTTGCGTTGTGCAGACAAAGTGAACATCAGAGATTGTTGTGTACTGTTTTGTTTTTCTGTGTAGGTGTCACAGGAGTAATCTGTGGATTGGAACAGGAAGTGCTTTAAATTCATATGTAACTAGATTGCATAAGCCAGGAAATCATGTGTTGTGTGTTAGTTTGAGACAAATTTCTTCTCCTTTTACATTTCATTATAATATGGGAAAACGAACTCTCATAGCAAATATGTAACACAAACAACAGATTTGTAGTTATAAACTGGGGGGGGATATATGAATGCACAAAAATAGATGTGTGTGTGTAAAAGCTGTCTGTGTTTATATTAACAAAGCCCTCTGCCTGAGTATGGTGTCTCTGCAAGCTGCTTTGAAATGCTGGTTGTAGCAGAATGCTGGTTCCCACAGAAGAATGTGGTGCTGTACAGAGATACCTGACTGTGCTGTGATCCTCCTATGAGGAGGATGTAACCTTCTAGCCTATGTTTCACCTACATTTTTTTAGGTATCTTCAAGTGGGAATGCACTGTGCAATGCAGATGCATCCCTTGTTAATGTATGCCTTGTGGTCGGTCCTCTGGACAGTGCCAGTGGAAATCCTAGCTTTAGGAATTTAATACTTGGATGTAGTTGTTCAAACATTGGACTTGTCTTTGAAGGTTTCAAAGTTGAGAGTCTGTTATAATTACTGTTTAGTTTTACGCTGTTTGCCCTAAACAATATATCTATCTTAACCTGGGTTTATGCTGGTATGTCTTAATGCAGAATTGTTTAAAAATCTGAGTTTCCTGAAATTCAAGGGTTTGTAACAGAGACAAAACCATCAAAACCATAATAGAAGGGGGAAAATCTGATTGTTTGAGCTGAATTTTATTTACTCTCTTGCTTATCTGGTGCTGCTAACTACAAAAACATGTTGGAGGATGGTCGCAGACAAGCAAACTGGCTTGCTTCCATTTCTGTTTAAAGTTGAACAACAGCTCAATAGCAAATAACAGTCTGCATCCCAGGTCTTGGTAACATAAGAGACAGTGAAAGTATCTACTCCTCTTATTTATGTTAATATAATTACACTTCCATTGTCCTTTAAAGTGCTGATAGGCTCATGGCATTTGAAGCGCTTCTGGTGAAGCCAGACCGTCAGGTTGGTATAGGTATATCCCACTCTCAAGGTTGAGACAAAGATGCTATAAGCAAATCTGTTTCATTGCATAGCTTTTTCTGTTAAAGTCTACAAAATCTTGTGTAAAATCCTCATTCTGTGTTCCTTATGTTTGTCTTATAAAAACAAACAAAAACTACTACAAAAAAGTGGTGCTGGTGTTAAAACCCATAAGCACTCAAATTTCACTTTTTTCCTTCTTACACCCTACAGAGGAATATTTTTGGAAACTGCTGTTTTAATTTCATTCTGTTCCAAAATACTGCACATCCTTATTTTTTTCAGTATTAATTAAATAATAACTGATAAAATATATTGTTCTGGCAACAAAAACTAAAAAACTTCATTTCTGCCCATTAGGCTAGACAGATGAGAACTTGTTTCAAGATAATATTTGCAGTCTGGGGTATGACTCATTTCTGCAAACCTGACTAGACTTGTGGAACTATTTGGAGTTTCCAGTAAACCTCTTAACTATGAATTCAAGTCCAAACATAGACGTACATTCTTTAATTTTCTGTGTGCAAATCTGGGAGGTTTATACGTGCACACAAAGAAATTGAGCAGTTAATGTTACTTACCTGGCATCATCCATAATACAGAAATAGTGTCTCATGGCTGTCTTCAAGGTCAGTCTAATTGATTTTTCTTAAAAAATGTGAGACATCTTTAACATAGTTCCTGTAATAAAGTTTTCATCAGAATGTATTGACTTGTCTAATACAGTAGTATACTGTCTTCTTAGTCAACTAGTATATGAGGAACATTAATTTTGAAAATATGTTTAAAGAGTCAGTTGGATCTCTGTTCTGTCTTATTAACTATGTCTTTGCTATGTGCTAAAATACAAATCAGCTAACAGAAGTGCAGTGGGAGATCATTTGTGTGCACACTTGATGTATGGAATGTACTGGCTTTATCATATAAAAGTGAGGCAAGAACTCTAATTTATGAACAAGATAATATCTAGGCTTTACCATGTGTCTGGGGTTTTTTGGAAATTAATAAATGGCTCTGGCTGTTCTAACTAATCTAGATAATCTAATAAATCATAAGATTTAACTGTCAAATGAAATTGTATACATGCACTTAAAAATAGCAATTGGCTTTAGGTCTTGTCAGGCAGATGTACTGAAGAGACACGTCTCTAATGATCCCATTTTTCCATGTTGGCAGAATTGTACAACTGAAGAGTATAAGTTTTCCCCACCCCTTGTCACTTAGATGTGTGGGTAACGTCGTTTGTTATCATGGGCTGGTTTTATTTAATGCATTTTGAACAGGTCTTGGGATCTGCTTTTCTATTACAAGACCTCCCTGCCTCTTTCAGTAGTCTTAATGAGCAGACTAATATACAATAGTGGCTTAAAACAGATAGATATGAACGTTGTGAAGTATTTCCCTGTGTGCTGTGGGTCTTAGCCCTGTACACTAAACAACAAACCTAAGCTCATCTGATCTGAGTGTTCCTGGTGGACACTAGCAGTTGTTCAGGAGCTGGTTAAACATGGGCCATAGCACCGTATGTGTGTGAGGTGGACAGCTGAGGGGAGCAGCAGCTAGAACGTTTCAGAACATGTGGTGAAAGTTGGAGCTCTTCAAATAGGCACCCACGGACCTTCACAAGGATTCTTGCTTATAGGATGAAAGGAAAAAAGCATAGGTGCTTACCACAAATATTTCTAGAGGTGACTATTTAGGATGAGGTGAGCTTTGCCCAAGAAGAGTTTTTTCACTGGCTGTGGGAGGCAGTCTCTGTAACAAGCTAACACTAAAGGTGGGCCTTTCCTAAATGTTCTGGCTTAAACAGAGAATTTTGCCCATGTTGCCACCACTACTATACAAATTTTCATTATGAAGTAAAGAATTTACTTTGCTTTGACTGTCCACATATACTTTATGCAGTTGGGGAAGGTGTATGCCAGCATGATACTGAGAGGGCAGGTTTTCTATTCCTTTATCTATGCTCAGGTATAAGTCTTACCTGTAAGTATTTGTAAATACGTTAAAGGGACTTTAATATGGTTTTAACTAATGTTGTAGTACACACTTAAAATTGATTATTCATGTGTCTAGAAGTATTCTTGTTAATTTTAGTTCACTCAAGATTGAGTTCTGGCGCTTTTTTTCCTATTCAGCTGCTCAAGCTAAGGCTATTCACCATAGCAAAAACCATTAGTTTCCAGTGTTGCATTATAAATTGCTAAGAAGGTAATGCAGGCTTTCTTAATGTTATTTTCAACTGATGAAGCTGAAAGACAAAATAAGGAGGTTTTAAAAAAAAATTAAAAACAAATGAAAAAACCCCACTGTGGAAGATAAACAAGTAAGCTAATGATGATGGATTTTCTTTTTTTAATGAAAACATTTGTTTGTGAAGGGATGTGCTGTAGTCTTGGTATTCAAGAGCATTCCTTTAGAATTGAACTTGTTCATTATAATAATAATGTCCAAATATATAAAGCCAGCTTTATATAAAAATGTGAGCAAACATTTCAACTTGGTTCTGTATCTTTATCATGAAGTAGAATTATACGTAATTCTCAAAGTATCAATTGCAAAGGCAGAAATAAAATTTTTGTGGGCTTCTTCCCTTAAGAAAAAATGAAAAATTAAAAAAAAACCCAGCTTGAATATGATGGAAACTGACTTTCAAATACAAATGCAGAAAATGGGGTAGAATGTATTAAGATGTGATTACACACCTGGTTATATGCTAAATATTCTCCTTGCTTTCTGCTGCTTTGCACTTATGAATAACTAGAAGTTACAGAAATGTGTACTTTATAAATTGCCTGATTGCTGGTCATGTATTTACAAAATTATTTTGTGGGATTAGAACTCACTATGTTGAGAACCGTACCAGGGTGGAGGAAAGGTTTCTTGCATAGTTTAGAAATTGAAATATATCTTTTTTTTTTTTTTTTTTACCTTAATACTAGGCTCCTAAATAAGCAACCCTTTTCTTACAAGTGCTCAACATACAAAAATATTGCTGAATAAAGTGAGACAGTTCATATTTCATCTGGGGCACATGCGTTACCAGAATCTGAAGCAAATTACTTACTTGCATTCTTTTTTGATTTGTCTTGAGGTTTGGCATCATCCTGTGAATCTTGTTTACTTGAGGAATAATTTCTGGCATTAGCTTATTTCCTAATGGCATCTACTGTCTTAAGTTAGCTAGATAGTGTCTTCTAGATATTACTGAATTTTGGTGGATTTTTTTTTTTTCTGTAGAGAAAACTTTCCTGCTCGGGGAGTTTGTGGACTTTTTGCTGTTCCTTGAGGTTTTTTTCCTTCTCTGAAAAAATAAGAGTGATGAATATGACATATTTGGACGTATTCTACAATCCTATTCTTGGAAAGTAAGATAAGGGACAAATTTACACATGCCTACTAATGTGGAAAAAAAAGTTGAAGATGGTATGATTGCTCACTTGAAGAACCACACAAAAAATAAAAAGGTTGAGGTGGATGTTAGCAAACAGGAACACTGAGTCAGAACTGAAACCCTATGAAAATCCTCAGAATCCAATACCTGTTTATCAAAATTAGGATGTTACTTCTTGTAATGTACAGAAATCTTACCTCACTTTGTCTCTTCATACATAGTGCTGAATTAAGTAATGCATCTTCTAAAACCGAATCATTTTTATATGCCATTTCTTTGATCTATGCCAATTTACCAGCTGGTAGATCTTTCTGCAACTATGATGAAGGAAAAAATATGAAGTAATCTGAGTGGACTATTAAGTGTAACCAAAGAGAAGTAGGCATCTTCTCTGCCTCCTAAAACTGATGGTATTGCCCACAAAAAGAAGGACTTAGGTCAAAGAAACATGTTCTTGCTTGCTGTAATACTGGTGTGTCATTACTAGTTTGTGCTGGCATGGCAGCTGCTGGGAATGTGAGTCCAGAAGCTTTAGTGGCTGATGTTGCTCACATTCCCTGTATTGGAAAGGACTAGTTGTCACCTTTAGTACAAAAGAAGGATTGAGGGTTGTTCTGCAGGGGTTGTTTGTGTGTGTTTGTTACAGTAGAAATCCAGACTGGTTATGTGAAAGCTGAAGCAAGTCTGTTAGCAATTCTGTACAAAACTGGTTTGGTTTTGTATGTGTTTCTGTTCCTTACTGTATGGAAGAGTATTTAGATAGACCGTTTTTGTGTTTTTTCAGTAGAATAAGAGATGGGGAAGAACATAAATTCTGGTCTGGGGTGGGGATTTATTCTTCTCTATTGGAAGTGTTTTGTAATACCTTGCTCTGTGTTCAAAAATATTGACATGGCTAATATGTGGCATATAAATAGCAAGACTTAAAACTTTTGAAGTAATATTTTTTTCCTCTGTAACATCTGATTTCAGGCATACCCAGTATTGCTGAGTCTTGATAAAATAGATTTCTTTGAGCAGCGTGCCTTTCGCGTGGGGAAGTTAACGATGTTCAGAACTCTTTTAAAAGATAAATATGTCAGAAGGAAAGATTTGAATAACCTTGAGCTTATAGCTTAGACACAAAAATCAAATGGGGCATCATAAAATCATGCTGCACTTGTTTCTGTGTAACTGAAATTGTGTGGTGTTTATTTTCTGTAGTCTCACACCCTTGTCTTATTGGAAAAGTAATGTTATTCTCAGGGAAATAATGACAGAGCCTCAAAGGAGGGTGGTTTTTTTAAGTGTTCTAGCATTTTTTGTGCAGATGTTTCTTTTGTGATTGCTCCAGAAGTAATACTGTTGTGTATACATAAGCAAATATAGTCTGACCTGCTTCTTCAGGTGCACCAGGCAGAGAACCTTACTGCAAGAGACCATGCCTCTAGAACCAGCTCTGGGAAAATTTCATTAAACTTGCAAGATTCATTTTTTCCTCTTTTTAATAGAAAAAGGGCAGTAGTTCTTTCCCTAGTTTTGAGGAAAGAGGGGATGTAGCATGTTGAGGAATCATTTGGGTAAAGAAAATAACATTGAACAAATCAGTCTGGTTTTGTAGAGTTTGCAGTGCTGTATGTGTTATTAACATATATTGGCAGTGTTTGTTCTTCCTTGACGACTTTTAAAGATTTCTGGGTTTGCATCGTGCTACTTGAGTTAAGCAGACTTGCTATCTTTAAGTTGTAATGATAAGTCATGAAAACAAACTACTTGTCTTTCCTGGTTTTCTCTAGAACTATTTTTTTGTTGGTTTGGTTTTTTTCAGTCCCTACAGAGATAGAGTAGGGGCACAAACTTGAGTATAAGAAGTTCCACCTAAACACGAGGAGGAAATTCTTTACTGTGAGAGTAGTAGAACAGTGGAACAAGCTGCTCAGAGAGGTGGTGGAGTCTCCTTCTCTGGACACATTCAAAACCTGCCTGGATAAGTTCCTGTGCAACCTGCTCTAGGTGGATCCGTTTTGGTGGGGGGGTTGGACTAGATGATCTCCAGAGGTCCTTTTCAACCCCATATGATTCTATAGGGAAAATACATTTGCAAGTAGGCAGCAGATCATGTGCAGCTTAAGGAAAGGTAGTGAATGTCTATTCGCTGAAAATCTGAAAGGTATTTTGGAGTGTAGAGTGAGGAGAATCTTGACTCTGTACCTATGAAGACAACATCTGTCTTTGTACTTTGCTCAGGAACTTCTTTCTTAAAAGGTGCCTTTGGTTAGGATGTGGGTTTTGTTTGTTTTAATGCTCAGTTCATGGACAGAAGGAGTGCCTGTTTTCATGACCTTAACCTTTCTCCTGTGCTGCTAAGAATAAAACAAATTTCACTGCTGTCCTCTTTTATTTTCCTCTTTTTTTGTTGTTTCTTTTGCCCCATAAATTTTTTGTATGTTCTTACAAACTCAACCAGAACAGTATTGCTCTCAAGTTTCAATGCTTCCCAAAGAGTGGAAGATCAAAAATTTATAATAGGTACTCTCGATGTTTGAACTTCCCAACTTGAAATACCAGTTACCAGCAAGAGAGATAATAAAAATGAAGCGTTGGGATTTGTTTTCATTAGTTTCATGTTAGCTTAGTTTGGAGTAGTTAGGGATTTTGCAGAATTTAATCACTTGAAGAAAAAAAACAGCTTACCACTTGGGTTTGGGGGCTTAAAGTTCTAATTTCTCAATTAGAAATTGAGAGGCTAAGTCCAGATGAAATTGAGAATTGCTGTAACATAGAGCTTTCTGCTAATTGCATGTTAAAGTCTATTATATTTTTTTTGCATGTTGCATGTCATGGGTGTTCTTTTAATATATATATTTCCTTCTGTGTTAAAATGTGACTGCAGCTTGATTCATCTCACCTCGTTTCAAAGATCAAATTGGATTATTACACCTTGATTTAAATGTTCTGGCTTTAGGAAACATTGAGGGCTTTCAAACAGTGGTTTACAAGTATATTATTTGTTATTTCCAATAAGGAACTTGTTTGACAGAATTTGGTTTTTATTATATTGGGAACCTCCCAAGTAGTGTTAAGATAAATGTCGAACTGTTCAACATTCTGGACTTGGATACTGAATCTACTGCGTAGGTGAATCTGAAGAAAAATAAATATCCGCTGAAGTTGAAGAAACTCTTCTTGTACTGGACTATTACTAACTTTCTGAAATAGTGATGTCTCATACCATCTGTGTTCACTCACCAAATGTGTATCTTCACAGATTGTGTTCCTTTTTAACATGTCAATCACTATCAGTTTCTTTGAGATTTGAGTGAGTTACCTGCTGTAGCTATTTGGATGGTCTTTGAAGAAAGACAAGCAAAGAGAATAAGCACCCATCTTGCATAAAGTTAATTCCAGGACAGTTTAATGTTAGCAAGTGTCGACAGTATAGAACTTGCTTCTCTAGCTAAGCTACAGGCTTGTACCAATGCAAAATAATACACTAAGACTGAATTCTGAATTACATTTGACCACTTGTATGACACAAGGCCAGACATTGCAGTATTTGTTCAGCAGGTAGCTCAGAATGTTATCCATAGAAGATGAGAGCATGAATGGCTACTCTCAAAATTCTCTTCAGTATTGTTCTATAGAACTTCTGATATATAGTTAGGATTATTTTACTTCTACAGCTTATACACTTGTTTATAGGTATAAGGCAATATATACAGTTAGCAGTTTGCTTCATCTCCATTATCATCCAAGAGGCACCTGCAGGTAAAGTCCTGCACTAGATATTCCAGTGTGCAAAACACTTTGTATGCTAAGGACTCAAGACTGAGTGGAATTTCAAAAATTCTAGAGTATCACATATCCTTGTTTACTTCGGTGATTAGACTGTTAATAGAAAAGCATTAGTTAGGTTTTTGTTTTCTTGGTTGCTTGTGAGTAAAGATTTTGAAAAATTAGTTTAGTGTACAATAAGTGAACTTTTTTTTTTATTCTGTCTTTACAGGAGTACCAAAGTCAGATCTTCTACATACAAGATCTTTAAGGGGACACAGAGACTGCTTTGAAAAATTCCACTTAATAGCAAATCAGGACTGTCCACGATCAAAGCTCTCTAAAAGTCCATATGCTGAAGTAAAAAATATCTTGAGCAAAAAAATTAACTGGATCATACAGTATGCACAAAACAAGGATTTAGACTCTGATCCTGAAAGTTCAAAATCATCTCAACACCAGCTTTTTAACTTCAGACATCAGACTGATAGAAAATTACTCCCACAGTTTGATTCCCCAGTACCTAGATACTCTGCAAAATGGATAGATGGGAGTTCCAGAAGCATCTCAAGCTGCTCACAAACTCTTTTGGAACAAAGAGAACCCACTGACTTTAGGCTTGGTGTGTTGCAAGAAACAGGTGCTACCTTCTGTTGCAGCAGTGTTTTGTGGGCTAATCACAACCAAGCCCAGAAAGCTGAAAAACCTGAAGGTGATTCGCTTACCAGCGTTCACAGAAGGCATCCTCAACACAGCAGGGAAGAACGTGAGTATATATCTATTTACACGTAACCTAGCAGGCAAGGACGTCCTTTGAAATATCTCTTGACCTCACAGGGCATAAATTCACAGCCTGAATTGCAGCGTTTTACAGTTTGGAGTTGCTGTAAAACCTATGATGAAAAAGGCTGCGTGGCTAAGCAAATAGTTTGGAGGGTTTGTTTGGTGTGGGGGTTTTGGTTTTTCAGATTTTGCTGTTAATTATACCCCAATGTGATAGTGGACATGCCTAACTTACGCAAAAAAATTATTGATGTGGTTGATTTCAGTCACTTTAGTATGTCCATTCTGGCAGTTGCATGATCCTGCCTGTGGAAATTATTAAGCTCCTAAAAACAGCTAATTGTCTTGCTGAACTTGTGCAGTGCCTTGAGTTATATTGTACAGAGAGCTGCCCTGAGCATCGGGGGAAATTAGAGGTAAGGTAGCAGAGCAAACTTGTGAAACAACATAAAAAATTAAACAGTCTTAATAGTAGCAGACTTTCCGTGTGCATTTTTAGATTTTTTTTGTTGTTCTGTTTATTGAGCATAAGAAAATGGGAGGGCCCTTATGCCACCGTGTTTTCTTAAAGGCTGTAGCCTGAGTCTTCAGCAATTCTTTTGATGACTGTGATGTTACTGAAAGCAGTAAAAATAAGTTTTCCTGTTATTTAAGACGAAGGTCACTAGAATAAATCTTTAGAAAAATCTAGGATACTATAGTGTCTTTGGAATCAATCTACATGAAGTTTGTCAGGAGTAAGTTCTCAGCAATCCCTGCTTTTAGAACGGTGCCTGGCCCTAAATGGGGATACCTCTACTTTTATTTCTGTAGATGAGAAAAGTAATTGGAGAGGGTTTCTGAATTCCAAAACACCTGAGAAAGTAGACAAAAAGCTGGTAAAACATGCATTGGAAAGTTAGGTGATGAAAAGGAAGTGTAATAATAGAATTCAGAATGCCGTGAAACTGAGAAAGAGGTACTGTAAAAAGTTTCATTAGGCTCCCATTTTTTAACAAACTAACAAACCTGTCTTTGCAAAGTTCAATCATTTGTCATTCTTTGTAAAAGGATTTTATTTAACTGCTGTATGATGCTTCATACTGTATTTGTAGTGCATTTGTAGTCTTAAAGCCATAAATCAAAACAGATGTGCTGTGCTGTTTGAACACCTGTCCTCTAGGGTCATAAATTGGGATTACATAAATCAGGACGGCAGTTAACAGAGGAATTATCAAAGCTTGACCCGGTTTATGGGGTTATCTAACTGAAGTTAGTCACTTGGATTTTATCTCTCTGATTTCGGGACAGGGGAATGTAAAGCTGTTTTGAGCATGGTAGTGGATTTTTATCTTCTGTTATGACTGCATAGTGCACTTTTGAGGCATTTTTGCTTTGTATTTTAAGTATCTGTTTAATCTTTTTGCAGTATTTAGCTTAAAAAGGCATTCATTTGGAGATTCTGTGATTATATAAAGATTGTATTTTAGAGAAAAACTTAGACATTCTATGCCAGAATGAGGTGCCTTCTTATTGCAGTACCTTCAGTGTAACAATATAGCGTAATAAAAAAAACCCCAACCTATTTTTAATATAACTGTAAATGACTTGGTCAATATTTCTGTACAATTTAGCTCAGCTATGGGTAGAATAATGTTTTATCATTTAAATTTAATGTTCTGTTCCTTCTCCCTTTCCCGTGTGTATCAGAATTATGTGGCATGAAACAGTCCTGTCCTCATAGACAGGTTCACACATTTTGTGTGTGTATGTCTGCTACAGTTGATGAAGTGTTGAAAGTAAAGAAGAAATGGAGAGTAACATCCTACCCCCTTGAGTATAAAAGGGGAGAAAAAAAATCTTGCCAGTTTTATAAATCTGTCGGGTACTATGTTAAATCCAGTCAGGGTTTTTGCAGAGCTTGAAGGGTGGTAAGATGTGAGAAAGGAATGGTCGTTGGTATTGATCGCTGAAGGTAGGATGGAGCACCACTGTACCTGGCTGTTGGAGAACAGCGAATCTCTTTGATTCTGGAGTGGCCCTATGTCTTTAGTAACAAATAGGTGATCTTAGCTACTGCCAGCTTCTTTGGTTTGGCAATACTGACACAAAGCTAATACCCTGGCACCTCCAAGATGTGAGAAAGGTTGAAAGAGGTGGTTTAGGATAATCACGTAGTCCTGTGGGTTAGTAAAAGCCATGGTTTTCAGAACTTACACTTCCAGATTTACAATATAAAAACCTCTTGCACTGAGAAATCTCTGAACACAAGTTGTGTGATTGCAGCGTAAGTTTTGCACAAGTGTGCAGTGAGAGTTTTGTTAAACCGCAACATTGTTCGAAACCAATATTTAAAAATTGCAAGGTCTTAAAGGTTGTTTCAGTGCCACGTGTCTTCCTGCAGTGGTCAGGATTGTCACTTTTCCACCATACTGCCTAGGACATCTCAGCAGCAGGCATGGAACCAACCTGTGCCCACCATCACTAGCTTGAGAGATTTTTAGGAAGCAGGCCAGCGCTTCCATACTGCTACTGTTGGTCAAGGACTAGAATACTTTCATAACTCTCTCTTCATAACATAACCATGCTTTACAGACAAAGAAAGGTGTCAATTTACAAATCATTTTGATTCTGGATGTTTCTGTTTTGAGGGCTTGAGTTTCCAGTTTTTTGACATTGAAGAAGGGACTTTCCTGTGGAGTAAATCCTTGTCTGACAACATAAAAGAGAGAATTTTCAAATTTTTCACAAACAACTGATAAATAATGTTGCTCTCTGACTTCCTGCCACTCATCTATTAATTATTAGGATGCGAGCAATGACAATTTGAGAAAATAGTAGTCATTTTAGGGATGCTTATGTGATTTGGTAGTAGTAATAATAGATTTTGTTGTTACAGTGATTATGATGACTCCTGCAGAGTTAAAGCAACTTCACGAAAAACTGCTCAAGCAAATCCAGGGTGAGAATTCTTCTATACTTTTTGGGCTGGTTTTGTGTTGCTCTGTATTAAAGTTTTCTCTTTAAAAAAAAAAAATTGCATTGGCTCAATCAGCTAAGTTTTGAACTGAAATATCTGTATATTGTGTTTCCATGTAAAACAAAAAACTGTGTGATTTTTACTATGTGTAACCTCATTGAGCATTGTAAACTGGCACTTGAAAGAATACAATATTTTAAGTTTTCTGGTTGAAATCAACTTCATTTTGAGTTATAGACTGATACACCTTGGCTCTTGGCACCTAAAAGTATAAACTAGTTATCCTATTTGGTTTACTGAATGCATAGTCTAAGCTGTGCTAGAACCAGAAAGAGGTGTTCTTGTGCATGAGCCCACTTAAATGTCCGTGCCTCTGTCATACTAATGTTCAGCCCTGCTGCTTAATTCTGTGAAAGTACAGGGACCAAGTGCATTAACCTCCTAACCTTCTTGCAGATGTGTTTGAAGAGCTGACACAGCAAGTCCAAGAAAAGGACTCTTTGGCCTCAGAGCTCAACGTCCGTCATATTGCTATTGAGCAGCTGCTGAAGAACTACTCCAAACTGCCATGTCTACAAATGGGACGAGCGGGGATGAAATCAAATGTCCCCATATAAGGGGGATATCATTTCTATTCCCCTATAGAGCTAACTTTCCCTAACAGCTTTGATAACCATTAAGTACAGCTGCACAGATATTTAGAAGCTTTTGAGGAAACTTGGGCAGCTTTCTCTTTGCATTCATAATCTGTGAGAAGTCTTATTCCACTCTGGTTTTAACAAAAAAGGCAAATATTTTACATATTAAATTCTACTGAAATAAGGTTTGTTCACTTAGAGATTATCTTTTTTTTTGCCCATAACTACGCATGAACCTTGAAACAAATTTTGTGCTTTGTTGATAATAAAATTGTTTCTAACAAAGAAAGACCTGAAGCCTGTAAACCTGCCGCCTTCATACAGAGGAAAGATAAAAATGTGAGTTTTGATCAGGTCTGATCATGTTACATCCAAGTGAGCTTTAAGGGGAGAACAGTATTAATGAAACTCATGTTTTCTTATTTATTATGAGCAATATTTTATTATTGAAATTTTATACTAAATAAATATCACTATTTTAGGTACTTTTCCAGATCTCTTTATAAAATGTCTGAATTACTGTTTAATGTTTATGCCTTGTGTATGATTTGTTTATCCTTTTTCAGGTCTGTATCTTTCATGATACAATTTATTGAAAAACAAATCCTATTTCCCAAAGAGATTAATTTCACATGTTAAAGAAAAAAATGTGGTGGTGCATCACTTATTTTTTATCAGCTTTATACCAGAATAATTTGGTTCATGAGAGATGTTTAAAAAAAAAGAAAAAGCACAGCACTTCCTTTAAATTTAAAAAAAAAATCCATACTTTGGTTTTAATGCATAGAAGTTGAAGTTGTTTTATATGTGTGAAACTTTCAGTGCTGAAAATTTACTTTCGAAAAAAAACCTAAATAAATTTGTAATACTACCTTGCCTTGTTATGTTTTTTTATATAAAGTTGTATCAGACTGTGATAAAGCGTTTTCATTTTGAAATCCAAATAGAAATGATACATTTTTCAAAGCTTCTGTCTACCATACTGAGAAAACTTCATTAATCTTTACCAAAAAGGTTGTTTGTAGAGTTTAATTTGTATAACTGAAAATTGCTGAGTTGTACTGAAAAAGTTAGGTTCTGGGGGAGGAACTTCTCTACCCCTGAGTTAAAGTCTTTGCACTTTGCGATTTCATAGAATCATGGAATAGTTTGGGTTGGAAGAGACCTTTTAAAGGTCATCTAGTCCAGCCATCTGATAGTAACAGGGACATCTTTAACTAGATCAGATTGCTCAGAGCCCTGTCCAACTTGACCTTGAATATTCACAGGGATGGGGCATCTACCAGCTCTCTGGGCAACCTGTTGCAGTGTCTCACCACCTTCCCTCTCTTGGTTTAAAGCTGTTACCTCTTGTCCAGTCACAACCAGCCCTGCTAACATGTTTGTCCTCATCTTTCCTGTAGGCCCCTTCTAAGTACTGAAAATAAGGTCTTCCTACAGCCTTCTCTTCTCCAGGCTGAACTACCCCAACTCTCAGCCTGTCCTCGTAGGAGAGGTGTTCCATCTTTCAGGTCATTTCTGTGGTCTTCCTCTGGACAAACTCTAACAGTCTTTCCTGTGCTGAGGGCTTCAGAGATGTGCGGAGAGAGGTTACCAATGAAGATTGAGGCAGAAATGTTGTTGAGTCTTTTCCCCATCTGTTACCAGCCTGCTAGTCTTGCTCATTGGAAGGGTGCACTTTCTTTGACCACCTTTTTTCTGATTGAAAACCAGAAGCTGTAGAAGTCCCTTGCCAAGTTCAGCTGCACCTTGGCTTCCTCACCCTACACAACCAGGCAGTGTCCCTATACTCTTCCCAGGATTCTTGTTGCTGCTTCCACTGCCTGTGTGTTTCCTTCTTGACCTTTAGTTTGACCAGCAGGTCTTGACTCTGCCATGCTGGTATCTTGCCTTCCTTTCCTGATTTCTTACATCTAGGGATTGAGAGCTCTTATGCTCTGTGGAAGGTGTCCTTAAAGATCTACCAGCTCTGTTTTGTTTCCTTGTCCCTGAGGGCAGTTTCCCAGGGGGTTCTATTTACTAATTCCTTGAAGAGCTGGAGGTTTGCTTTCCTAAAATTCAGAGTCCTGACTTTATTCTTCACTTGACCCTCAGGACTGTGAAATCCACCAGTGTGATCACTGCAGCCCAGGCTGCCTCCAATCTTGATATCACTGATTACCTCACTAGTATTGGTGGCCATCAGATCCAGTATCACATCCCCACTGGTAGGGCTACCTATTGCCTGCCTTAAGAAGTTGTCATTGATACACTCCAAGAGCCTCCTGGATTTTTATCACTTTAAAGTGAATATTGTGAGTAGTTTATATAGCTGAGCTGAAAGAATGACTAGCACAAAGAAAAGTTTAGACTTGATTTTAAAATCAAGCTGAGAAGTAAGCCGAAGTTCAGACTAGGTTTATTGATTGCCCTGCTTTTAGTGATACCTGGATTACACGTGACAGGTTGATTAATTTTATTTTTTTTCCAGAATGCATTGCTGGAAGGCTGCTGAAAGGAGTTTGGAACAGCTTGAGTATATGCATGAGCAGGGACTCGAACTTGTCTGTCTCTGTTTTGTGATTTAGGAGGGGAAAAAATGGATAGTATCGTTGCTTGTGTATGCATGTGTGCCTCTAAGTACAGGTGCACTAGCTAATCCCTAATTATAGGTGTCAGAAGATGGATTAATCTCCATGTGCAAGTCTGTAAACCTTGTTAATGCAGTACTAAGATAACTGCAAATGTAAGGTGAGAGGAAAGATACTGTTGTTACTCATAGCTGTGAAAATGACTGTCGGACAAGTCTGAGTGAGGCTGGATGTAGAATTCCCCAGGTGTCAGATCAGACTGATGAGGGTCTCAATTTCACTTCACTGGATAGTGAGGAGAATTAAGTTATGCTTCATGCTTTTGCTGTTTGCTTTTGTACAAATGAAAAGCGTAGCATCTATGCTCAAAGTCCTTCCTACTATGTTTCAAATAATTTTATTTTTCTTACATTAGATTAGGGTTTTGATCCAGGCGAGGTTGAGGGACATTCTTTTGGTTTTAAAATTTATTACAATTAGGAATGATAACTTTGGGGATGCGCAAGCCATAGAGAAAGAAAATTTTTTTATGTTTTGCCCTCGATATGATTCTGAGTCAGATGAAAAGGAGAGCATACACCTGCACATATGCTTAAAAGAAAGTCTCTACTTTATAGCTTTTTTTCCTTAAGCTCAAGATGCAGAGGGGGTCAGCATGTGCCCCAGCTGTCTGGCACTGTTTGTTGAACTGGAGTTGTGGCTGCACACCTCTGTAGCCCAGAGAGTTAAGAAGATAAAGACGGCTGTGTTCTTGGTTTAAAAACAATGTGCAAAAAGAAAATGCTCCTCCCATCACAAACGTGGGATTTCTTGTGTCGTTGCTTTCCTGACTTTCTCTGGGAAATCTGCTGTAAATCTTGCTTTAAAGTAGAGTTGTTTCTGAATATGAAATGTTGATTTCTAGCATATTTATATATGAGATGAAGATCTTTTGCCTAAATAGCAAACATGCTTTAACGAGGCAGAGGGATAAAGACTTGCATTTGCAAAAGTGGTGTATGAGGCTATGAATGCCTATCGAACAAAACCCAATTTGAGAGTCTGACAGCTTAAAGTTTACCAGTTTTCATTTGCATTACAAGCTATTGCCTACTTAAAATGGTATCAAGAACTCACCAGAAACTGACATACTTAAACAGAAGGATCTTAATGAAATGCTCTCTGAAAACATAGACAGAATTGTTACAGTTTGAAGGACGTGTGATAGTTTGGGATTTTATTTTTTTTTTGTAGTTTGCTAGTGATAAAGTGTGGAAACTGAATTATTTAATTTTTTTTTTAGAAAAAGAAGATATTACCCATAAAAACATTCACCTAAACTAAATCCTGAATCCTTAATCCTTTTGTTACTTTATTTGTATTACAATGCCTGGAAGCCCCAACAGTGAGAATACAGCTGCATCTAAGTCTGACTTAGTAATTAAATTCACAAGGAGTAGCCTTGCTTGATCAAAATGAGATCTGTATGACCATAAAAGAGCATACCACAAAGTTAGATCCACTTAAGAGCTTTATCTATTATTTTCAGGCAGATTCTTCCTTTTTTAGGAGCAACTTGGTAATTTCATTATAAAAATGTTTCTCTCCCTTTTTCCTAACTTGGGGTCTCCTTTTGGGCAGGGGAGTTCTGTCAGCACCCCCAAATGATGATGCATATGCTGGTTTCCATGCCAACAAGGCATTTCCAGGAGAGGGGTAGGGGCTTGGGGCTTGTTGCTGTTTTTTAATTAGTCAGATCCCAGGAAGATAATTGATTTTTTTTGTTTTATAGATTTTATTAGAAATATTTTGACCATGTAATGCTTTCTAAAGCAACTGCTTACATCAGAACTGGAAATGCTAATTACATGTGGCAAATATGTAATAGATTGTACGGACCGTTAAATTTGGTTTGCAGTTATGAGATTTAGATTAACTTATTTAAGTACTGAGATTAAATTATAAGGGAAGTCTAATAAAGCAATCTGTTAATTTCTTTTTCAAATTAGTAGATTGCTTACTTTATTAATTTTTCACCAGGATTTTTGGTTTTAAGAATGAACAAAATGGTTTTTACTGGATATAAAATTAGTGATGTATAACTGAAACAACATTAAGGAAAACGTGTCTGTAGGAATAACATTGAAGCTATTAAGTCAGTTGGGTCATATAATAAGAAAAACTTTCCACAATAGCTGTGGCGCTAAAACAACTCAAAATGCTTCTGGCTGAAGGAAGAAAGGGTATAAATTTTAAAATCATAAAGTCTGCAAGTAAATCTAGTTGTTTTCTTAAAAGGCCTTTTTTTATTGTGTTATGTGAAGCATCCCTCTTTTGTTTTTTTGTTGGGTGTTTTTTTTGTTTGGGGAGGGGGGGTGTTGTGGGGTTTTTTTGAAATGATGAAACATGTTAGAATCTTTTGGCTTCAGGTTTTAAAAAAATATTTAACATAAACATAAAGGGTGTTATGTTAAGATGGTGTCTTGGAATAAAGAGAAGTAGGAATGCCATGGCTCTTGAGGTAGATTAAATTCTGTGGTAGGGTGGAAAAAACAGATGCTACTAAATTACTCTTGTTTTGGGGTAGTGTAATAGTAGCACAAGTCAATGGTGGATCCTGCAGTGAAATAAAAGGCAGAACTTTCTTGGGGTTTTCATCTCCATTTAATTTGTCCATCGCCATAGCGTTCTGAAACCTACAGGAAATATCTTGCAATCACTTGTTTATTTAAAGGACTGCTTTCCTCAATTACTGAGAAGAAATTAATTTGCCACTTGAAGGCATAGTGATGTAGGTGTTTTGTTCTTATCTATAGGTCCTTCCTAAGGTAGCCACGTCACACACCTCGTGATCCTTGCCTTCACTAGCATCCATATCTACTCACTGTAGCCCCTACTCCTGAGGCACCATAAAAAGCCTGAGAAATGCCATTTTCTTTCTGTTAGCTTGAACAGCGACAAGAAAAAAACATCATAGTTCACTTCTCAGTACTTGTTACACCTGAAGATTTCAGGTTATTCTCTTGGTAATTCACCGGTACCTTCCCTACTGACCACCTCACCATTTGGGTGCTGGCCTTCCCTGGGTCCTGGGCACAGCTCCCTCAGCACCACTCGGGTTTGGGAAACGGTGCTGCCACGTGAGACAGCGCCATGAGAAAGAAAGAAAGAGGAGAGGTAAAATTACAGGCTGAAGTCGGATTGTTGACAGAGCAATTTATTGGTAGCTCAAGGATTCGAGGGCAAAGCATGAATATGAAAGGGTAGAAAAGTGAGAAGAAACGAAGGGTGTTGAGGCCATAGCTGGCAGGCAGTCAGGTCGTCGTGTCAACAGCGTTGGTGGATTTGATTCATGAGTTCCCAAGGTCTTCAACTCTGTTCTCACGCCTGACTCTCCCATCTCCACCACCCCACCCTGACGGATGCCTGCCTGCTCAGCAACACCTCTTCAGGCACCTCCCGGGGTGTCATCACGCTGCTGCTGACCGAGCAGCTCGGTGAGACCTGCTCATCGTGTACGTGTGTGTGAGAAACAATAAATACTTGCTTTGTGCTTTTAAGTTGTATGTGCCTTGCCTGCAGAGCCTCTGTGCACGGCTATAGATGGCCAAATTCAGTGACTGGGGCAGTGAAAGCGTTTGTATGGCAAATACAGTCTCTGGGTGTGATGTTACATGCTGGCTGAACCCGAGATAAGCAAATCTTCTTGATGCTACATATGGGTATCAGCGCTGCAGGTCATATGTATTTCAGGGAAAAATAAAACTGCTATGTACAGATCATAAATTTGCAGTGAAAGTGACAACTTACAAAGTTAAGAAAGTTTTGTTTGTGGATAAATGGAGAAAAAAAACCAACATTCTAACTGTGAAATTTAAATTTATCATTAAATATACACCAGGTGTGCTACCAGTACACCTAAAAGGAAAGGAAAAAAATCTTGGTATTTCATTTGAATAGCATACGTAAGTGCCCCTATGCTAGCAGAATGAATGAATACATCCATTGGTTTACATTTCTCATCTTTTGAAGTTACGTGGTTAAACTTCAACTATTTTTTATATTTAAAAAAGTGACCAAAAAAAAAAAAAAAAGCTAAAACTCATTCATATACTCTGTCAAATGGAGGTACCGGAGGGAAGATCAGGTCAAGCAACATGCTATCTTTTTATTAAGGGCACCTAATTGTGAGATGACAAAGGGCCTATCTATATATTAAAGGAAATATAATCACAGAATGGTTTGGGTTGGAAGGGACCTTAAAGATCATCTAGTTCCAACCCCACTGCCATGGGCAGGGACACCTCCCACCAGACCAGGTTGCTCAAAGCCCCATCCAGCCTGACCTTGAACACTTCCAGGGATGGGGCATCCA
>BJBW01000916.1:0-158882 GCA_004320125.1 Scolopax mira
GAGCAGATTTAGATTAGACATTAGGAAAAAGTTCTTTACTATGAGGGTGGTGGAGCACTGGAACAGGTTGCCCAGGGAGGTGGTTGAGGCTCCTTCCCTGGAGACATTCAAGGTGAGGCTCGACGAGGCCCTGGACAACCTGGTGTCCCTGTGACTGCAGGGGGGTCGGACTAGATGACCTGTGAAGGTCCCTTCCAGCCCGGATGATTCTATGAATTTTTGAGCTGAACAACTATATTCCAACAATCAGGAAGAAGAATGTTTCTCATCTGCCTCTCCCCTCTGAAATAACTATGTCCCTTGTAGTTATTGCTCTGTCCTATACTAGTTGTGAATTGCGACGATGAAGCTGATGAATCCACCACTCAGATAAAGAGCAGGGGGCTTGGAACTCAATGATTTTTAAGGTCCCTTCCAACTCAAATGATTCTATGAAAGTTGAAAAGGGAACTATAGGATAAAGTACAGTTTGGAACACCAGCAGTAAACCATAATTAAATAGTGGGACCAAGAAGTGGTACCTTTGCTTACAATGAATAGCATCTTCTTTCTCTATTAGCCTCATTAGAGAGAAAGGGACTACAGAGACTCAAGTTCTATTTAATATAAATGAATCTATCAACACTTTGGTCTGGGATTAAAAGCAGAATTTGGTTTTAATGGAGCATAAACACTAAAGGGTTTTCCATTTATTTAAATTTGTTCCTTTCCTGAAGAAAAGGAGATAATTGCTTAATGCAAATGTGAGTCTGGATAACATACACTGTGAGGGAGGGGAAGATGATTTAGGTGAGCCACTGGATTTTCAAACAGAAGGAGCAGAGACAGATGACAAGAGAAGTTAAACAAATAGCATGTAATTAATTCTCACAATTTTACCTAATGCTCTGTGACATTGCTGTCACTAACGTTGTCAGAAGCTATAAGTGAAATGGGATTGAAAAAATTCCCAGGCAGCAGTAATTTCAGTGTGTTGGAAGAATGTTTTTCTAAGATGGATGTCCCTGATTATATACAGCTCAAGTATACATGAAAGGAGCTTAAAAAGCTTAAGTTGTTCTGTATTGACTTTCATTTTAGACTGCTACTCTCACTCCAGCTAGCAATATATAACCCATATGACATACAAAAAAGTATTTAATTCTCTGTGACTGCCCTCCAGGGCACTGTCTGTAATTACAAAAAAGGCCACAAATGCATCTGATTATGCAGTTTTGCCAATTTATTTGCATTTATGTCATTGGGGTTTTTTTCCCTGTTTGAAAGCATTTGTTTTCCCAGCTAATGCACCTGAGACTGATGTAGGCAATTGTGCTCTCTGGTAGGAGAATAAATCCTACTCTCTGGTTCACAAGGGTAGGAGGAGAAAACCACAGGGATGTTTACCTTCTATGTAAAAGGACATCTACAGCAGGATACATGTTAAGAATTAATACTGAATAAGAATTAATGTTGTGTTAACCTTCCTCACTATATCTCTTGGTTTTAGCTACAGTAGAAGCTTGCTGAGGCGATGCAAAGTGGAATTATACTCGGACACTGCACTTGCAGGGAGGGCTACATAGCACTTTTCATTACAAGATATTGTTCTCGGTTCTTTTCACCATTTTCCTACTTAATTATTCCAAGTAAGAGCTTCCTTCCCAGATGTCTTCCTTTCAAAATGACTTTGGGTAATGCGAGATGTGGCAGAACCATGTTATCTGAAGACAAAGCTAGGCGAAAAATGTGTGGAGAGGGTTTTTTGTTTGTGTATGGGTTTTTTGGTGCATGTTGTGGGATTTGGGGGTGTTTCTGGTGTACTTTATCTTGTGTGATTTGGGGGTTTTTTTGTGTATTTTTTTTTAAATGGATGGATTCTGTTTCTTTAAGGTGTTTCTGTGCTTCTGGCAAAAGGTGCCCTTTGAAAGGGAACTATGGGTTTTACTTTTGCCTAGATTTGTTAAACACCTGAGGAAAAAAAATCAGTTTATATATTCTCCAATACATGTTCATTTATGAAAATATTCTGAATTATCAGAACATTCTGTTTGCAGGCAGCAGTGGTTGGTGTCCCTCTCCTTGGTCATTGATTTTTGTGTGTGACTGTGTGCATCTTTAGGGTGGAGGGAGAACCCTGTGTTTGAGGAGCTGTTGTGATAGAGGCTACAGAGCAGAGATTGTTTTGTAGTTTGTTTGGTTTTTTGGATTCTCTCTGCCCTGCTGTGTTTAGCTAATGGCCAGCTGGGATGGGGTTGATAAAGGTTGCAGAGCTGTGTGTGACCAGTAAGGAGCAGAGCTGAAGTGCAATAATTGGTGGAAAACCGCAGAGAGCAGAAAGAAAGAGCATCAGGAGTTGGTAGAGGGCAAGAAAGGAGGGAGAGGAGAAACCTGAGACAGAATGTTTCACACATAAAGGTTAAGGAGTTTGAGAGGGAATAAAGTGGTGATGCACATTTCCCATCTCAGGTTTAAGTAGTGAGTAGGTAGGACAAAGAGTGCAAAGAACAAACTGTACAGGGACTAGCAACTGTGCACCTAGAGAAAGGCAAGGGCACTGAAGATGGTGTTGTAAATCCAACAGCAGGCAGATACTTAGAAGAACTTGCCAATGGAATTAATGCGTATGAAGATCTCATCAGAAATAGAGTTCAGATCATCTCCTCACAGGCCTTACAGGTTTTTCCAGATGGACTCTAATCAAGAAATAAATAATCCCTGTGACTGCAAACACAGTTAGACTTCCTCACATTGGACCTGGAGATTTCCTTTGTTAACCTTTCAAGCAAATAACATGCTATTATCAACCTCATCTAGTGATGCCAAGTCTCTAGCTGTTTCTGTTGGCTGTGTCCTGTTACTGGTTTACAGGAAAAAAATTTGTGTAGAGAGGGTTTGGCATAAACTAAAAGAATAATAACATCAGCCTCTGGGCCCAGACCTGCTGAATGCTTGAATCTCTTAGGTATTTGTCTGATAAATCTCTGTGCAATTTCTGGATTGTTTAGTACACATTGTAAGCGTTTGGTATAGAGAGAAATACAAACTGCTCAGTTTGTTTTATAGAAACTAATATATTGGTTTCTATAATTATTCTAAAAAATTATGAAATCTGAATTTGAAGGAAAGATTTTTGAGGATTATCCATCAGCTGATCTTATAAATAAAGATGGAAGAAAGCTAAGAAACACATTTGCAAGTGATGTAGACTGCCTTCCTTTGCTAAATGAGAATACTATCAATAGAGATCCTGGATTTGTGATTAAAAATAAAAATATCTTGATCACACCAACAACTACTGATGGCTTAAGCATTTGAATCTAGAGATTCATAAGGGAAGGCAGCATTTTCTGGACAGGACTACCCACAGTGAGTTATTGTGATTTAGTCTAGTGGAAATTATCTGATCAAGTGGGTTTTGTTTCTCCTCTTCACCTTGCTAATTCAGACCACTACAGGAAAGAACTTGTATTATAAATCTTAATTATTCTTTCTTATGTTGTGCGTTGAAGGACTTGTACAAGAAGTCTTGGGTGGATAAGGATTAAAGCAAATGAATTGGAGTGTGTCAGAAATTGTCACAAGTTATCACAAGACAGAAGACTTTTTCCAAAAGGGATCAGTATCTGAAAGAGAAAGTGCAGTTAGACATGAATTATTTTGGCTGATGTGTTATTTTCAGGACTTCAAACATCTCCCATTTGCCGTCAACTGAATATTTATCTGTTATTGTTAGCAGGGATCTGACTGGGAGATTGTTGGTCAGTCAGAGAAGAGCGAGCGTAACAAATGAGCACTTGTATGGTAGGAGTGTCACCTCTCTCTGTTTTTCCCCTCAAAGCATCAGGGAGATGTGGCTGTCACAGCTATCAGCAGTGACCCTCTTATGGTCTGAGAAGGGCAGTCTCTAATTTCCAAGGTCAACAGCAGAGTTTGAAATTCTCTGTTTGTTCTAATCTGTGACCTAATACTTCCAATTGACCATATTCACAGTCAGCCACAGTGTTTTAATAGGGGTTACTCTGAAGAGATTGTGCAGTGGTGCAAAAGCCCCAGTGACTGCAGGGAGGGGAAAAAAGCAGAATTAAAACTCCTGACCAGGTCAAGACCGCTCAGGGAACCAGGCTGTGGCCATTCAAAAACCACTAAAGGAGTAATGAAAGGACCTGGTCCATAGCAAGCAAGTGGGACAATTCTCAGTAAGAGCCCTTTGAGAATGGAAGAAAGATGCACCAAATGAAACCATCCTGTGATGAGACACTAACATCACATTACCAGTTACAGCAGTAAAAAAGATTAAACTGAAACTTTATCTAGATTCTGGGCCAGTTTCTGAAGTGATAAAAAGCAACTGAGCAAATAGCTAAATTGGAAGTCAAATAAAACTTTTAACTAACTCACAGCAAATCTTTAATAACAATAATCATTAAATAGAAATCTCTCCTGCTTTAGGAAAGTGGGAAATTTTATATTCCATGAGAACTAAGATGGGCAAGAACTGTTTGCTCTGTGTGGTTTTTTTTCCAGTGGCGGATCAATCCTGACAGTTGCAAAATGGCTGGAAATGTTTCTTGGGAAGCTACAGAAGCGTACAACTTATAGCCACTGTATAGTTACCAGGCAGAGCTATCCATATCGCTACAGACTATTCTTTGATCTTGTATTGCTACAAAATGATTTGCAACTGTCTCCTGGGTATCACTGGCCTAAAAACTGAAATTAAGGTGCAGAAGGACATTGGTGACTAAAACTTCCATATTCTCTGTGCTGCTGAGGAATATACAGGGGCCAGCCAAAGGCAGGGGTGGGGGTTGGCACTGAACGAACTGGTGGGCCCAAATCTGCTGAAGCTACCCCAGTCTCCTGTGTAGCTGGCAACCAAGCACCAGTTGCTGATACAGCAGGGCACATTACTAACTTCTGCCAGGTGGCTTTTCTCCTCCCTTTCCCCTTAAGAGCTTAAAGAGAATTTTATTTTGTGGACAATCATGTTTATTGTTCTTGAAGGGAAGACAAATAGTGTTTTACTTCTGTGGGGTTGAGGATGGCACACATTTGGGGACAAATTGACCAATGTGGTACAAGCTTTGTGATTTTTGAAGTTTGTGGAGATCATTGGGCTCAGGTTTACCAATGTCTGGCTAAGGGGCTTTGAGTAGGAAAGCAGAGGCTTTCCAGAGGAGGGGGTCTGCTCCAAATAGCAAACAGTGTCCCTCTTTCCCACTCTGTGTGTATGCTCATCTTTGCTAGGGGATGGCCTTGTGGGGTTCTTTCAAAGGATGATGTCTTGAGATGTCTGACGTGAGGCTGCTGAGCCTGAAATAGGGCCACAAGCTGGCTTGTACCAGACTTCATCTTGCTGTGGAAAGACTGGGCAGTGCTTCAGCAGCAGTATGGTCTAGAGGAGCCACAAATTTTGAGGCAGATGTAAGCCTGAAGGTTCAGACAATAAGATGTCTGGGAGTCAGAGATAGTTAAATTGTTAGCATCCCTATAACACTATTTAAAATGGGCACAAAATAATTAGCTTCTCTTTTAAGGAGGCTTTTATTACAGCAAAACACTTTTGTGTCAATGGTATCTAGTCAGCCCTTGCTGAAATGAAGGGTGAGTGACAGTTGTGTCACTTCATAGCTACATGAGCTTTTCCAAACTCTGCTATCGCTTGGGGATGTGCTGGGGGATATAGCTTGAAAAGAAAATGGAGCATTGGGGTGACTGCTGCCCACATCTGTGGTGAATGCAAAACCTGGACCTAGCAATGGCCCTACTCCAAAGCAGTAAGGAGGAAAAAACCCACAACCAAACCTTTAAAAGAATAAAAAAATACCTTAGGTCCCCAGCAGCTCCAGGAGAACAGTTGCTTCACAGCATGTTAATCTTCCACATGGTCATTTTCCTGAGAATCTTGAATAGATTTTTACTGTTTTGAAGAACAGTGTGAGGCAGGTAAATTGTCGTGGGCTTTTTCTAAAGTTATATAACTGTATGCTATGGGAAGACTTGTATGAAACATGTTATTTATATACTCAGGAGAGTGATAAGATATTATTGTCATTTGCTCTGTGACTCTAGACACTCTCAAAAGGCCTTAATGTCATACGTTAAACACAAATAGAAATAGAGCAGAACAGAGGAATGATTCCTAAGAATAACACTGATTTCTTTCTGCTGCTCTGCTTGTACTTTGTAGGAAAGCTATGGTGAAAAGCAAACCTGCAGCTTATAAAGGCTTTTCAGGTCTTAAATTACAAAAACCTATAAATCGGCTCACCTGACTGCTGCTGAGCTTTAAGCTATCCAGTTTCCCTCAGATGACCTAATCTGTACCCAGTGATATTTTCATTAGCCCAGTACAGTTCAGTCCCTGGAAAACAAACCTGCTGCAGGCAGAGAGCGAGTGTGACTGTTTCTAGTTCTCAGAACTCCCAAAAAGGCAGGAAACTTGGTGAGATGACATATGCAGATTGTGTGAGCAGGAGAATTATGCTGGAGTTTGCCAAAAAAACCCTCAAACCTAAACCCAAAAAGCCAACATCCCCCTCACTTAGAGGCTAAAGGGCTCAATGCAGCCTTTTACCAGCAGGTTGCCTTGGCAGAGGAAGATGCCACATGAAGGCTCTGGTGTATGTCCACCCAGTGACATGGACTGGGTGAGTCTTTTCTGTTCTCTGCATGTGGGTGCCTGAAGCAAGGGTAGGTCTATCCATGGAGTTATGGAAGCTGCAAGCTCCTGTCTGACAGCACAATCTGAAGCTCAAGAGAAGGGAAAGACTCTTTTCCCTGCCACCTCCAAAGTGTCTGAAACTGTCCCTTGCGTAATCAATGGAGGAGGGAATATGTAGGGATATCTATATGTTCACAGATTCTATGGTCAGAAGAGATGTTGCCAAGTTTTTGTGTTTGTTTCTTTTTTCATATTATGGACCTTAGGGGTTTTTTCCCCACACATTGGATGGAGAGATCTCTTGGATACTTAATCTTTAAAGATTGCAGTCTCTGCTGAGTCTACCACCTACCAGATAAACTCTTTCAATGTCTAATTATCCTCACAGCTAGGAAAAGACATCTTATTTCAAAGGTCAAATTTGTAAAGCTTTCTTCTGGGCTTTTGTTTTTTTATGATTTCCTCTTCTTTAAGCTGATTTATATTTTTTTTATGTAAGTCTTTGCTACTAAATTAAAATGGCATGAAAAATACCTGAAATATATACATTTTCGTAAAGACATTTTCTTTAATTTTCAAAAGTAATTGTTGCATATTAGAATAGCTTATTTATAAGAAATCTGGAAGGAAGGTAACATTTAGAAAGTCTAACTAGTAAGTCTGCTCTCACCGGTTGAATCCCAAACTTCTGGAATAACAGTCTTCTGTTATTTCTGGTTGCTTTTTTCACGTGTCCATCCACAATGTCTCTATCTGTTCTTGAGTAGGTCTCCGAACTCCTTGTCTTTCATGTCCTGTATTGTATTTTGACTCAAAAATGTATTTCAACAGTCTCTTCTTGGAATAAACTCTTTAGCTGCAAGCTCTTTAAATGTGACACAAACATTTGCCCTCAGAAGGTGCAGAAAAATAGCTGTACTGGGTCAGACCAGACATTCATCTAGCCTAACAGTCTCTTTTCAAAAGTGTTCAAAACAGATACTTTAGGGTAAGATGATTAAAAAATCAAAAACTTATCTCCTCCTTGGCTATTAGTCAAGCACCAGTGCAAGTTGTCACAGGCGCCAAAGCAACAGGCCTTTAGACAAATAAAATTTGGAAGTAATTTTTGCTGCTAGGTCTGGTGTAAGATTATTTCATGGGCGGGCGCATCCAGAACCAGACGGTAGTACGTAGTCTGAATTAATCTGCCCGGTGATCAGCTTAGGCCTTGTGAACCCACAATGTGTGAATTGGACAAGCTTAGTAACAAATGGCATTAAAAATTTTTGGGCTTTTTTTTTTTTCTTTTACTGATGAAGTAAAGCTAAGCTAAGCACATAATTTCCCTTTTCACTTCAAAGGAGAAAAATGCAAGAGAAAAATAACGTAGTTTGTAATGGCAAAAGGGAAGAGAAGAACAGGAAGACAAAAGTGGGGATTTTTAGAACTCTTAAACACTTGTGTATTTTGTTGATTTCATCTGATTTCTAAATGCAAGCAGGCAAAGCAATATTTCCTGGCTGTTGATTGTATGTATAGTTGCAGCTGCAGTATTTTTTAGAAGTTTCAGCCATTTTGTTTTGTGCTTACTGGCATGAAACACAATTTATTACTCCAGCACATCTCTGTGCAATTCCTTTCCTATATTTAGGATAACCAAGTTTCTCTCTCTGTAAGATGAACTGGACTTGCCACTCCACCCTATGGAGAAGGTGAAAAAGGCACATTATTTTGTTTATGTGGGGGGAAAAAAAACCCATACATTTTTTGATAAGCCTTCTACCTCCACTGAAGAGCTGTGCGTATACATTTATTTGTGTTAATATCCAAGGGCAATTGGGTTTCAAACAGGCCTACCACACACATGCAGGTGGCAGGACTATCAAAACAAGTGCAGAGTCAAAGCTGGGAAAAGAGGTGTGTGGGGGGGAAATAAAATGCAAATTGTCTGCACTGTCTAAATTATGCATCAGAGAACTCTGAGCGGATCCAGCCAGAAACACAGAATGAATGATGACTAAACACAAAAGGATTTGCAGCACCCCAAATATAGCCTGAAATCATCAGACTTAAATCACTTCTGTATTGTTACCGATTAGGTGGGTCTGAGCTGTAAAACCGGACTCGGCTCTTTCCAGCCAAAGCTGGACTTAAGGTTATGTGCTTTCCTCTGTTCTAGAGGTGGAGGGCAAAAAAGTCATGTAGCTGAGAGCCAGCTGCCAACATTAGCAGGGGTCTGAAATGAGAATGGGAACAGCTTTTGCTGAGCAGAAGCCATAATGCCATACTGCAGCAGAACATAGTTTAGTGCTTCAGCAAGCCCGTATTTATAGAAAGCATCAGCACACAGCCATGGTCACATGTCTGAAGGTTGCCTTTCACCCCCTTGTAAATGTTTTTCAAACAAGACAGAGGGGTGGGAGATGGGAGAAAGCTCAGATGATGTTTAAATTTCTGCAGAACTGGAATTTCAGTACCTGCTGCAGAGCATCTAGTCTTTACCTCTAAAACTGAAATACCAAAAACTCATTCTCCTAAAGCTCTTGCCAGTTTTCACGCCCCCCCCTCCCACCCCCACAGCCTCACCACTACCGTCATCATTTGCTGTGCCATTTCGCTTCATCGCTCACTTGCTAAATATAAGTCTGAGTTTTTCTTTCTTCTGAAAGCTCTGCTGTGCCATAAGCACTGAATTCTGACAACTCCTCCACCCCAATTCACTGAAAGCTATGGATTATCTACAAAGGGGCATAAGTCCATCTTAGCTGAAATGTTGGCTTCTGCAGCCAAGAAAGCTCTTCAGACTGTCCATACAGTGTCATCTGGTGGTTGTGGGACCCCTCATGGCCAACAAAACATTCTGTCAGGTGCTGAGGCAAGCTTGTGCTCCAGGCTTGGGTGTTCTTGTTGTTTGTTAATGGCCTAGTTTTCTTCTGGGGCAGACCTAAAGTTCACTTAATCTCTTAGCTTTGCTGAAGACACAGATATCTTTATGTTTAGATCATACCCAATACTAAAGCAATGGTGGTGTTGATGTTTCTGCCCACCTTTTGTCTGGGAAGTGAGAGACTTGGACCTGAGCCCCTTCTGTTCCATAGTTCTGAGCTTCAAAGAGATGCCTCATTTACCAAGCTAGAGACCTGCTTGCGCACCCAGAAGGAAAATGACAACTTGAGCTGATCTCAACTGAACAAGGAGTGGGACCACTACATGAAGGTGGAGGTACTTTGCTGGAAAGAGGAGCTGGGATCCTTTGTCTTTCAAGGTCATTTTGTGCTTTATGGACTTTAAAATAAAGACTGCACTGAGAGCAGGGACTGCAGGCAAAGTGGGTTGTAGGATGGGTAGTTGAGGCTGGGAGGGACTTCAGGAAGTCTCTGCCGCCTTTTCCGAGTGTTGTCAGCTATGAGATCAGATCAGGACACTCTGAGTTTTCCAGTCTTGAAAATATCCAGATGAAGCATGCAAAACCTGCCTGGTCATCTCAGTTCAGTGGACGGCTGTTTTAAGGGTGAAAAAGTATCTCCTTGCATCCAGTCTGTGCCTCTCACTTCTCTTTATGCCTGGTGTCCTCCTACTGTAATGAGCATGGCTCTATTTACTGGGTAACTTCATAGGTACTGAGGGACTGTTACTGGATCACCCTGGAGATGTCTTATCTTCAGGTTGAACCAGTCTCCAGACCCTCAGTCTCCCTTCACAGGGCAAGTGTTTTAACCCTGACCATCTTGGTGGCCTCCTACTGAACTTGCTCCAGTTTACAGAAGCCTTCCCTATAGCAGGGGGCCCAAAACTGTGCACAACATTCTAAACGCAATCTAACAAGCTCTTAGCAAAGAGGGATAATCCCCTCTCTTGATCTGCTGACAGTGCTTCTGATAATACAGCCCAGGATTGCTATATAACCTTCTGTGCTGCCAGGGCACGCTGCTGGCTCACGTTCAGCTTGCTGTCCTTCATGACCTCTGGTGCCTTTCGGATCTGTTCCCCAGGCAGTGACTTTCCAAAGTCACTGAAATATTCTTTAGAAGCCCTAAGTAAGGACAATGTACTTATCTTAGGTACTCTGAAGGAGGCTTTATAAATTTGACCATATTTATCTCAGCAGTCTGTTCAGGTGACCTAGCTCTGGTCTTGAAGATGTTAATTATGTGAAATACATGCTGTCTGGATACGCATGTTAACTATGCAGTTCCCCGTTAGCATTTTCAGAAGTACCTGAAGAAGAATAATGGGAAAGAAAACAATTATCCTATTATCCTATTCCTATTATCACATCAGTGTAACTTATATTCTGCTATAAACTGTTGTAAAGGAATACAGCAGACCATGTGTGCGTGCATACAAAAATTTGCTTGGTTACCACTGCTCCTGGTAGTAGCAACTGACAGCATAGTATTAGACTTTATGCACTACATTTATACTGCTACTCTGTGCACAGGATTGGGCATAACTACATACCCTTCTTTAATCCCAGTCCACAGTTTGTACACAACAATAACTGGACAGGGCAGCACCACTAATGTGTCTGACTGCAGATCACGTTCTCTTTCTTCTGTTCTCCACCACCTTTCAGCATCAGCTCCTTTCCTTTTCTAATCATTTTACCCTTTCCCTATCTGTTTCTAGATGTGCCCTTTCCTTAGAATGAGCTTGTTCTCTGGGATAAATATACCATACTCTCATACTGCAGAGAGACAGATCATCATCTCAGTCTCTACTTGCAATTCTGAAATGCTGCGATCAGAGGTTATTGTCAAATTGTCAGGGCAGATCAGCAGTGAGGGCTTACCCAAAGGTCACTGATGGAAACTCAGGATATTCCAGGACAGTGGATTCAGTGGAGCCTGCAGAATAGTTGTTTGCTTGCTTGTTTGCTCTCAAATGCAAAGGCCTGATCCTGTAGATCTGAGAATGACCTTACTGGTCTCAATGGGACTGTTGCGTGACAGGGATTGCAGATTCTCCAGGATGTTTGATAAATGATGCATGTCCATGGGGAAATTGGCTTGTTTAGCCATTCATGAGCGTATGCATTTTGAAAAAAGCAAAATTTTGCTTACAGTTTCCAAAGTAAGAGCAAATTTCCTGGCTACTTCTAAAAATATAACCATCTCTTAATGTCAAGATGCCAATCTGAAACAACTCGTATAATAGTATCTAATTTACAGTGAGGAATCATTATCTTCTAACTGCATCACAGTTAGCTGCAAATAATGAAGTAAAGCTGTATGGCACTTAAACAGAGGGAAATGTTCATATTAATACAAAAAGTAAATTGATGAGACCATATTCACAGTTAGTGCTCCATCTTATGGTTTTCTTCTGCCTACTCCCCCATCTTTAATTTCAAGGATGAAGCAGCATGGGCTACAGCACTAAGGAAAATATAGGTTTCTCTTCTTTCTCAGCTCAGCTTCAAAGAACCAGAGACAGTTTGCATCAGTTCTCTTACAGCCATGTATGACAGTGCCAGGACAGGGGCCCACTGCATTCTGTAGCCAGCAAAAGATGTGCAAAACACTGAAAGAGTGGACTAACTTACTTGTCTTGATGCATATAGAAGTCTTAACACAATACTGTGAAGCTGACTGTATTCCTCTTGCAAAATTCCTCTTATGAAAAAATGGTAAGAAGCTGGTACTTCCTGGTAAAACCTGAATTTTAGTCATTCACAGTGTAAGTGGTACTTGACTATCACTGAGTGGTTTGCCCTTTGGGTGTGGAGAAGCTATCCAGCTTGCTGGCTTTTTCCTCCAGATAGAGGAAAACCCAGTACCTAAGCAAGGGTTCAGTTCCAGCCAGGTGGGTGCTACTGCAGTGGGGTGCTGTGCAGGATGGAGTTGGAGGTGGCTGAAACAGCTAACTCCAAAGCATGTGTGAGAACTGCCTGCCTTTCTCTGTTGCTTCCAGAACCTGGCCCAAGAGCTGTTCTTTCTTGGGATATGTCTACCTGTGAAAACAGCCTGTTGCACTAGTGGAACTATATTCTGGAAGATTGAAGATGAGTAGTCAAATAGTACTCAAGACAAATTCTGTGTGTAATACTAGGTCCTTCAAGAGAAGGTTTCATATTGTCATCTTAAAGGGATTTACACCTGGGAAAACCTAAATCTGGTTTCAGGTTCAAGGTCAAGTTCTTGAAGGTTAGAAGTAGTAAAATGGATTCTTTGCTTATGTATCTGAGATCCTGAATATTGACAACAAGACTGCATGCTATATTTAGGCAGGTGTGCTGAAAGTTTCTGGGTAACTTGGAGGTTGTAGACTCTGCCTTAATTTTATCTTTCTTGAATGTGAGAGATCAGATGCCTCACTAGACAGTCTAAAAAGAAAACTTTAGTTTAAAAATCTTTCTTGTTCAGCCTAGGGAATTGGAGTGTAGAACTAAAGGAAACTCCCAGGGCAGAGTATTCAAACACCTGCATGTGAAAAATGGCTACAAAAAGTTGTCTAGTCTAAAAGACTTAGAATATTCTTCAGGTCTTCACCATGGATGCATTATGCCTGTATTTGTTGCAAAGCCTACCATGTCACAGGAATGAAGGAGAGGGATCAAGATAGTGACAATGTCGTAGTCCCCAAAAGCACAGACAATTAGCAGTGTGTGTGGAAACTTCAAGAGTCTGAGCAAGAATGATGTGTCTCAGTCTATCCTGAAGCCATGAACACTATCAATGTATATTATTTTCAAGTTAGACCTTGGCTTTGTCAGTGTCTAGACCTTCAGAAGATCAAAGATACTTTCCCTGTTTGAGAAGCCCAGTGTGCATCAAGGGAATAAATATACCTTTCTGGACCCAAAGGTGAGCAGTCCAGCCCAGCCACATCTGCAAAATGCAAACACACAAAGGGGTCAGATCTCCTTCTTTCTCTGGGATATTATGAATGACAGACAGTGTTAAAGGTTTTCAAGAGGGAAGACAAATTGCCTCAGACATAAATTCCTCAATATTCTTTGGAAGTTTTAGTCCCTTTTTTTCCCGAAGCATCAAGAAAGATGTTAGGGTTTATTAACATAGCTTATGAAATATGTTGCGCTAATTACATATTTCTGCATAGTATGCTAGGAGACATGGGATTAATAAATGTGGCTTATTAAAAAATAAAAAATTGTTGAGGAGGTAAGATATGCTCTGCAATATGCTTCCTTATCAAGTCCTTGGTCTTACAATCTTTTCAGTGCATCAGCATTTCTGGATGCATAAGTTTCTGTGAAGTAAATGCTTTCTGTGCCTTATTTAAGCTGACAGAGAATACCATTGTCAGATATTTAACTTTCTTAAAGTTTAAACAAAAAAAAATCAATCAAAAAATACAAACAAATCCAGACATTTAAGCACATAAAATAACTATTTATTTTAATCTCACATAAGTAGTTTTTCATAGTATGGTTTCCCAAGGTAGCAAGATAAGATGCCTCCTAAATAAGTTGTGCTGGACTGTGTTCTCCTTATTGCACAGAAAGACATTGAGGAATTCTTAGAATCTTCCTTCCAGCCAGACATTTTTCAGTGTTGGATGATTCCTGGGTAATTTGCATTCATGGGTTGGGTGAGTTTTGGTGGTGGTTATGCTTTCGTGTTTGGTTTGATTTTTTTTTGTTTGTTTGTTTGCTGGTGTTCAGGTGGGGCGCAGTTGTATTTGTGGGTTTTGTTGGGTTTTTAAATTCTTTGGTGGCTGTGGGAGTGTTAATCTTCAAGTAACTACAAATCTGGAGGCTTGTAAAGGACTCACAATAGAAGCAATGAGACAGTTTTAACAAGACACCTGCTTTGAGATAATTGTCTAATGTGTAATGAAGGGTTAATGTTTTTTAAACTGATTCCTGGATCTAATTTGAGGGTGGATGTGTTAGATTCTCTCATTACGTACACCTGTAATACATATCTGGTAGATGAGGGATACATATTTGGACAGTTTTCTGACATTAATTTCTAATTAGATACTTGTCAACAATGTGAATTGGCATTGTTCAGCAACCCTGATTGCTGTGTCCACCCTAATTAATGAACAGCTTTCTTATAAGTAGATTAATAGAGGTAGTCCCATTACCTAAAGTTATTTCAGTCACTGTGCTATAGTGCACCTCATTAGAGAATTGTAAGATGAAACAGCATTTCAATTAGCTATTACATAGTATCTGCGTCTTTTTGTTTTCTGAGCTATTCTTTTAAATGGATTTTTGAGAAGTCCCTGACCTCTCTGAGGCCTTCTTGAGCACAGAATAGCTTTCTGTGAAATGTCACTGCATTTAAGAGCAACAGCAAACACAGCTAACTTCTCACTGTATTGCTAGAGAAAACCATAATGGAAATTTCTCTGTGCTCCTCTTAAAAGAGAAACCCTTCTCTTTGCATTAACCAAAAAAAAAAAAATTCAGCATACAAATACTGTGAGGCATGTGATGTCAATCAGAACTTGTTACAGTTGCTTAGGCCAAATGTTAAATGACTATGGAAAAGGGTAAGACCATAAGGGAAACTAGAAAATTCCAAGCAGCTTTTACATACTAAAGTCAGAAAATCGTTGTCACTTATGTGTGTGCTGACTAGTACTGCAAAAACACTTACATGAAGCTCATGGTGCTGTGTCCAGTTCTGGCTCCACAGTACAAGATAGACTCCAGTGAATGACCACAAAGATGATGGAACTGGAGGAAAGGCTTGAGAGAGTTGGCACTGCTCAGCATGCAGACAAACAAGCTCAGGGGTCCTCATCAATGTCTGTAAATACCAGAAGGAAGGGTGCAAAGAAGATAGAGACAGGCCCTTTTAAAAGGTGTCCAGTGACAGGACCAGTGGTAGTGGTCACAACCCCAAACAAAGGCGGTCCCCTCTGAACATCAGGAAACACTTTTCTGGGACTGAGTAGTGCCATGGGTTGCCCAAGGAGGCTGGGGAATCTCCCTCCTTAAAGATACTCAGAAACCGTATCAACATGGTCCTGGACAACTAACTGCAGGAGTCCCTGCTTGAGCAGGAGGGTTGGAGCTTATGACCTCTAGAAATTCCTTCCAACCTCCCTGGCATCATGAAGGTAATTTAGTGAAAACCACACAAGCAGAGTGAATCCCTTCCTGTACTGAATGGAAGGACCAGCTTATCTTTAAATGTGGATTTTTAAGAGCTCTTATTTATGTGAGTTCTACAAAATAAATTTTTAAAAATCTAGAATGTCATTCATGTGAATTCAAACTTCAGTGTGCTGAAATGGCTGGATTTGTCCCTACATTAGCAAATGCCCATAAACGTCATATAGGGCCTTTCTTGTTGTCATAAGGTAAGCATCCACCTTCAAAAAGTGTCTGTTCTTGTTCTGAATGGCAAGGTTAGTGTGTGCTCATGCTCTCTTCAGCGTTGTCAGTTTGGCTTGAATTATGCAAGGCAGGGTGACCCTAGTGAAACCATCACTGTCTTGAGTTCACTGTATTGTCGCTACAGACTTGCCAAGACTGTAGGGAGCGTATTAGCAGGTAGAGGGGTGGCAAGGAGAAAGAAGACTTACCTGTTCCTTTCTTGTGGTGAAGAGTTACATGTTCATTCCTCAGAAATTCAGCCTAGGGACTGAGGCAGATAGCTCTGCACAAGAACAATAGATGGTTGGTACCTGCTCTCCTAAGCGAGCCATCAAACTTCTCTTGGTGTAGGAGAAGTAGAGATCTTCAAAAGAAGGACACATCTAAATGGTGTTCATTGGCACCTCAAAATTTAACCAATGTAAAGATTTAAGTTTCCAATCCTTTCTTTCACAGGTGCTCATAACTGTAATTTAGATCAACACTGAATTTAGAAAGAAAAGCAGCCAAATGTTGCTTCTGGAAATATTGGTGAAGGTGACTCCTAAATACTGGAGCTACATCAGTTTCTTGAAACACAAGCACAGAGAGGGTAATGCTGGTCTTGCACTCTGCTCTGCTCTTCTCCAACTCTGGTGGAAACCCTGGTTTGTGGACCAAAAGTAGCCTCACAGAACCACCAACAATAAAAAGCAAGCTTCAAGCATGAAGAGAAGTAAACAATTTTGAAGTGGTATAGCAGAGACATTTTTTTTTTTTAAATTTGGACCTTGCACGTTATCTTATATTTTAGAGAAGTGTGTTACACATCTCTTAGCTGTACTTCACAAACTCAATGGGTGTCACTGAGATCAAAGGAATATAGTTAATTGAAAGGCCTTGCAGAATTCTGCTCTCCAGTGAACTCCAGCATCCTAAGAAACTTTTCAGTTGTAGCTGCAGATGATATTTCAAGTTATGTCAGACAAAAGCAACAATAAGGATTGTCATGCTATGATCATACCTTTTCAATAGTAAGATACCCAAGAGAATATACAAATATCTGGTATGCAAGATTTCACTTTCTGAAATTCATCTGTGCTATAGTAATTAAGTTAGCAGAATAGCCATGAGGTAAGGGAACATGTAGGTTCATGATGGTATTCTCTCAAACTACAAGTTTAAACTACAATATAGAAAAAATATAACACTGTTAAATGAAAAGTGGTTGTTTTCTTTTTTAAATTAAATGCTATGGCATGAGATTCAAACATAAGGGTGTTTATTACAATGCTGGGGGTGTATAGAACCTTGCAGAAAACTTAGTATAATACAGGACTTGACCCAAGGCATGAAAATCTAATTGAATGGGAAATGGCTGCACTGAAATATTTGAACTGAAGTGTCTTAAGTTATTTTTTTTTCCCTTCCTTAAGGCTGTTTACTTGAATTGTGTGGTTGGATGAATATAAGCATGAATATAAATCCAAGGGAAGTGCTGGGCAAATTTTAAACACAAAACTATCTTTCTAGTAGCATGCAATCTAACTGTGTTTCTAGTATTCTAGGAACTTGTCTTTCTATTTCTTTCTATTTGCTTACTTGGGTCAACATATACAACTACTATCATTCTGAGGATTAAGCACTAGAAGGCCAAACACTGCTTTATTGATTTAAGCAGTATTGCTTATCATAAGTCTTTATCATGTGAGCAAGCTGAACCAACCTGGGATATTGAGACTTAGAAAACATCTTGCTTTCAAAGTACATTTCCAGTTTGCAAAGTACAATTAAGGTAGAGTCATGCTTACATAAGAATTGAAAATTTAAAAAATAATAAACCTCAGCATTTCCTATGGAAAGATCAAAGACACAGGAAAGGAAGGGGACATAGAGCAGGGACTGAAGACGGAGATGGGTCATTGCTACTGGGTGAAGTGGAAGACATGGGAGGGGTGTTAGGTATACTAGGAGCCAGTCCTTCAGGTGCCATGCAGCTTGACCCTCTCACATTAGTAGTAACAGGAATGAGCAGTCTGGTGTCTTATTTTACTCTTTCTTTCTCTTAAAGTGTGGCACTCAAAAATGGAGATTCAGTCATGCTTTTGTCAGTATTGACCAGAACAGACTAGAACCCTTTGCCTGTCATAAATTCTGGACACCTACACATTTCCTTTTGCAGTAGATGGTTTTTTTTAGCGCAAAGGGCTTCTGTTTAGTTCTAGTGCACTTGAAACTCAGTCCTTGAAGATTGTGGTCTTTGTTTTGCAGATGATTTTTAGGTTTAGCAATGGGGAATCAATCACTTTATTGTCTTTCATCTTCTTGCACCGCTTGTCCAATTTATCATAGTCATGCTGACTTTGTCCTTCAGAGTATTTTGCTGCTACTTCATCTTGGTGTCATTTATGTACCTCCTTTTTTTTTTTCATAATTTTTATATGAATCTATATTGGTTCTTTCCTCAAAGCCTCCAGGGAAGATGCTGAAAAGAGACTAGCTGGGGACATACCGGTGCTTTGCATTGGAAGTGATTTTCCAAGACTGGAAATAATTATTGCTAATATGTTTTGTTGCAATTAGTCATGTATTTCATCCATGCTTGTGTATATAGCCTTCCAGATCAGTGTTTTCACATGGGTGAAGGTGAAACAACACCATGCCTACTGCTTCCCCTCTGCCTTGGTTCCTGTATAATACTAGTGGAGCTCCTCAAGCCACAACACTCAGTCCATGAAATCCCTTCCACTTGCCCTTTCAACAGTGATATGTCCATTTAAATAGCTATGTTTATCAATCTAAACTATCTGAAGCAAAGAGTGGCTGTTAAATCATGGAATTGTCTAATTTGACCTTTTAGATAATTTAATCCAACCATCAACCTAACACTGAGAAAAGCCATTGCTAAACCATATTGCTAAGCACTATGTACCAGTCCTAACAAGGTGTAACCTGGCTGGTCACTGAAGTCTAATATCTCAGAAGGCATTTACACCAGCATAAGATGTTTCTTCAAGCTCAAAGTAAGTTCCAATAATTGCAAATGGTGCTAAGGGAATAGACTTATTCTCTTAAATTAAATATTTAATTCTAAATAAGAAATTAATTCTAAAAAAGAAAAATTAAATAAAATTTTTTCTTGGTTGAATAATACTTCCTAGTCTTTCATTATTCTGTAAAGATCTAAAAATAGTAGCCTAAAAAGTTACAGAAGTAAAACAAGGTTAATTGTTTTACAATTGCTGGTTCCTTTGCTTAGTCTCTGCTCATTGTGTGATGCCATTAGCTTTACAATTTCGCAAAGCTTACTAGATAATTATAACAATCACTACCAGGTTGTGTTATCTACTTTCTGTATGTATTTAAAAAATTTTTTTTAAGCAAGTGATGCACTATTTTTATGGTTGTTCAGGCATCTTATTTCCTTTGCATTTCTTTCTTATCGCGCTGTGCCTGAGTGGAACAGCTATTGCTTCTGCACTGTTTACACAGAAGAAACAATGTCTGTCATGGCTTTAGCATAACTGCATATTAATAAAGTGTCACTAACCAATACCTGCAAACTGTGTAGCCAAGGATTTTTGAAACAGGCAACATTTTCTTGTGTTTCAAATCTGTTGCTCAGTTTAACAGACCTTAAATAGGTCTATGATCTCAGAGAGCAATAAACATATGTCTACAATGTGGATGTTTCCTGTTATGTCTGAAGTTGAATATAAAGGTGCCAATTGCTACCTAAAATCTTATGCTGCAACAACCATGCTGAACATAAGATGCCATTTGAAGTATGACAACAAATTTGTGGCATGTCTGTAAATTACAGCTTTTGGCACTCTCAAACAGTAAGGGGGCCAAAGCTCTGCAGCTTGCAAGAAGGATGAGCTATCCCATAAGACCAGGTTTTACACTCAGTGAAATAAAAATATAAAATATTCTGTTTTGAAATCACATAGCAGGAAAACTGAACTATAAAAAATAACATGGTTATAGAAAATTGATCGTGGAAGTGGAACTAAATAGTTAAACTGGTGGAATTAGTTGTGGGAAGAAAAGGGCAGATCAGTCAGAGCTGAAGAGATAGAGCTTTGAACTTTATGAAAAATTATTTTTTTCAGCTGCTTTTTGGAATTGTGTCCTTTGTGAGTGGACCTACTATTGGGGCATCAACAATATCAGTTTTGCAAATATTATTTCCAGTATTGATGACAAAAGGAGAAAACACTACAATGTGTGCAGCTCCATGGATGCAACAGGGGCCATTATAATTAATGTTTCATTTGTTCAGTAGATTAGACTGCATATAACAAAGTTTACATTTTTCTTGAGGGAATGATAGAAGTTAAATTCCATCAGGACCCTAGTAAAACTTGCATTCTAAGATAGCCTTACAGGAGTAATACTTCTGTCTTGCCTCTTGTTGATTTCTTCCTTCAACTAGATGATCTTTAAGGTCCCTTCCAACCCAAACCACTCTATGATTTTGAAAATGTGGAGAAAGAGGACAATAAGGAGACAGACTCTATACTTCTAGGTATTAGTATTTAGGGACAGTCTCAGTCTGGATTTTGAGGATAATACTTGGCACTTGGTAGTTAAGAATTTGCATTGCCTATTAGCTTTGATATTGCATATTAATTTCATGTTTCATGCAATGTACAGATAGCCCACTCTGATTCTGTAACCAGCAGGGTACTGCAGTTTGTCAATATTGCATATAAGCTACTATACTCAGGATGGAATAAATCCCATTTTGCTCCAACTTTTAAGTGGAAGAAAATTAGAAAGGCAAGAAACCTTCACTATACATAAAACTTACAGTGAACTGCAAACTCTTCTGGAACTTTTAGCAAATTATATATATATGTTTTTTTTTTTTTTTTTAAACACAAAGATGGATTGAAGTAGTACCTGAGTCAAAATTCTCAGAAGTCAGTTGGCCTCAGGAGCACTTTTTAATGGGCAGGTAACTGACAAAGTTATCTTCACCTAGATCTACCTTGCAAAAAGATAAAACTGACCTCTACCGCACTAGTAATGAATGATTGCTGCCTTGCAATCTACAGTCACCTCTGAGCAGGCTCACAGGTATATATCGTTTGAGGCACTGGCAAGTATGTCTCAAAGAAGTTGCTGACTAACTGAAGAGTTGAAAGAACAACAAAGAGCAGTCAGCAAAAATGGTCTCTAAGAAAAGACTGAAAGCATTTCTATCCATAATCAAGGTGAGATGGAGGAAAGGAATGCAAGTGTTCAACGTACAAAAGGCTGTTGCAAAAACATGAGGAAAGGGTCACCTATAACCCTAGTAAGCAGGATAGGAGGAAATAGGCTGTGATTTCAGCAAGAAAGTTGGATGCTGGAAATTGGCTGCACTGGTGAGAGCAGTGAGGTACAGCAGGCAGCTACCTGGTGAACTTGTGGAGCTTTCACTATTAAAGCTCTTGAAGTACATGCTGGAGTAGTTCAGGTGTAGTTTTTCACCTCACCATGAGACAGAACTCACTGAGTGAGCTTTGGAGTTCTACTTTTCTGTGATTCTAAAATTTTCTGGTGCTTTCTCAGCACAGGGGTTTGCCTAGTAACCAGGCAGAAAATTAGCCTTTAGTTTTAAGGCTAGTTTTTAGGCCTTTAACCACTAGTTTTAAACGGTGAAATTGCAAAATGCCATACTCTCCACATCATAGGTGGAGAACAAGCTGCATCCATCACAAGGCCTGCCCAGATCAAGGAGATATCAGCTTTTCCCCTAGCTCCTTTTCTCTCCTTTGCTCCCAGGAAGAAGCACTTGGGCACGTGTAAGAAACTGCAGTCCAGTCAGGACAACTGGGAGATTAGGAACTGGAGGAACTACCTTATTGCTCAAGGTAGTTTTCCATGCAGCCCTGTAAGAAGTAGTATGGAATTTGCAGCGAGGGTATAAGAACCAATATCTCTGTTACATGTTACACTTCTCCTTCATCAAAAAAAAGTTACTTTCTCCAGCTATTTCAGTGGACAGCTTCTATTAAATTACATACTAGCCTCGATCATGTTTGAATGCAAATGTCTTTTTCATACTAATCCTGGAACTGAACATTAGAGAAATGTACCTTGATCTAGCTCTTGTAAGCTATTAGTCCCTCTTCTGCTCAACAAGACACAACCTGAAATAGTTGTCTCCCATAAATTGAATTTTCAGGTCTGTGCATTGAATGCCAGAGGAAAAGCAGTGGAGTGACTGTTTCAAGCTTCCTACGTCACCATTCAGGTGGAACTGTGATGCACAGTAGAACAAAAAGTAAGCTTTATTATTAAGTTTCCTGCTTTCTATAGACAATTTATTGCAGTGTTAAAGTGACTGAAAGAACATATTTCATGCCACTGAAACAATTATTTCAGCATACTGTGGTGGGAATAATTATAGGAATAGGGCTACAAAGATGTTTGGGGTCTAGAACATCTTTCTTATGAGGGACTGAGGGGTTTAAGTCATTTTAGTCTGGAGAAGAGAAGATTGACAGGGATCTAATCAACACCTATAAATACTTAAATGGTAGGTGTCAAGAAGATGGGCCTAGTCTTTTTTTAGTGGCACCTAGTGAGGGGACAGGAGGTAACAGGTGCAAACTTGAACATAGGAAGTGTCATCTAAACATGAGGAGGAACTTCTTCACTTTGAGGGTGGCAGACCACTGGAACAGGCTTCCCAGAGAAGTGTCAGAGTCTCTATCTCTAGAGACATTCAAAACGCTGCCTGGATATGTTCCTGTATAACCTGCTCTGGGTGGACCTGCTTTGTCAGGGGGGGTTAGACTAGATGATTTCCAGAAGTACCTTCCAACCCTATATCATTCTGTGATTCTGAAATAATGTTGGCTGGCTATGAAGGGCTGAACAGCAAAACCCATAGCTGGCAGTATGTTGCAACACTTTACTCTGAGATCTTGCAGGAAGTTGTCTGGCTGGTGATGCTTTCACCCATCATTTTGACAAGATCGTATAAATATTTTTCAACAGTACATAGTAAAGTGTTTCAAGATGGGGCCTGACCAAGTGTAACCACCACTTATTAGTGTATGAGTTAGATATGTCAACGTCTACAATATAGTTAAGTAAAATGGGTTTTGTTATGGCGATTGAAAATTTCATCCTCCACAGTTTTGTTAATGGGTGTTGGACTTTGAAAACAGAATAAAAGACCTATTAAAGCTGTAGGTGCCATTCTCTTTTTCCTTTGAAGTTAATAAATCAGGCAGAGGTAGTAGACTTTCTGTTGGATCCTATCATGTTGTCCTCCTATTTGTAAATTACTTTTTCTCCTACAATGTCAAAGCACACTGTAAAATTGAGTTACTGTGTTATGACTGATATAAAGCACTCTGAGGCTGAAGTGGGAGCTCTAGTTCTGTGCAGAGATTTCCAGTGTTTGCTGCTGTGTGCCCCTGAGGGTGCAACCTATTGAATGTTAAGTATTACTGTTGGGCATTGGCAGGACCTGTTTCAGTATCAGATGTATAATATTCTTTGTTCAGTTTTTTTTTTTTCAGATACTGGCAGTGGCCTCTAGCTTTCATAATTTGAACTGATATTTTTCTGTAGTAGTTTGGCTTTCCCTGTGGAGTCAGATGTTTGTTTTCAGAAGTTTCAATAAACAGAATTCCAAGCTCTTATGTCAGAGAAGAATGAACGGAGACTCTTTCTCTCTGTAAAAATAAATTCTGTTCTTCTATTTTTATTTGAAAATGGAAGTCTGGCAGGGAAATCATTTTGGAACTATGCATGACCTCATTTTGAGAGACATTGACTTTGATTTCCCAGTTCTGAAATACACATCAAAAATTTAAAAAAAGTACAGAGGGCCTGGTGGGGGTTATTGCTGATTGAAGAGAGGAGAACTATATTCATGCTAGAAGACCTTCACTGCTTGTGATTTTACAACTATATTAAAATGGCAATCCATTCTGTGGAAAGCTGTTGATGTTGAATTCAACAGAGAAAACTGAGAAGTAGAGGAGGGTTTTTTTTGAGAGAAAACCTTATGAACTATCTAGTATGCACATAGTATATCGATGTTACCTTTTTGAATGTCTGTGTAAGACTAACAATCCAGTGCTTATAGGAACACAATCAAGGATGCTCTAAGTCTTCTAAGACATGAAAGTGTCAAGGAAAGTGGCTGGCAGAGTCCTCAAGAGGACAGGAGAAAAGTCCTTTTTGGAGGACTAATGTTTAGAGAGGAATGGACTTTTTCTTGCAGAACTTAGTACTTGTTTCATACTGTATTATTTAAGAATTTGTTATATGACAAATTAAAATGCTGTCTTAATGAAAATACTGTTGTACAGGAAAGCTGGACAGTGCTTTTATTAAATTGAACTTGGTACACTACTTTTGTAGTGGCCTTGGGGTATCAATCTCAAGTAAAAGCTGGGACTAGGCTTTTAAACTAGGGAGTTTAAAGATTTCAGAGCTTCTCTTAAAGAAACTGAAGCAGTATGCAAGTTGGAGCTGGTTGTACTTTTGGTCTTCATTAACATCTTGGCATAGGGCCTCTAAAGCTAGGAAGCTTGATTTTATTTTATTTTTTTTTTTTTTTTTGCTAATCTCCTGGTTTAAAACCTTTTTTTTTTTAGGCAGTGTTACAGGTGTTGTAGATATTCCAACATAGCTCCACAGCTTGAGAACATCTAATTTATGGTTAATAGGATGAGTCTAATTGCTATACTTAGTCATTAGTAATCAGTTTATGCTGAAAATAAAGTGATCTTTTTGAGGAGGAAAAAACCAAGTCCTTAAATACAGTCATCCCATGTCTATCATATCTAAATGCAAAAAAAGGACAGTTTTGCATTAGAAGTCATACCATATTTCAGTGTCATTTCTCAGTTCATCTGTCTTCAGGAGCTACCTTTTATACCCCACCTAAAATAAATATTCCTTTCTATGCATCCTGAGTCTAGTTAAACTATCTCTCAGGCTTAGTAGGATGCCAGAAGCTCTTTGGTTTTTTCTTAACTGTTTGAACAGTTACAAAAAATAAGCATATTTCATAAATAGTTATATCAAAAATTCAAATGTGTCATAAGTTGCAAAGGGAGGGCAAGCTAATAATAATAAAATGTGGGCTGGAGGAACAGGAGATGACAAGGAACACAATAGCTGCTGGTGGACTTTTCTTTCTACCCACCCTTCTTTTCCTATTTCTTCCATCCCCTCCTTCTGTGCTTCTGTTCTGCTTCTGTTTGCAACAAGATTGACCTCCTGTAAAGGTTGTAAAGCAAGAGGCAGAGCTGGATGACTTCTTACCTGATGTGAACTGAACACAGCAGTTGCTCTGCTTTTACTATGTCTAATGGGAGTTGGAAACAAGTGTGGGGAAAGAATCACCTCAGTTGAGTTTCACAGTTCTCACTTCAATAATCCTTCAACCCCAATTATCCCAGAGTGTTAATGACTGGGCTGTAGGAACTACAGAATGAAATACCATTAAAATCACTTATATTAACAATCTTTCTCTCTAAGCAAGGTGGGAGTGTGTATCATTCATCAGCTCTATTGATTTAAGTCGGTCTTAAGCATTCTTTTGATTTGAGATATTGACAATTTTAGGCTAACAGGATGGACTATTACTACTGGAAGTCAGCAGGGTACTGGTGATGATGCATCTATAGAAGGAGCCTAATAATAACTTGAATGCCATTGAATCAATAGTGGAATCATTGGTGAGTAAGTACTGTGTTTTTCAGTCCTTGACAAGGCTTGAAGGCGTGCTGTATGTGAACCGCTAGTTACAAAGGGAGGGGGGGGAAGGTCTTTCTGACTGTAGAAGCAGGGTGCTTTATTATAGCAACAGCATTACAAACGGTTTTGATGTTTAGGATAAGATAGAAATCATTAATCGTACAAATGTGTCATGGCAACGGTCAGGGTGCCTCTTGAAGTTTTTGTTTTGTTTTGGAGTTCTTTGTTGTTTGTTTGTTTTTTTTTCCTTTATGGAGGACACTCTTGCTTCTTACCTTTTTCCCCTTCCCACTAACAGGCTGGCTCATTAGAGCAAAATAACCTCTGCCTTATGTACAGGAGAAGGCTTCTCTCACAGGTACTTTTGTGCAATTACTTTATGGCAATAACATTTGAGATAATAAACCAGATTCCCTCCTGATGAAAGCAACTGTGGTTACAGTGGAAGTAAACATGGTTACACATAGAAGAGATGAATGAGATAGAAGTCCCAGCTTTGCAGGACACCCAAATAACCTTATAGTACAGCTTAATTCTTTGCTATTAAAATCAATGAGTAGAGCATAACAGTAATAACATTTAATTGAAGTAAAGCCCTATTGCAGTTTTAGATGTTCTGATTTGTGGGGTTTTAGTGGGATGAACAATGGGAGAGCTAGGAGGACTTGCATGGGGTTTTTTTGATTTTTGAATTTGGGATTTTTAATTTAATCTTTTTTTTTTTCAAATCCGTACAACGTTACCTACTTAACATATGTGGCTGTTTTCTAGTAGTTGAGATAATGAAAAGACACTACTTAGGAAACAAAAAAGAAAAAAACTCATCAGAATAATATAAATTAATACAGGGAATAACATGGTACACTCCCCAAAGCATTTATATGAAATGAAGGTGATGAGAACCACTTCCCACAGTGGATGAGGAATGACCATCCATCACACATGCAGAAGATCCTTGCAGGTAGCCAATAAAGGACAAAGTCAGTGAAGCTGCACTATCTTTCCTGAGTGGAATATTGCACACTGAGCTGCTGGCTCACTGACAGATACTTACCCTTCTGGAAAGTTAGGCTATGTTCTGCCTGTGAAATAATCTTCAATGCTGTTTCTCGGTATTAGACTCTTTGAGATAATTATTTGGAGAAATACTTAACGTTTAAGAAAATGAAGGGGAAAGAAAAAAAAAAAAGAAAAAGGTATTCATGTCGCCAACAATTAGTTTGCAGGCAGGAAGCATCTGCCTGCTGACCCAGCTTGTTTTCCCCACCCTGTGCCAGTGTCACTCCCCCTCGATTTTGCCAGCTGAGCTGCGCAAGTGAGCAATCCTCCCAGCTCAGGAAAAATGATCTGGATTGGTTCAAGCTATGAGACTGGTCTTTGTGCGTCTTGATGGAAGGGGATTTGCAGAAGGCAGAAATCCTCAGCGCTGGGTGCTGGTGAGCAGCTGGGGTGGGCTGGCAGGAAGGAGGTGCCAGCTTCCACTGGCACAACTGCCAGTGGGAATGCACATTTATTTCCTTCCTGTGTATCAGCTAGAAAAAGCTTCAGTTGCTTTCTTGTCTTCCTTCAAAATGAGGAAATTGTAATAACAACATTGGTTCAAATTTGTCTTCTCTCTCTGAATATCAATCAGAGAATAAATTAGGTCTTTAATTCTCATGCATAAGCATATAGATGCTGTGTGAACTGTGGCTGTATTTCAACCTCCAGCGCTAGTGTTCTACCAAACCCTCACTTTCAGTTCTGATTCTGCAAGCATCTTGACTTCTGACGTTTTACTTGTTTTTTGGTCACAAATCACATTTCTGATGATGGCAAACAACCAGATATGCGAAGTCTCACTCTTAACTGTGCTATAACACATCTATTTGTTTGGTAAGATATCTTCTAAATAAATTCCTAATATATTTCTCTAGATCAGCACAGGGCATGCTTGGCTTGTTTTCTGCCATGTTTTTTCCTCCTAAGAGAAACAGAAATGGCTGTGGGCTGTGTTTTGTTGTACTTCGGATTTTCTTATGGATAAAACCAGTGTATTACTGGCTTGGATTTTTTTATTCCTTTTGACTTAATACTGATTAATACAAAGGAGCATTACACAGATCTGTCTTCATGTCCCATGACAGCATAGATAAGCTTTCTGTTTTTAAGATCCTGAGGACAGTAAGCTAAAAATCTACACATCTCAAGCTCAGTGTTGAAAACTGCATTTTACATACAAGCCTGCAATACGCAGTATCTTGCTTATAGTTCTAGTGAATGCTGCTGAAGGACACTTCAGTGTCAGTTAGTTTTGAGATATTTGTGATAATCTATCCATTAATAAATATGCAACATCCCATGACATATGTAGGAATAAAGCATATGTAAATCAATCCATTCACGGGCTTTTTGGCTGCATTAGGTTAGTTGTGGTGAATCATGAATTCTCTTGTAGGGCAAAGTGTTCTTAGGTTTCAGTGTAACAGAAATGCCTTTTCATGAGGTGAGTCCTTGTGTGACTGAAAGGGTAGTTTTGGTTATAGTTTTGTTGGGATTGCTAGTTCATTTCTGCCTTTTCTAAGTGACTTAGAGAAGATCCAGTACACCGAAAGAAAGCTCAAAGGGTTAGGTTTCAATGATGCTTCCATCACTTCAAACGAAACGAAAATGGTGTGGCTAGTTTCTTCGTGTCAAACTAAGTCATTTAGAATGGACTGGAATCAGATTCAAATATAGGCCCTGCATCTGTACTCTACAGGGCAAGCATCGGGATTTATTGAGCTGCAGAAAATTCTTTAATTGATAAGGAATTGTACCGACACATTTAGCAAAATATTGACTACTAATAAGAAAGTAAAAAAACTTTCTAACAGCACTATAATATGCTAACAGGTTTGTTTTTTTCCCTGTGAATTCATGAAAGAGAACTGTCTATGTATCAAAATAAAGAAGACAGCTCAGCTGAAATTCAAGTTAGAAATGATGCATTCATAAACTCCAGAAAAACAGGAAAGGAGAAAAAGGCAATAAAGGATGGAAGACTTCTTGTCTGAGCTGCTGCAGAAAGCAGGGAACCCATTCTATTTGTTTCATCCTCCTCTTTCTCCTTTCCTGCAGACTTGTCTTGAGTACAAAGATAGGTGGTGGTTGAAACTTCATGAAAGGAAAATAAATGCTTATGCAAAGTGGGGGATGCATACTTTTGCAGTCTTTACCTATGTGCAAGGAATGGGTGTGATAGTGTATATCTGTTTTATCTGTCAACTGATCTTTAAAAAGGTGTGGTTACCACAGCAACTGCCACATAGTTGTGATTTACAGCACACCACTTGTATGCTCCACAGCACAGAGTACCTCTCCCTATGGTTGGAGTCTCTTGGGTTAACTGGTGCCCATGCGGCACCACATCCGCTCCAGCTCCCACCTCTCCCAGAAAGGTAATCCACTGTCACCACTCAGAGAAGAGAGGCGGCTGTGGTAGGGACCAATGGCAACTTTCCTACCTTATTGTATTTTGGCTTGGTCAAAATGTTGATGACCTTGAGGTACAAGGATCCCATAGTCACCCCTGTGATGAATGAAGTGTACCTATGGGAGATTTGTCTTTCAAAGCAAGAAAAAAGAGCAGTGAGTACAGAAATAAAAAGAAAGATTAATTACTGTTTCTTGCAATTGACCTAAAGCATCCTAGCTAGTAAGGGGTCTGGAGTATGTGTCTTATGAGGAGCAGCTGAGGGAGCTGGAGTTGTTCAGCCTGGAGAAAAGGAGGCTGAGGGGAGACCTTATCACTCCTTATTGCTAGAGAAAAGGAGGCTGAAGGGAGACCTTTATTGCTCTCTACAACTGCTCCTAAGTCACAGGCAAAAGGACAAAAGGAAATGGCCTCAAGTTGTGCCAGGGGTGGCTTAGATAGGATATTAGGGAAAATTTCTTCACTGAAAGGGTTATTAATTATGGGAATAGGCTGCCCTAAGAATAGGGAAGTGGTTGAGTCACCATCCCTGGGGGCATTTAAAAGATGGGTAGACATAGTGCTTAATGATATGGTTTAGTGATGGGCTTTTTCAGTGTTTGGGTCATGGTTGGACTAGATGATCTGTAAGATCGCTTCCAACCTAGGCAATTCTATCTTTTCCTTATGATTTCCTCACCTTTGGCTTTTCTTATTTCCAAATATTATTTATGTCTGTGCTGAAAAAGTTATATACATATGAAGCTTCTCTGATGATGGTGGCGCAAATGCAGGCTCTGATCAGTGCCATGCATGTATCCATTGGGTTGTTGAAGAGTTGCAGTTTTGTTGTCATGTTATGTAAGGGAGTATTTCTCTTCGGTAATAAATTCATGAGACCCAGGGAAAGACTGCTGCTGTAGTAAATGAATGCTGCCCTTACTTCTACAGACAGACAAAAATCATGCATAAAAGAGTTCATAACTAAAAGAGTTTTCATAACTAATTTGTGCCACAGTTTCTTTATGTTTTGTCCAAAAGCATTGTTATGTTTTTCTAAGAAGAAAAGTAATCTTGATGATTGAATTTTCAGAAAGATGCATTTTAATGAAATCATGGAAATACCTTGAGGTGGTGAGATTGGAGGCTGGCTTCTTTATTGTTGTAACTCAGTAAAATGCGAACATTTGAGGGGAAAGGTGAAGGCAAGCCTTCTGGAAGACAGGTCTACCTTGCCCAAAGTAGCAAGGGCACCCTTAAGCCACCTTTGCTTTCCCTTGGTAAACTGGATTAAGTGACCTCAAACTTAAGCGCTGAAAGTGAGTAATGTTTTCTTTAAAAAAACCCTTTTCTTTTCTAAAATAGACAAAACAGAAGGATAAAAGAATAAGAAAAAAGAAACAAGAACAGAATTATAGGCAAACAGTAGACAACTGCCTTATGCTGGATTCAGAAAGATAGAAAAGCTCTTACAAATCTCTTATGCCAGTTAGTCTCTTCAGAGAATAAAACTGCAGAATGGTAATTATCGCGGTTTTCTTTTCGGCTTTCTACTTGCAGAGTAGAGTAGCAGAAGGGATATGCAAAGCAGAAGGGATATGCACATTAATAAAGAAACATAAAAGAAAAACAACCCAGCTGGAAAATAAAGGCCTCTCACAATGCCATGGAACGTAGGGAAGTCAGCTTAATAGCACAGATCCTGTTTGACATAGAATTAGCCATCACTGTTGTAACGGCTGGGGAACACTTGAATGTAGCATCAACATGGTGTTGTTACTACAGCATACATCTCCTGGGACTCCTTGTCTCATTACTGGTGTAGTTTTTACATATAGCACTAATCATTTGACAAACAGCATGGTAGCAAGAGATTTCTTACATAGCTTATATCTGCAAGGACATAAGAAGCTGGGGAAAAATGATGCTAATTTTGTGGAGTTTAAAGTTAAAGGAATTCTGCCAGTTTTTCCCAAATCCTCTTGAAAAACACTTAAGAGTATAGTTAAAAAACTGTTGGACAAAGCTCCCACTAAGTTAAAGGCTTTTCCACTCCATAAATACACATTTTCATGTTCATATACTACAAGGTGTTTATATAACATAATATTATTCACGCCTTATGCAACAGTTATTTCTCATGAACCAAAGACAGAGAATATAAGGTAGAGCCAACTCTGCAGTAATTTGGGGTGAAAATAAATAGGACTCGGGGTTATTTCATATCAAATCAGTAGCTCCTCTTTCTGCATTTATCTTCCAACACATCAAGGCAGTCTGTGACTAAGCAGCACAAAAGGAAGTCACAAGCCCAAGAAAGAGGTGAAAAAGAGTGAAACGTTAAGAATTAAATCAGTGTTTTATTGCTGACTTTTTCAGTTTGTGTGACTGAGACATAAGCTGGTATGCAAATCATTTGACCTCAAGTGTTATCAGTGGAGTCCAACTAGATTTATGCTGGCAAATGTGAGATAAGTCTTGTTGACTGGTGTCAGATGATCCTTTTCCATAGGAATAGGCAGTTTAAATAAATTGGTTTGAGTCATTGACAATACCTTTTTAAAAAAAATCATACAACTCCTCACCCCCCAAAAAAACCCCTCCAAAAACTGGCAACTTAGCTTGGGCTTTGAAGTTGGACTCTACAAAACAGAAAGAAAGGGGATTGAGCATTTAAAATCTGAAGTAAATGTGAAGAATTTCTTCAGGACTGGAAAAAAAAAAATAAAAATAGCCAGTGAACTTAAGTAGTTTTTTGTAATCTTAACAGTATAAAAAACATCCAATTTATTTTTTTTTTTAGACTTGTACATGGGTAAAAATAAAGTGAGGCAGACCAGTTAGTACATACTCGTGGAAGAGGACTTGAACACAAATTGTATACAGGAAATTATTCACACATAAATTGCTTGAAGTTAATGGCTCATAAAGCTTGTATTCATCTGCAAAGGGGAGATACATGAAAATTTCAGGTACTTTGAGGCCTAGAGCTGAAAGTTTTTTAAGGGCCACTCGACCTTGATGTCACAAGGGAGACTGTAAACATTTCTAACAGCCACATAATGAAATGGTTATATCTGTGTACAAAACAAAACAAAGACAAAAAAAAGCCCAAATCACCCAAATTTTTTCAGCCTATTTTTTTTGCTTTTTATGATATGCATCATTTCCATGGAGACTATGACTGGTTTTTTCCTAAAAGATTATCTTGACAGTGCACACTATATTCATTTCAGCGGAAATAATTCTCCAAATAAATGGATGACCTAAGAAGCATTTCTTGCTTTCTTTACTGGGTTAATTTGTCCTTGAAATACTAATTGCAATGTCTGAAAAAGGTGTGGTTTCTACACCTTTTAAGATTATAACTACTGCCAATACAAAATGTTCTTTCTGAAGTATTAATGTATTTTGACGTAAGTCTCACCTATTTGGCTTCTGTGAAAACCATTTGAAACTGTTAACTTTGATTAACGCTGCATATTTCTTATTCAAGTCTGAATTGAATATAGAGGATACTGTCAAACCTTTTCTTTGCACACCTTTGTTCTACAACCATCAGTTTGGAACAAAAGGAGTAATAGAAAGATGAATCTGCATTAATTTTGGAAAATGCATATATACATTCGAGACCCTCTAAATGAAACTGATTTGTTATATCACCTTCTAGGTATGTCTGTACCTTCTAACTTGAACTTCTGTTGGATAACTTGTACGCTTAGGTGTTTGCACGTGTTTAGGTCATATTGAATTTGGATTTCTGCAGTAATAAAAATATCGATACACAACATTACAAAAAGTCTGGAAGATTTTTTTTTTTTACATGTTGTGAAAACTAGACTTTTTTTTTAAACCTCAACTTTAAATCTTCTGGTTGAAAATCATGCTGCTTAAGAAACATTTCAGGTGTATTTCGTGGGGCCAATCTTTTAACCTTAGATATATAAATTAGTTACTCAGATCTAAATTTTACCAGGACCAAATCTCCATTGGCTTGTGTCATTTTTACTGGGCCATGCCATTGCTTTGGTGTGATCCTCAGCAGCTGCCTGTAGGCATAACTATGTAGAAGTCGCTGGAGCTCTGGCTTCCCTTGAGAAGATGAAATAATCTGTGCATTTCAAAATATCTGACAGCTGCTTGATGCAAAGTCAGTGTATGGCAAGTCAATCTTTCTGTGCCTCAAATTCATCCCTCCATAAAATGTCATGCACATCTACCAGGGGGTTACAAATCTCAACAGAAATCTCAACAGATGTTTATTAAGCACTCTGAGAACCTCTTATAGAAGGAACGCAGCTGCTATACAGCATGGAGCACCTTTGTCTTCACAGTATAACTTTGCCTCATATTTGAGATCTTCAAGGTATTTATATAAGAAAGGAGAAAGCAATTTTTTAACAAGGTCTGTAGTGACAGGACAAGGGATAATGATTTCAAACTGAAAGAGGGTAGAGTTAGATTGGATACAATGAAGAAATTCTTTGGTGAAGGTAATGAGACACTGGAACAGGCTGCTCATGGAAGCTGTGGTTGCCCCACCCTTGACAGTGTTCAAGGTCAGGTTGGACGGGGCTTTGAGCAGCCTGTTCTAGTGAAAGATGTCCCTGCCCATTGCATGGGGTTTGGAACTAGATGACCTTTGAAGGTCCCTTCTGACTTAAACCATTCTGTGGCTCTGCGATTTAGTTTCAGTCCTCAGTCTCCAAAACTGAAAGCTATCCAAGGTCATTCATATCAGAGTAACTCAATTATGGATTGCCACCACTGATTAGACATGCAGCTGTACTGACACTAAGGATTTCTGTCCTCTGGATGTTACTGCATTTTAATTGTAAGGCTTGTGATGAGGAGAAAGGCACTCAGCTTGGAGTCATGAGGAGGAGGTAGAGACTAGTGCAGCTCTGCCCTGCCTATTCCTGCTCAGTGCAACAAGCCTTAAGGATTTTATCCTGCACAGTACTAGAGTTTCTAGAAAACTTTGCTTTGTTTTTCCAAAGAAACTGCTTCTAACACAACAGGCTGTGTAAAATACATTGTACCTGCATTAATTCAGCAGTGGTTTTGCTCAGTTTGGAGATTTTCCCCAGCCGTACCTTGCAGATCTGTTTCACAGCCTGAAATTGTCTTGGCATTACCCCAGTTATTTCATTTGATGTGACGTTTCTTGTACTCAGGGGACCTGAGAAAGCTACGTGTAGCTTTGAAAGGCAGGAAGCAAGAAAATAATATAACAGACTGCTCGTCATAATACCAGTGGTCAAATAAGAGGACGTATCTGGCAGCCCTGGATTAATTTTTCTTTTTTTTTTTCTTGTGCATTTAGTTTAGAGGGGAAAAAAAGGATTCCTGTGTAATCTGAGAATTCAGAGAAGTTTTGTGTCTTAGTTTTAATGTGGCATGTGCTTTTACCTTTTTCATATTTGACAAATATGTGTTACAAAGAATATAAACCAGGTTCATATTCTTCGGAATCAGATTAAATCAGGAGTATATCAGTCCTATTTTTTTCTTTCTCCCAGAATATTTTACCTGCCGATTTATATGTCAGGAGGTTGGTTAATTTTATTTTTTCTCTGGAGTATCTTGCTGAAGCACTTGTCTCTGTCTGTCTATTTGAGTCCCAAACCCTAGGCCTGCTTCTCAGAAGCAAAATGTGTTGCTTTATTGTAGCGTGCTTTGTCAATTATTTCTCTCCCAGGAATTTTGGTGGGGGTTTGTTAATTTGCTTTTAATTAATATCAATATTTTGAATAAATAGAAAAAAATAAATGAATGTTGTGTTTTCTGTTTAGTCAGCAAAATAATTAAATTTAATTATTTAAGGAGAATTTAATTTAATGAGGATTTAATGAGAAAGTATATATTTTAAGGTTTTCTTTCTGTAGCTGGGCTTAGAAGTTCAATTTTCCTGTGTTAGGAAAATAATTATATCCATTGTGTGCCTTTTCCATGAAGGAAAAGCAGGACAAATTGTTTCATTAAGGAGTTGTTTTATAATATCTTTTATTAGAAATGCTGTATAAAATCTGAATTATAAGAAACCCGTAGAAATAAAATTTAAAAATCACTCTCTTTATCAAAAAGTCTAAACTTCTTTTTGGACTAATTTCTATAAGTTTGTTGCCTTTTCTGATGACATGCTGATGATATGAAATGATCAATGGATCATTTTACATTATATAGTATAAGATAGTCTTGTAAGACTGAGTGGCTGCCTTCGGAAGTTAACTTTCATTTGTATGTAAGCTCATCACCCACTTCAGGTGCTGGACTTCGTGTGGTCTTGCTTGCTGGGACCTCTCGGTGAACAGCATAACCAGCCTTTTTCTTGCAAAATTTCACTGAAGCCTCCCTTTTACTGAGCAGCTTGGTAGATCAGGACACAGTCCCAACATGGACTGTGGAAATCTGTAGCTCAGATCTTTCTTTTGTCCCAATAAACCTGTCTTTCTACCTCCTGCCTACTTAATATCTCCTTGCCTCCAATGCTCTTTTGCACGTGTGCTTAGGTGTCTTTGTAATGGCAGATGGATCTCTAGTGATGTGTTGAGATATCAAAGCTCTCTCTTATTCAATAAATATCAAATGTGTTCAAGTGTGAGAAACATTTCCAACAGAAGAAATTGCAAGACCCTGTGAAGAAATAATTCATAATTTATTTTAATATCTAAAAATTGATGTATTTTTTCTTTCAAATCAGCACAACTGTGCAGCTCAGTTTGGTCCAGCCTCCCTCTATCTCTTTCTTTCCTTTGCAGGACTAATCACTATCACCTCACTATAGCACAGCAGCTCCCAGGCTTTGCCTTCCCTACAACTGCAAAGCTGTAAGCCTCTGTCACCTGGGCTCCTCTTTGAATAATGCCAGACATTCACTTCACAACCCTTTCTTCCCCCACAGTTTGGCTGTCTCAAATGCTAAAAAAAAAAAAAAAAGCCACTGTCTAGCTCCAGCCCTGCATGATGTGTCACCTCCTATTACTTGTTCGACACAGAAGCATTGGTGGACTTAGAAACTTTTTCTGTGATGTTGTACAGAGGGCGCAGGGTATGTGGAGAGTCACAGGACATACCTGTACTAGCCTCAGGGAGTGAGCAGATTGGCAAGGATCTCTGAAGGTAACGTGGTGCCTCCTCAGCAAGCACTGCACTGGTCTGCCTTGTAACTGGCAGTGTTGTTCTTCTGAAAAGTCAGAGATTCAAACTTGCATTTCCTAAAGAAAAATAAGATTTTTTGTAGCTGGGACTTTGACAGCTTCACTCTAACTACTTGTGTGCTAAGTGAAAAAGGACACTATCTCTTCTCACTTCAGCTGTACTTTTTGCATGGCTTTGTTTGGTTGTGTTCTCAGGGTGTGCAAATACAACTGGCTTCTTTGATTGTGGCAATAGTAAAAAGCTGGTTAATGGATCCTAGAGGCAAAACCTAAAAGTAGGGGCCCACATGGTTAGTTTGTCCAACGTTTGGACAGTTTTGGGTAAAATATTCAGAGCAGATATAATGTACTATAAGACTCAGCGAAAGTATTCCAGACTGGGTATTGACTGAAAAGTGCTGCTGAGTTCCTAAATGCAAAGTGCTTTTGAGTCCCTAGCCCCATAATTGTCTATTATGATAAAAGCTGGGAAAGTTCCATCTTTTGGAATACCTGCAGGTGAATAGATTTCTTTAAGCAGTAACAAACTTGAATTTGAGACTAGTCCTATATTATTTGAGACAAATTTGATCCATTTTCAGGTTTTATATGGCCTTGACTTGAAGGGCTCCTCACAACAGTGACTAGTGCATGAGTTGGAGCAGAGTGGGATGTGGGCTCCTGGATCTCTGCTAATAAAATAAAACATTGGACCTGTTCCTGTGAGTGAATTCATTTTCCTTACTCTCTCCAACAAACTGTCTTTAATCTAATAAGTTTCCTTCTGTCATTCACACTTCTTCTGAGTCACAGCATTGCAGGCAAGTTATTTAAAAATTAAAAACCACCACCATGCTGTGGAATGTAATGTGAGCCTTTGAAATTTAGTTGGGTATTTCAATTTCAAGATTAAACCTAGCAATCAAGCAGATGAGGAGAGATGATCATAGGTAACACAAAATGTACCACTTCTCTGTGCTGCTGAAACCTGGGAACGTGTTTATCCTGTGGGGACTTGCAGTATAAGTTGTTGACTTCAGGTAAAAATATAGAGGGATATTTATCTCAGCCATCCATCAATGCCTACATGATTAAGGTATTCAGAAACATCTTTATAAATAACACCTTATCTCCTTGTTACATATGTATCCACGGTTTCCAAAAAGAGAATCTGTTCCAGGTGGTACATTCCTTTTTAAGAGATGTATTATTTTTTAAAAAATGAAAGCTGAGTGTTGCTGATATGCTGAGCTGAGGAAAGGATTCCTTTCTACAACTGAAAAAAAAAAAAAAGACCTTTGCAGAGCTGTACTGAAATAACCAAGCTTGCATAGGTGTTCAAATGGGCAAGGCAAGGTAGCCCTGGGTGGGAGAGGAGCAGTAGGAGCCTTCCCACTTGAGAAATTGGGCGAAGCTGGAGCAAGGCAGACAGTGATATGTCCTGTCTTAGGACTCACTTAGAAAATCCTCACACCATCCCTTGGAAAGTGCACATGGCTTGTTTTAAATGCTACATCATGAAAGTTTTGGTTTTCCTTGCTCTTCCAGGAGCTCCAATATAGCTCAAGGGACTGTTGGTGACATTTCATTTCTTGTTTCCAAGTTTTGTTTGTGTTTTTCCAGAAAACTGCTCAGTTTGATATAGAAAATGAAGTGCTAGAACCAAAGGAGACATCTGGGGTGCTGAAGCAGGAATAGGACCAGTATTGAGTGTGACTGAACTCAGGTGCCCAAACTCATGAGCAGAGAAGATGAGTGAAAATCTGAGTTTGTGAGAATCTGAGACAACACTGAAAAGAAAGCTGGGGTCAATATGCTACCTTACCATGATTACCAGTTTTTAAAGGACTGAGGTGGGTCTGAATCATATTCCAAGACACTACATCTCTGCTGTCTTGGAGCACCTGCCTGGAAAGCTCTCCTGATGGCTTGCACCTTGTGCCTCCTTCGCATGCTTCTCCTCCCCGAAGGGTTAGTGGAAATGTTCCTTTCTCATGAAATGTACTCAGAAGGCAGAGTGGTATTATCCATCCTTAAGTAAAAAAACTTAGTAATCAGATTCAATACTATGGTAAAATGCCATGGAATAAACTGGAGAGAGTGTCCTTGAAAGAAAAAAAGCACAAAAAACCCGAGAACCACGAGTCTATACTGGTATGCCTATTTCTGCCTTATTTCTCCATATTAATGAATTACTAAATTATTTTCTTTATGGTTCCCTAAATTCACAGGCTAAGAGCAGTCTGGCACGTTTAGGGTGGTTAGGTCTAAACTGTTGGGGAGCAGGAGGACAGAATTCAAACTTTTTTTATAGGGCAGGGGCAAATTGAATCGGAAGTTTCTATTTCTTGGATAAGCATACATTTTGTGCTATTTTTAAAATGCAGTTCTGTCTTAATATTTTTTTAATTTTTTTTTTGAAATGTCTTTGGCGAGAAGAACTGATCCTGTTAATATACAGTAGCACCAATCTGAATATGTTTTATTGGATTAAACTGTCAGAGATATGGACACAGAAATGTTGAGTCTTAAGTGGTCTAATTTAGGTGTGGCTGAGCACTGAGCTGCTTCAGTATTGTGGTTATTCTTCTGCATGTGTGCAGGAGTAAAACTTTAAAGTGACTAAGAATCTTCACCTCTAACACCAGCTGAGAGGGTCTCTTCAGAACTTCAGGGTTGGAGGTAGTGCTGAAGCCTGTTTGGTTAGTTTTTGGACCAAAACTGATTTATCCACTTTTTTTTTTTCTCCTCTGTGGACAAAAAAAAAAAAGGATTTTGTTTCTTTTACTTCAAGTTAGATGTGCAGATGCTCTGCATGCAAAATTGTTGGGCAGAATTTGTTTTTCTTTGGGTATTCAGTAATTTGACAAAAATGACTTGGAAATATATGTTTCCTATAGCTGTTTGTTAAATGTTATAATGCTGTTGCACATAAATTATTTTAAAATTCGTGCTGCAATGTCTTCTCTGAACAGGCAGACTGGAAGAGTCATAATTTAAAAAAAAAATAAAAAATTATGGAGACATAAGAATATACACAAGAATTCAGCATGCACTTCCTTATTTTGCAGTAATTTCAAGCTTGCCATTCCCTTATCTCTTTTTTTTTTTTTTTGGAAAAAAACAAGCTTCCACCATTATTAATGCTTCTTCTGAAATGGACTTGCCTTCACGCTAGCTAGCTACTGGAACTTCACTGGTTCTGAGTCCATCTTTCTCTGAAAAAAACCCCAAAACATTGAATGAGGACTTGAGCCCAAGAACAGCAAAGTAAAAGGTGAACTAAGAGGGGGGAAAAAAGTAGCAAGGGATGGGAAACTCTTGAATTGATTTTGGTGAAGAACTTGTGAAAGTTGCCTGTAATTGCTTGCTGACTCTTTCAAGCATTCACATGGTGTTGTGTTCACATGCTTAGCTCAGGTGTTGGTTTCCTGGCTGTCCCATCTCTGCTCCTGTACTTCAACTTGCACAGCTCATCTCACGCCAAAACTGTGTCTTGCTAGTTTCAGTTTTCCATTATGTGTGACTGTCCTTTCAATTTAAATTCACCTGAAAGACTCAAATCAGTAGCACTTTGTCACCATCTCACAATATTAGACAAAGTCCCTGATCCTAAGGTTTGGGACACTTTTTGTCTAAAGAGGTACTGTGGTCTCTCAGGTGTGTTTATCCCATCTAGCCAAGGCAGTCCATGAAACATAACTTTCATGGTCCTTCCTCAATTACATGCTTCAAAACCCAGCACCTTCAGAGGGCTTCCAAGTAAATAATTGATGTGCTTTGTAAATCTGTTTTGAAAAACTGCTGAAATGTTTTTAACACCTTCCAGAGCTCATCAGAGTTTGGTAGTGGTGTTGCTATGGTACCTATCAAGTTTCTGATGTCATTAGTATCTCAGTCTTTTAAAACCTACCTTATTCCACATTAAAGACCAGGATCCTGAATGGGCTTTTTGGTAGTACCTGAAAAATTGTCAAACTTTCTAAGCATTTTTGAGCATAGAAAATGCAGTAATATCCATAAATGGCATTAACTTCCTTCTGTTGTGATACCAGGCAATATCCCGTGTCTTATTTAAGTACACTGGAGGAAAAAGATCATTACTTTCATTTGCTCCCATCTGCTCATTGTAAGCTTCAAATGTAAGATCCTTTGGTGCACAAAATAAATCTCTTCTGCCAGGCATCAGGCAGTGAGGGTTTAGTACAAATAAATTAATGCAAATAAAGCTAACATATTCTGCGGTGGTCTCAGATTTGCTTTGCAGATTTGTAGCAGACAATCCTTTGTAAAACCTTGAAATATTCATGTTTTTTTCACATTAAAATGTCTTACAATTCTCTCTTTACCAGTAAGCAGAGTGCTTTGTTTCCTTTACTGTCAACTTAACTATCTTCAGAATGAAAATAAAAGTGGAATTGAAATAATATGGCAAAATAATGGCCTCAGGCATGCCACCACTGCAAACCATATATCTAAGCAAGAACTTTTCCTTTGGTTAGATGTAAGCTTTGTGTGCTGCCACATTAGTGGGAAAAGCATTCTTAAAATAGAAACGCACACAATTATATTCTTGTAACAATTTGAATTGGGATAGATTAATTTTCAGTTGCTGCATAAAATACAATTTTTTTTAGTATTTCTTAAGGATGCATTAAAAACTCCGTAAGATTTTTAAGCAGGGAAAACCTTTCAAACAGTATTTTGGGTTAAATCAAATGTCCTTGGATAGAAAGAGAGGAAAAGAGATCTCTCAAGTTGTTATTAAAATATGAGCTTGTCTGTTTTTATGATGAATGAACAGCAGGGATGGGGAGGAAGAGCAGAAAGCTGAATGGAACCCCTGAGGTTACTGAGATGCTGCAGACGCGGTGCAAGGCTTGCCTGGGCTCAGGTTTTACTCCCTGGCTCAAAAGTTCATCTGTTCTGGTAGCATTTCGTTTCAAACAGCAGGATGAGGAACCAGAACAACTTTTTTTCCCCAGTGCAGGGTCAAGGCCATTGGTAAATCTGGGACCCACTTCCGCGAGTGGCAACACAGGGCTAGGCTGGGCTGAAAAGGAAAGAAAGTACATGTTTCAAGTTCCTGGGTTTTAGTATCTGTCTCTGCATGTATAAAGATGCTATATCTTGCTAACACCTGCATCCGTGGTCTTGCTCAAAATCAGGTTTTCCTTAAAAATTATCACAACATCACACATAGAGACCGCTACTGTTTCACCCTGCCTGCAAGGCAGAGACACTCTACAGGTGCAGATCGACTCTGCACCCGTGCTCTCTGTGCTGTTGATATGGAGTTTCTTGAGATCACTGCATGGTGAAACAGGACACATAGGGCTGTGTTTTAAGACAGACCCATTACTAATACTACGACCAGTTTCTTAAAGCCTAAATAAACATGCGTGATGCCATTTAGAGTTATAGAATCAGAATGGTTTAGGTTGGGTCTTTACAGATCATCTAGTCCAAGCCTCCTGCAATGACCAAGGGCATCTCTCACTAGAACAGGTTCCTCAGAGCCTGTCCAACCTGTCTTTGAATGTTTCCAGTGATGAGTCATCTGCCATCTCTCTGGCCAACCTGTTCCAGTGTTTCACCAACCTCATCATAAAGAATTTGTTCCTTATCTCCAGTTTATATCTACTTTTTTTTAACCATTACCCCTTGTCCTTTTGCAACAGGCCCTGCTGAAAAGTTTGTCCCTATCTTTCTATAAGCCCCCTTTAAGTACTGAAAGGCTGCAGTCAAGACTCCCTGGAACATTCTCTTCTCCAGGCTGAACAACCCAACCCTCCCAGCCTCTCTTCATAGGAAAGGAACACCTCTCTTTTGATCCATTCCTCTGATCATTTTTGTGGCCCTTCTCTAGACATACTCCAACAGGTCTATGTCTTTCCTGTGCTGAGATTTCTTTGATACCACCTTAACCATAATAATTTTAGACTGTTTTCAAGGCCATTTTAGGCATATTTATGGGACTAAAGTGACCTCCCATCTGTTATAATCAGATTTTTTTCAAACTCCCTCACTGAGCCTTAATAGTTGTCTTATTTGGAGAGTGGAACCTGCTTTTAGCTCTAAAAAGCTCCCAGCTTTACTGATGTTGAACATTGCATATGTCACTGTGGGGTTGCAAAATGTGGCTAAAATTTCTGTGTTTCTGAAAATGGCATTCTACTTATCTGAGGAAAGCCAGAAAAGAAAAAGATATAATTTAAAAAATAAAACCCAGCTACTTAGGTAGCTGGTATGTTAAAAATAGCCTCAGCAAAGACAGATTAGTGTATAAGTGTATAGGAATGTATCAATTACGTAAGACAAAGGAAGGTAAAAGGAGAATGCAATGTGTCATATGTCTCCGTAGTTTATTAGCTAGTTGTTCTTGGTGCTTATTAGGGGTTTCCTCGAGAAGAGACTTTGCTTCAAGGGGAGGTGGTGTCACAGTGACCAGTATGGTAATAAGCTCATTAAGTACTCTTAAATGATATGTGTGAAGGTAAAGGGAAAGGGAGCTTTCTTCTTTGAGTGGTGTTTTCTTAAACAAAATACCAAAATAATAGGGGGAACTGATTGAATTTAGCCAACTGTTATATCACCATAGCAACCATACATGATGGCTCCACACTGGAAATATCTGTTTTTCGGGGATTAAAATGCTGTTTCTTTTTCTTTGGGGAAAAAAAAAAAAAGTGGCAGATCCACTAGGATCTTATATTTGAAGGAAGAGCTAGTTTTATTTTGTTTTAAGTATTGTAACGGGGAGAAAAGATGTGAATGCTTTGTGCACTGCATTGGCAGAGTTTCCTATATGACCATATGTTATCTTCAGCAGGAGTGTAGGGAAAGCAGAACAATTGCACGCTGCCTAACCAGAAAAAAAAATGACCTTTACAGTTATTATTATTTATTATTTATTTATTTTTAACCTTTTACACTTAGGGATTATAACCTAAACCAGTGATCTATTAGGTTGGACTCTTTCTACTGACTTCCTGTTTTTTTTTCCGTTAGGTTAAAAAGCTATAGCTAAACTACTGTTTTCATGATCTGATAAATAATTGGAATAAAATGTTTACTGGTATTTAAAATGTGCCTCCTGTTAGAGTGAACTGCAGAGGTATTCTGCAGTCAGAAAATGACCCAGTAGACTAATCAAGTGAAAGTATCTTACCCAATTTGATGTTTTCAGTTGAGGAAACTGCCCACAGAATTGGTTAATAACAAACTGCTGGATTGGGATCAGTATGAGAATTTCACATGCCTGTTTATTGTCTATTTTTGTGTGATAAATGCAGTTCTCGCTGATGGCAGCAAACTGGTTTCTTACAGTATTTTTAATAGGTTTCGTCAAGGCTACAAAGAATTATTTAAATACAAACAATAACCCTTCTTAATCAACTGTATATGTCTTCTAGGGAACAAACCTTTCAGTAATTACTTTTGGCAAGAACAAATCCTTTGTAGCTAGGAAATACGTTTGTGTGTATGTTGTACTATAGTCAGAGAAGAGAAACTCTCCTTTTTTTCTCCTCTAAGCAGGTTGTCACTACGGCTTTCTGAGCAGCATTTATGAAGAACAAAGTGAGAGAATAACTTTATAGTGAAGACAGGGAAAAGGCTGTTCAGAAAAGCAGAGCGGAGCTATCCCCAGGGGTGGACAAACTTATGGCTAGCACTGAGCAAGACAGAGTGGTGCTGGGGGCAGGGGGAAAGCATCTCTGCTGCCGTAATGCAAAACCTTTTGTTAATAAATTTTGCCTTGCAGCAATGTCATGCTGATGCTCTCCTCCTTCGACAAGTTTGGTGGTGCAGGAGGTGCAGAAGGGAGCTCTGCCTTATGGCACAGGGTGTAGCCTATGCTTGTGTGAACATGGGCAAGTGGTTAGCTGGATCAGCAAAAATGGCTGCTGATCCTCATTTGCAATTACGAGTGCTCTGTCTTTTTGCGAAATGGACTGTGGCAGAGACAGTTAGGGATCACAGGTCCAGACATGTCTGAAAATGTCTCTTTCCTTTAGCATCTTCATTAATAAAACATTAATACTAATAACCAGCTCCATTAGTGGGTCACAGAGAAAAGCTTTGTATTTTCTTACAAAATGCTGCTTCTGTCTCTGAATGATGGATTAGCTGTTGAAGAGCTCTGCCAGTGCTACCTAGCAATGAACTGATGATACCACTTTCCTGCAATTAATTCAAGTGTTACAGTAAGGCTGACCTGGCTAATTAACGTGAAATAGCATTCAAATCACCACAAGTATATTAGCTGTCTCTTTATTGTTTTTAATTTACTGACAGCAAAATCACTGAAAACGCAGATCTTGGCCAGATAAAGAACACTATTATTTTGGAGTTGCAGTGAGGCTGCCTTTGGCCAGCTGTGACTCGTAGTCATACCAAGTCGAAGCTGGCCTATTTTATCTCTCCTTCAGTAGCATTTATGTTTCCCTGAAGGTGTGACATCAAGTGTTATTAATATTCAGATTGTCTAACATCTTACAAAAGCTGCATATTTCCTTGGATTCCATTCTTTTGCTACTTGTTTTACACAGAGGAGGCTACATGATAGTGCTTGGAGATGTAACTGCAGAAAAAATAGTAAATGGGAGGAGAAGGTGATGGATCAATATGGCACCTATGTCCATAATACTTGTGACTTTAAGCTTTTCATCTCACTTAGGATAGCATAACAGGTTTTTTGTGGTGGTATTGTTGTTTGAGTACTGTAATGACTATGCTGTATGCTAGAGATGATGGCTCCAGTTTTTTCTCATAGCTAGATATGTATGGGGAGGAATACTGCTTTCCCTCCTCCATTTGGCACATGCATGTGCCCCTAAATACATAGTCCTGATGACAGAATGTTTCTCCTGTGCAAAACATGATATTGAGAAGAGATATTTTGTGTTAATTGTTTAAAGTACTTTAATCATTGACAATATCACACCGGCACCTATGAAACAAGGTGAGAGACACCCTGTGGGAAAATGCTCACGTGACTCTTTATCCATTTGTGTGGATTTTACTTTGAATTTCTGTCAATTTGCATTTCCACTCACAAAACAAAACCACAGAAGACATTATGCTTTAATAAATGCGTTTCACAAAACGTATAAATCAATAAGGAATTTTAGCAAGGCGAGTGAAGTTGCTAAATGGAAAGAAAGAGGTGGCTGTTTTGTAGGAGAAGGTGGGGAGGGAGATTGCTTTTGATTGTAGCTTTTCCATTACATTCCTAAAGTCTTCTAGCTACTTTCCAAATTGCTGCACCAAAATGATCAGTCCAATTAATTGCTGGCTGCCTATAAATCCCTAATGTCTAACTGGATCAATAGTTTCCCATTTTCTGTCTGTTTTTGCAGTACACCAAACACTATGATACCAATCTGTAAAAACAGTCTAAAAAGAACAAATGCCAGTGGGAGAAAACCATATAATATGCAAGTGATTGCTCTCTAACACATCATTTGCTACTTGCTGTATGCTGTTCCTGGAGAAAAATATAAGCTATTGGTCTCTTTGGGCTTTCTGGGTGTCCCTCAGCCATTCTTTATTCATTGCTAATGTACAGTAGTAGAGATTTCGCCCATTGACTCTTCCTATGTGTCCATAAAAAATACAAAAAACTTTTTTAACTCGTCTTGCTTTCTTCCTTGCTTTTCAGTGATCTTCTTTACTCCAGATATAAAAAAGTTAGTGTGGCAATGGGAGAGTCACTTTTTTCCACCAGTAGCTTCAATAAATAATACCTTAGGTCAATATAATGCAGAGTGCTACCGTATGAACATTGAATTTTTTAGTATAGTCTAAAAGTAGCTCCAGTGAATCCTGTCTTGAATTTCCAGGAGACTTAGGTGGTATTAAGAAATACTTATTTTTAAGTAGCAGAACTACACAATTGATTTGATGCTTTTCCTTATTCAAGGGAGATATTTTAAGCTGGTGTTTATTTCTTGTTTGATGTTTGGGTTATGGCTTTTTTCCTTTCTTTTTTAAGATTCGTCATGCAGAATGGTAAAGAAGATGCCCAGAAGGAGAGCTTTTCTTGCTGGCTTTTTTCCTTCTTATTTTGGCCGGACTAATCACTGCATGTATAAAGCTAATTTGCTTGTTTTCTGTCAGGCCTTGAACAATGGAATCATCTTGAAAGAGTATTTCCCTTCAAAATATGATGCAACAGAAAGACCTATCCTGAACAGTAAACAGTGTTTAGGCCATTAGCACGATGATAGTGACCACAGCAATTTATACTCAGCTAATGGTTTAGTTTCAGAGTTGGATTTTTCAAAGCTGGCTGCTGATGTCCTTTGAGATGTCCCCTGGAAATGCCCACACATTCTAACTGTGTGACTGTGAATGTGAGGAGTGTGCGGGAGCCTCATGGGCAGAGGAGTTTATCTTCTTCTCTGTTTGCATTACTGAAATGGCTTTGACTGTTATGTGATTCTTTTCCCAAACTTTTGGCTTCATGACCTTACACCTGACTTTTAGAAAATCAGAGCTGGAGGACAGCTCCTGCAGTGGCAGTGTGTGAATGATGTTGTAGTTGTACCTGTTGTCACTGAATGCCTAGAAGGCATGTTGCCATTAGGGAAGCAAGATCCGCTGCTCCCTGTATGTTCTTTTGAACGTTCCCTGTTGAAGACTCTGGCCAGCAAGGTAATTTTTTCCTAAGTGCTGCTGAGCTACAACTGATGTAAAGATGCCTTGTATTACAGTGCCTGCTACAGTGTTCAAAAACTTGCAATTATAAAACTCACAAAAGCCGGTTGGCAAACACATGGAAAGACTTTCCTGCTCATTGCAAGGTCTTCCTGCCCTCTGCCTGCTCTCTGTGTGCATCAGGCTGTGCAGCTTTGCAGGGCAGCCCCTCCAGGCCCTCCTTGGGGGTTTGTCTAAAGGAGAGTTGGATTTGGGAGGCCAGAGATGACACAAAGCCGTGGCAGCTGCCATCGCCCCCATGGTGGGAAGCATCTGTGAGGAAGGTCCTGATGGCCTGAAACACAGCTGTCTGGCATAGGCAGAGACAAAGAGTCATCTTAACTCAAGCACCTCAGAGTGGTACTCAGCATGCCTACTATTCTCTCCATTTCACATTACGTTTGTTTTACTAGTCTGCAAGTGCACTGCAGTTGATTTCAGCCAGGCTTTATGATGGGTAACAGTTTACGTGAAGAAGCCACTATCTATGATGCTTCCTGTTTGGTTCAGGAGAGCCCAAAGTGGGTTCTTCTCCACGTTCTCATCAGAGGACAATGTACATTTGCCTCTGCTGCTTTCAGGTGGGGCTATTAACACTATTAACAGTATTAATAGTGGAGCTGTTAGACCAGGCAGTTCTTCTCCCCAGATTGAACAGCTTCCTCTTCAGATTGCTTTTTCTTGGCTGCAGAAGCTGCTTGAAAGGAGCAAAAGCCACCAGGTTTGCTTAAGCTTTATGCAGTATGTGGCCACAGCTAGAGACAGTTACAAAAAAAGTCCACCAGGATTTTTGTTCTGTTTCCATAATTAGAGCAATTAGAAAGGCAAATAATTTTAAAACCTTGTTTCAGTGGAGCACAGCTGCGTTGTTGGAAAGGCATTGGTACCTCATGCTGGAGCAAGCTTCAATGGAAACAGCCCATGGGAAGGTGGCTCCTTTCTCACCACCAGCCACCACCATGGAACCTCATGCCAGCTGCACCAGGCTGCAACTCCCATCTAAAGGGAGTTGTGTACCTTGCATGTCCCCTCTTTAAGCAATAGCAACAGTATCTAAAAATTAATTTGGTGGGATTGTATCTTCCATATTCCCAAGGATTAGGCAGTGAGATAAAACCCACTTTTGGGTAGCAATCGGGAAGAAATGCACCATGTCTGACCTCCTCAAGAACAGTTTTTGTGAAATGTTAAATTTCCAAGTCTTTTTCTCTGCATGTCATATTTCTCCACCCACTCTCCCTTGCTTAGAGGTGTTTAAAAATGCTTGGAATGGAAACACATATGAAAAATATTTAATCACAGCAACAGCCCTGTGTTGAGCGTTCTGTTTAGCTAAAAGTCTGTATAATTCACATGTCAGCAACCACTTGGAGACGTTATATGGGCTGTTATCTCTAATCACCCAAAGATGTTTTATAACTCTAAGAACAACATTGACAGCCTTTCTTGGACCAACACAGCACAGTCTTTGCCACTTACACTGTCTCTTGGAGTAGCGAGAGAAACATCTCTGTGCCTGATACTAAGATCTGGTAGATGTTGGTTTTAATGGTGATCAGCGTGCAGCTGTTTTCACAATTGTTTAAAAGTCATATTCAGAGTGTCTAAAAAAACTGGAGTGGGAACCAGTGTGATCCAATTTAGAATGCACAGCAACATTGGTGTACTAATTATAATTTTGCCACAAGCAATTGTCACAGTCATAAAACTGCCAGTCTGTTTGGTGGTGGGCAGCTTTCTATTTCACAGACATCTGGCAGAATCAGCAGAGGACGATTAGCTTGCCAGACTGCCGGCTGCGTGCAAGAACAAAAAATCTCAATGTTGAGGTAGGCTGGAGAAACCAGTGAATTCTGCAACAGAGATGGTGGGCTTAAGCGCTGCAAAATGGAATGTCATTTGGCATTTAACAAACAAGGCTGTGAACACGTCATGTCGCTTCTCACAAAGCTGCTTGTTTTGTTGCTCTCAAGCCATTCTGTCCCCTTCAGAACAAAAATAGTTCTGATATTTTTATACCTAAGGAATATTGGAGGCGCTTTTGTAGCGGGAAGTGTAAACTAGCTTTGCCATGAGTTTCACGGATGGAAGAGCATATTGTTGCACTGGTTTAGTGCAAGGGCCAATACACAATTTGCAGTCTCCTGCATCCCAGGGAATGGAGACATACCTCTGAGAAGTTATATACTTACCTGAAATCAGTTGGATGTTTTCCAATGACATGAACTGGCACTGAGAAAACGCCATTTTGAAACAGGCACATTTTGAAATATGACAGTATCATTCTTTCATAGCAGAGCTTTCCAGCCCAATTTCAATATTTCATTTCATTTCAATAACATGGCAAATTCTATTTCAACTTCATGCAGTAACAAAGAAAAAATATTTTGAGCCTTTCATATGGTTTCAAAGGGTTTAAATTTATAAAGAAAGGAGAAAATTTCTTCCTTTTTTTTTTTTCCTGAACACACAGCAGAATTCTGTTTTAAAATCCCTATGTTTGCAGTTGGAAGTTACTATTAGGTGCAATATGGCTGAGGTCTTCCCTTTCCCACTCACTGCTGCTGCTTGAAGAGCTGTGGGAAGCCTCCCTGATGGGCAGCACTGGTGTCATCTTGTTATTTACCTCTGCAGCAAACAGGTTCTGCCACTCAGTGTAAGAGACAGACCTGGAGCTTGCCATACTCCTATATAATAATATATATACTCCTATATAATAATAAACTAAGTTTGGCAAAATATGTAACAGTTCACATTAAGAAGTTCCAGTTGATTTTTGGCGGACAAAAGTTATCTGGAGCAATGAGGGTTCTGTCTTACTGCATCGTTCACCTTGTCTCGGTGAAGGTTGAGAGGTTTTAATTCTGTCGCTTATTATATGCACATCATTTATGGAAAGAAAGTTTAGATCAGCTCAGTTGTTGATAAACTCAGTTGCTGATCAGTGGATCAAATGGGTCAAACGCTTACCCTCAAAGCAAAACAGGACTGAATGCAATTTACCTACCTAAACATTGATCCTAGGGGAGATGGCAATCAGGCTCTTTCATGGAGATATTTTGGGGCCATATTATCCATATTTTATCCATGCTTAGTTCAAAGAAATATAAAGGACAATTAACTACACGAGAAAATTATTATAGGGCAGGCTAGGCATGTTTTATTCTTAAAAAATGAAGACGTTAGAACAGGGTTGTTGTCTTTCTTTGTTTCACTGTTGTGCTTGATTGCATTTTTTAACTATCAGAAATAATAGTAAAATCATAATTTAAGAAATAGCAACAGAAATAATAATTTAACAAGCAGTAATAATTGTAAAAGGATTAAGTAGATGGAACTTTGTGTTGGTTACTTTCCCTGGGGGCCAGATTTTCAGGGCACTGTGTCTGAAAGTCCCTCTCTGAGCTCTCTTTCAAATCCAACACAGCTTCTCCTGGTTTTAAACAAAGGCACTCCCTAGTACCTACAGAAAACCAAAACTTTATCTAGTCTTTATATTGCAATGGGCAAACTAAATTGGAAATTAAGAATTGGGAATTTTCACACACATGTCATGGCACAAATTACTTCTTGAAAATATTTTGCCAATATGAACAAAGACAGACAGGCTTTCACGGTAAGGTTACTGATGAGATGGGTGATAGTAGGAGAAGGACTTTAGTCTGTTTTTTTTGTCATGGAAACATGATTTTCTAAATTTCCAGGAATTTAAATGCCTCTTCTCTGCTTTCATCTGCTAGTATACGTGATGTTAGAATATTATAAAACTGTAGCTATTAATAAAGCCACACGCAAGAGAACTCTCAAAATTCATTTGTATGTGAGAAAGAACATATCTTCGGAAATCATGTTTAGAATTTTTTATATAAATAGTGGTAGTGGATTATGGTAGATAAGTCTCAGTAATATTTGCAGTGGTTACTTGCCATGTATTGAAAATGTGTACCTTACCAAAATAGCAACTAGATTCAAATACCAGTTAAAAAGCAATTTTCACATACAGATAATTACTCCAAATAAAAATAATTGTATTTCCTCTTCTGAAGCTGCAGGAATTAAATTAACTTCTGATATTTTAATGACTCTATGATTTAACATTCTATAGGTAACCCAGATAATATATGTCAAGTTCTTCTTTGAACGTTGCAGTGTATGTTGTGTATGCCAGAAGAAATGTTGGGGCACCCTTCCATCTCTCCTTCCCTTCCCCCACCCTGTCTTTTGTGTTCGTTCCCAGATAAAAAGTGGAGAAGGAACGAGGTTTTCTGTGTTGGCATTGTGAATTGCAGCCCAGCTACAAAAAAACTCTTGTCCTTAAAACGACTGCTGCGAGTAGCGGACGGAAGTAGGGCTTGCTTTGAGCTAGGAATGGGCAGCGAGAGCAGAAAATGATGACAGAGGGCACAGATACTCTGCTGAAGGCAGCGCTTGTCCTGCCCATATGCCCTCTAACAGTCAACAAATTATTTGGTGTGGAAAACACTGGCTACTCTTTCTGCGTCATTTTCTCAGCGTAAGAGAGAAGATGTAAAGACTAACGTGATGTGGGGGAAGGGAGGAGAGATCTTTGCAAAGCAGCTTCCAGCATGCTGTCATTGAGGGGAAAAGGGAAAATGTTTTGGGAAAGCACTACTGCAGCTTAATAGGAATATTCAGAAAGACTCCGGAGCCTCTCTGCATGATGCACCTCCTTTTCCTACAGCCTTGCTCATCTTTGGTGTATGTTGGCTCCTAGTAACCCTCCTTCTATGGTGCAGGAATATAATTGCAAAGTCTTTCCACCACTTGTGAAAAGACTGATCCAAAGTTTGTGACCTTGTTGAAGCAGCAAGATGAAAAAAGAAAAGGGGCTTATAGAAAGAGGCAGTATCTTTCCCTTAGACTCACTGATAAAGCTGGAGGGGGGCAAACATGAGAGGTTTTGTTTCAGAGTAACTTTATCGCATTCTTAAGGAATGGTGCCTGCAAGCTTGCCTTGTTTTATCCAACTACCGTTACCTTCTTTTCCCTGCAAACTGATTCCCTTCTATCAACACACTGCAAATCTACTGCTATACATTAAAAAGATCACATCATACATAGAAAAAAACCCAAAACTGTTAAAGTCACATTCACTTGGGAATTTCAATTAATGCTTGATCATCTTCTGTTCCTCTTTTATGCCTCTTCCCTTTTGTGGAGCAGGTTTGAAAAGGACCAGGCTGCAGCAGAGATTAAACCCAGCTAAGCAGAATGTCAGCTTTGCATTAAGCCCTTAGCATGCTTTGGGGCCAACTCTCTTGTCATGTTACCTGATGTTTTTAACTCACCATAATTGCTTTTAAACATAGGTGTGAAGAGATCTATTATTGTGTGCTCGTCTTAGCTAAATTAATAGTGCTAATGACAAAAATGTTGGGCTAAATAATTTTTAAAAGGTTATCTCAAAGTGAAATTGCCTCCACAGATTCTCTGCCAGGAATGGTGAGGGAGATTTCAGTTATAATAGGACATCAAAACCTTATTCCTTATGTGACTTTAGACATTGTCTTTGAAGAAAAAGATGATAATCTATTTGCCCTTCAGCAGCATGAAGAAAAATAATCCCTTTTATTTTGTAAATACTATTGAAGGAGGCAAATGATGGTCTCTTTCAGCTGTAGACTCCTCAGTCTTGGCATTTGTATGAGGAAAGTAAAAAATGCTAGCATGACTTGATTTATTTATATGGATAGTCAAGCATTAAAATATATGCTTGCTGTTATCATGGTAAAATTATTGATGTTAACTGACATAAGATCATAGGAATTTCAGAAGAGCACTGCCAAGGTGAGAGACTGAGAAAGCTAGGTAGACCCATGTGGGGAAAGTATTTGGGACCCCTCAGGCACTCCCTGAGAGATTTGATACACGAAAAATAACTAGACGCCATTAGAAGAAAATTGACGATGCTGCCATACACAAAACCTGTTAATAAGAGGGTTGAAGCTATTATATAAAAATATATAACCTTTTCTTATTTGAAGTGGTTTCTGTAACTGCATTTCTATAACCATTATAAAGGAAAGCGCCACTGGGCAATCTTTACTTTGAGCTAATGACTTCCTGGGGAAATGGGGAGCCTATCTGTGAAACTCAGAGTTATGAGTTGCTGGGACAAGGAGCTTAGCTGGATTCAGTGAAGAAGCAAAAGCATACAATTTGGCCCTTTACAGACAGCTATCGTGACACCTTATATAACTTAGTTAACTTGTTACCTGGAAATTTTAAGTAAGTTTCATAAAGAGGGCAGGGAAACAAAGGAGGCCATGGAAAGTTTATACTCTTTCTCCTAATGGCAAAACATACATCAAAAATGTTACATTAAATAACCCCTGGGGAAAAAAAAACCTGGTCCTGTGTTACTGCTCTACTGGGCTGCAATGAGGGTGCTTTTGGGGAGGTCCATGGTGTTTCATTCCAATCCTGCCTACACATTTCTGCAGTCTTTCTGAAGTTCACTGCCCCACTGCCTGCATGAATTCACCATTTGTGTGAGTTAGAGGTTTTGTAGTTCAGATGGTTTTTGTAAGAATATTTTCTGGGTTTCAGTGGTTTGAGAAGAGCTGAATGAGGGCACAAGGGAAGTAATCTTAACTTTGGGTTAATGAATTATAGGCAAGTGTTTAACCACAGACTTCAATAACATGAGGTACCTGGACAAAGAGTCTATGTGGTTTCAATCAAGAAATATTGTGTAAAATTTGGACCTTTGTAGAGAACTACAATGACATCTGTAGAAGAGTTTTCAATTGGTAGATATCTGTAAAATTTTTCTTGAGAACTTGATTTAAAATAATTATTTTATCTTTTGTTGTTTGTAAATGTCTTAGTAATTTTTCAACCTATTTTGTCATCAACCTATTTTGAAAGCAAGTAGTTCTGGGGAGTCAGTCTTCTGAAGTTTGTAACTCAGTATTTTTTCTTCACTTTTTTCTCATAACTCTTCTGCTTTACATCCTTTTAAACTGAGCCCCTGGAAAAATCCTCAGAAGTAGACTTTTTTGTGGGTTGCTTAGTTTCTTTAGCTTTTTTTTTTTTTTTTTAATTCACTTCGGTAAAAGAAATTCATGTTAAAAAGAATATTAATTAATGCTAATAATGTTTTAGAGATGAAATGTAGATCTCACAAAGTGAGGAACAACTTTTGGTGCTCTGTACTGCCAAAACAACATCTTAAGTCCATCTCTTTCTGAAACATAAAGGCTGGGGTTTCAGTGCAAGTTGTATGCCTGTCTCCCAATGCTTCCTAGATGTGCAATGGATGTTTCCTTCTCCTGCAAGCTCTTTCTCAAAAGTCTCCTTCCTGGATACTCTTAAAATAATCTCTCCTCTACTGGATAATCCCCTCTCTTCTCTGGAAAAGGCATGAGCCTCAGAAGACATTATGCAGGTCTTTGGTATCCTTGTGGACTCAGGTCTTTTCAGTTGGCCTACAAACGTAGCGAGAAAATGGTTTGCAGTGCCACTTAATGGAGCTGTGTAACTGTAGGTAGCATGCAGGTTAATAACAAACGTGAGCTTTTTTCCCCCTCCTACCCCCACTGTAAATGAAATCACAGTTTCTTTTTTTTTAATTATTGATTTTAAAATTATATGATTAATTTGGAAACACATTTTAATACAATGGAGCACCTGCTACTCACTTTCATGCTGTCTTCAACTACTAACTTGTTCATTAAATGTGAATTCTGGATATCTAAAATATTTAGACTGGGAGATAAGCAAAAGCTTAAGATCACTGTCTGAGTTCTTATGGTAGGAGCTTTACTTACTTTTTTCCAATAGTGGTTGTAAAGAAAAATCATTAACTTCAAAATAGATTTCAGAAGCATTTCTAAAGTCCATAAACACCACCAAGGAAATCTGCCACCATTGTCTTGAAAGGATGCTATAGCATTAAGAGTTGCAAATGCAGCTAACTAAAGAAAGATATTACTCAGCAAATGTTTGTAATATTTTTTTTAGCATGTGCTCCTCAGCATGTTACACAGCTATCATGAACAGAAACTTCTTGGGTCGTTGCAGCAGAAGCAAGGAGTGGTGGTAACAACTAAACCCTGCAGCGAAGGAAACGCTGCCCCAGGTGCTGTCTACAATCTGCATCCGATATGATGCCCAGTCCTACGGCACATGGGATCACCAAGCCTTGCTAAGTTTAAAGTACACTAATCCTCTTTCATGCGGTAACACGTGTAGATTCTTTATAACAGCTTAGATGGTAATTAGCAGGGGATTTCGGATTCATTGACTGGATACAAATATAGCATCGGGGAGGGAAAGACCTAGGCAGCAGTTCTCAAATGGGGGTCACTAATGCAATAAGGGTTGTAGCGTTTATGGGGGTGGGGATGAGCCAGCAGAATTTCGAGGAGGGTGAGCGTTACTAGCGTTTGGGATTGCAAACATAGCGATGGAGTCCTAACTAGAAACAGGTATGGGCTGTCTTGGCCGGGAGAAGTTTCTGTTTAGATACCTGTATTCTCTGACATTTTGTAACCATAAATGTAAATCCTTCGGGGCTGTCACCCAGCGGGTTGTGTCAGCGGTTACTGTTCTGGTTTTGAAGGATCAGGAGAATTGTAGCTGTTGAATGAGCCTTAATAATTTAGTGTATTTTAGCATGACGTATGAGGATGGGCCTGTGGTGAAGTGAGAAAGAACGAAGTGATTTGAGCTATATCCACCTGACCTTGTTTTACCTGCAGAGGCATTACCACTACAGTCAACTGAAAGAAAGTGAAAGATTTTGCAAATTTTAATATTCAGCAGATCAATGTAGTCACCAAACAAATCTCACTGCAAGTGCATTCACTCTTTCTGCTTACAAGTTTTCTGCATTTTAGCTATTTAACTGGTAATAATGAAATATCACATCATACTTCCGGTACTACTGCCAGCTAGCAAAGTTGAGAAAATGCAGGAGAATTTGCAGGCTTAGGGCTTAAGGAAATAATGAAAATCCTTTTAACTTGTGAGGAATGTTATTTTTGTAAGAACAAGATTTATATTAGCTTCAAATGCAAACTCAGATCCTAGAAATAAAAGCTGAATTCACACCTTTATGCGACTTAGGACATACAAGTTCAGCTATTAGTTTATGTATCGACTGTTGCATGCTCACTTTCTTGTCAGAAGAGGGGGGGCTGGAGTATATAGCCCTAGGTGAGGGCTAGCTTTGAACAATGGTTTGAATTTCTAATAATCTATTATTAAAATCTTACCTGTGTTGCATTTTTAATTTATTTTTATTTTAAGCAACAATAAGGGCTTTATTTTAACTCTTACTTTGACCTGTAGTGAGCTTATCAGTTTGTTTACCAAGAATGTGCCTTGGCAACTGTTTCTTTAAAAAAACATTTAATAAATGCTATAATAGGCATTTATTAAATACATGAAAAATTCTCTATTCCTTCTCTGTGCGGCCCATATGATACTAACCAAGTAACAAAACCCCATTTGTTATATTCAATATATTGAATATTTTACAATTTAAAAGTCATCCTGTTTTTTAATTTTTTATTTTTAATGAATGTTCCACAACTCGTTTTGCTCAATCCTTGCATTAGTTTCTCCTTCTCCTTCCCTTTCAGAGCACTGAATAAACAATCCTCCTCCTTGAGGCTGCTCCTCGATGAGCTCTGAAGTCTCATGGTTTTTATGTTTTGTGAAAATATCTTCCCCTGTGCTATTAATGACTTCCCCTGCTTTCAGTAGTAGCCCTGAAGAAGTGCACCAAGAAATATTTCAAAAGATTTAAGACTAAAAGCAACAGGGAGATGACTAAGTCTATGCAAACAGTTGCTTTCTGTTTCAGCTGCCAAGATGAAGATGTTCTATGAGTGGTCAGAAAAGCACACATTGAAACTTTACTTTTACGTCAAAATGGCAAGTTGTGTGCTGTCAGCAAAGGCTGGCGACAGTGGGACATTGATCAGGCACTCCCTCAAACTGGAAACTGCTGGGTTTCAACCCATCCTTTCCCATGGGAGACTGAATCACTCTCATTGTGGGAACTGGGATTTGGGTTGGGGCTCTGGACACAGGTCACTGTGGTAGGACAGCAGCTTCTCCTTGTGGGTGCTGAGTTCAGCCTGATTTTGAGCCCCAAGGCTGCTCAGGTAGATGTGAAGGTGCCTCCAGCTCCCAGCTTTTGACTGCTTAAGGCCCATGAGCAGCGGTTTCTCCTCTCTTCCTAAAGTAGATGTAAACACTATGCAAGCCACCCACAGAGTTGTGCAGAAAATCTCAGGTTGGGATTTTTTCCGGTTATCAGCTATTTTGTACAACGAATTGGTAATATTAAATACTTTATTTTGCAGGGAAAAACAAAAACCCTCTAGCTCTTTGGTCAAAAGATGTATCCAAGAATGGGTCTTTCCCCAGTTTTGTCAGTATTAATACTTCTATTTTCTTACTTAGTTTTCCTTCTGTCCAAAATTATTCTGTATTTTTAAGACCCAATTTCACAGATAGTTTCAGAACATCTGAAGAGGCATTTTTAGATCATGAACTAGTTGCAGATTATTTTGACCTACTTCTGTAGACGAACCCAAAAATTTGAAAGGAAAATAAATGTTGTTTTCAATGAATCTTAATACTCTCTATTTTGGAAGACATCATTCTTGTTTACAGTTTTTTCTGAGAACTTTGTCAAATCTGTATTGAATATTAATACGAGAGAAAAGCATAGAAAGAAACTTTTCAGCAGAAAAAGATTTGAGTGCAAGGTGTAACTATTATCTCAATGACTCCTGTATGCTGCTATGTTACCACTTTGCATCTCTGTGCCACTGCTCATGGTGTACATAGTACCTGTAACTTCCTTGGGATTTATTTCTAGAGACCAGAAGGCACACTAGGCTGTTGCACTGACAAGACATACTAGTATTATCTCATCCCTGATGAAATTCATAACACCCTTAATATTTCTCAATGCTGAAGAATCTTCATAGGTCATTTCCATCATGACAGCCAGGGTTCTCCTGGGATTTCTTCTTCATCTGCTTTTACCACGATTAGGCATTCCATTTTTCTCACTGCTTTGTTTTCAGTTGATTTTCCTAATTAATGCATCCAAGATAGTAAGCAAATAAAGGGGAACAGGGCAAGCTGTGGGGTAGTCATTTCTTTTGTGGCTGTGCTATTCTATTGTTTTGAGTTCCACACTAACTCTGGTTCATATAATCTTTTTTCTTACTCCATATGACTCACAGGCTAAACAGAGCAGATGGGGGAGCAATTTCAGACAGTGACCTCATTTCTGCACATACTACTTCTCAAAAAGAGACAGCAATCAACTTGTCTTACAAAAAGAAAAAGTTTTTTTTCCCCCTGTTACTGCATTCTAGACATTAATAATTTTGAAAAGGTAAAAGGGCAAAGGGAAAGAATCTAAGCTTACAACACCCCCAGTGCGTTCTGCTGTTCTGAGCTGGCTTAAAGAACACTGTTAAACCTTTGAGTCCAGCCTCCTTGAAATCTCCTTTCACGCTATACTTTTAGCTCTTTTTTATGCATGAAGTATCCAAAAGACTGTTTTAAGAGTGAAATAATTTTAAATTTAAACACATTAAATTTCTTTATAGGAGAATTTCTACTCATCTGTGTGTCTGAAGTTAATCAGGTATTGAATTGGGTGCAATGTTTTGGTCTAAACTGCAGTCTCTATTGCTTCAGACAAATACGCATATTAATGATTGCAAATTGCTATCAAAAAGTAGGAATTATCAAAAAAATAAGTGTCTGCAATGAATAACTGTGCTTGTTTTTTTCTGTGGTCTTTATTGCGATGACTAGTCCAAGATAAAACACAGCTGGATGAAACCTGTAGGATAAAGGAAATTGGAAACATCTGACAATTTTCACTTTCTGTAAATGCTAGCCAATGCATACATACAGAGCAATGATCAGTCTTGAAATCATAGATTGGAATATAAAACTGTAAGAGAAAGACAAGAATAACATTTCAGTAGCACCTTGGGTTTGATATTTACCTTTGCTTCAGTAGTATTTGCATAATTAAGCAGACAGTGCTCCAATCTTAGTTTGCTGTTAAACTGTCAGAAATATGTCCTTAAAGCTCTCAACAGTTTTGTATTTTATTCAAATCTCCAATCCAATAAGCCAAGTTTTTACAAAAGAACCTTCTTTTTTGAAAGAGGAATATTACTATCCTCAAGGGAAATATTTAAGGTTTAGAGTCAGAATATCCCGAAGCTTAAGAAAGGAAGTAAATAAGTGGCTGTATTTTTAAGCATATTTAAAATGTTAATACATATTAAACCTCATCTTCTGAGTTTTGGAAGAGGTATGAAATCATAAATCTAAAGTATCATCAATACGAATAAACTGTAACAGAAAGGAGCTAATTATTTTAATATATTTAAAGTTAATTTCTCTGCATACAGTTACCTAAGGATAGAAATATTAGTGAATATTATATTTAATTTGCTAAAAGAGTGGGTAGCATGGTAAAACCAGAGATTTGTTGCATTATAATCACAAATATTTATACAAAGATTTTTCAAATCATATTTATTTATTTATTAGACAAAATTCTCTAGAAGTTATGAATTTATAGAAAGGATGACATCAATGATCATAAATTACCTCATGTGAATCTATAAGGAATAATTGCCAGAAGGAGCAATTAGTATGAGACACTGACAGGAGAGTGAGGAGTTCTGGATTACTGGTGAAATAGTTGTCCAATTTGACAAAATAGGAACACATGTTATGTCCTGTGAGTTGACATTACCTCTTTTAAGGGTAACTTTGGTCAATATTTGGAGTTTTGTTATTAGAGGTAGTCTCTGCCAAAATTCACTCATACAGGGTGACTTCTAAGGAGGTAGATTTTCTGAATTTGCTCAGTTTTTTGGGAAATAATGACATGCTAATTTCTGTGAGAAATTAGCATTTTCTGTGAGAAATTAGCATTCCTCTTTTTTTTTTGTTGTTTTTTGTTTTCTTTTACCACTAAAGGTAGTACTCTCCATTTGACATCTATGTTTTGTTCTCTGTAGGAAGAATTTGTGGGTGGATGATAAGATTTAATCCTGACCAAGGCAAAGGGAGACACATTTATGCACTGACAACCTGCTCTCCAATTCTAACCAGTGCTGGGGGAAAACCCAGTGGAGCTGAAGCTGAGACTTCAATCCACTTTCTTACTTTATTTTCTTGTAAATGACCCCTAATAGCTGAAAGGATTGCTGATTTGTGGTGGCTTTTTCCTCTGTCCTGCCCTTCAAGCACTGCAGGCAATCTGTGAGCCAATGCTCCAGATCAGAAGGGAGCGATGCCAAGCCCTGCTGTGGGAGACTGGCACTGCTCGGGGCTGTGGGGCCAGAAGCTCTCTGAACTTGCCAGTTATCTTCAGCACACGTCTTTCCTAATCCCTGCTGAGGTGTACTGGAAGTGGAGTTTCTTACTTTCTTATTATTGCCTTTGTGAGACTTCAATGTAGTTCTTGTTCACCCCAGAAAATGAGAGAAAATATAAGATGACTATAGTTTCACCATTATACAACAGAGGAAGCTGGAGGTCATATATGATTTTATATAGTCCATATATAGAATATGGGTGATATGCTGGGGTTTTGTGACCTGTAAAAATGTTTCCCTTTTTAAAGAGGCGATTTCTATTCATGTGGCACTGGAAAATGGCAAACCTATGAGCAGAGTGGCTGTAGTCACATACATAGTTCTGCAAGTAACTTTACAAGCATACATCAAACTAACAGATTTTTCTGTTACTTGAGAATTGTTTAAACACCTTTAAGTGGTTGAAAGCTATTTGTTGTGGTGGGAGAGGATGAAAAGCACTTTTATAGGCTAGCTAGGAAAAAATCCCATTACATCTGTTATGTAAATACTGTGAAATCAAATTAGAATATTGAAGAAGGAGGGTGAGGGGAATATTAAGAATTTTCTCACAAAGCAGGTAAAATGCTCCATCAAAGATCTTTTCCCCCAGTGAAACTCACCCTGATTAGTTTAATTATGCAAAGTCTTTGCTTCTTTTCTCTAAATCACAGTAATGATGGTACTGTCAAACTACAGCAGAGGTACTAAGCATCTCATAGGAAGTTTTTCTAAACCTTTGGTATAAGCTCAGTATAGAAATGCATTTTTCAGTGAAATATTTCTCTTGAAAATAGCTGTTTCAGTAACTGAAATGGCGATACCACTCACATTTTAACATGGAGTTAACATGGAGTTAAAATGGATCTCTCGTGGATGTTAAAAAGTGTTTAAATTTTGTAATTAAAAGATCATTTATGACTTCCACAGTGTCAGAAACAGCTGTTGGATGATCACTAGCCAGCTAACGTACTTCACAAATACTTTGCTTAACGTGAAGCTGTAGATATGACTCTGTGTCTGTTGACATAAGCGTGAGGCAAAGTAGCCAGTCAGGGTCAACATTTGTACAGAATCACGTAAGGAGGAGGTTATTAGAAACTGATTAAAGAGAGGTTTTATTCACTAGTGAGGATTCATATATCAAAACATCTTTCACCATGCAGTCTTTCACCATGAAGCCCAGGAGTAAGCCAGTTGAATGCAGAAGATGCTGAGGCTAGCCACTGGGAAACAGGAAATCACCTGCTTAAGTCCCGTGCTGTGATGGTGTCAGATCTGATAGGTGTGGGTATTAGCAAGAGGTGGTAAAGTGTCACCTGGACTGCTTTGCTAACTCATCTAGTTGTCAGCTTCAGCTCCCACAGAAATATAATCTCATCTCCAATGCTTTTCTACTGCTTTTCACTACTTCAGCATGGTTCTCAATGGCCCTCTCTATTAGAAGGCTATTATAGGCAAAGATGGCTTTCAGAGATGTTTGCTGCTTCCTGATGAAGTCGCTCTGAGCCAGGGTGGTTCCCCTCACTCCTTGCCTCTCTAGAAGTGAAAAGGCACTGGTAAGGGAACTGGATGTCTGCTCACTAATGGAAGACCAAGAGGCTGTTTTCTCCTTCTAGCGGTCCTGATTACACATTAGGACCTACAGGTCCACAGAGGGAAAGGTGGCCATTAGGTGTAGAAGCTGCTTATTTGCACGTATGCCTCCCTTCAAGTACTTATTCAATGTTTGTACTTATTTAGTCTTTGTAGTATTTAACAAGTATGTGTGCTTGCTAAAATATTAGTACTTGCTTATACCAACCACAGAAGGTCAGATCCTACCTTTGGAAAGCTCCAGGGGGTCAGAGTAGGAGAAGGCAGCCTGCTCCCCATCTGCTCTGCTTTTGCTCCCCCTGTGCCTGCCTTAAGGGCCTCATTTTCCCAGTTTTGTAAAACCACTTTCTGATCTGCTGGTTAGAGTTGTATAAATGTATACACATGCATATTAGTATTGACCAGATATTCCTTAAGGTTATGCATTAAAAATAATCGTACAATAAAAGAGAGAGACTTGTGACAAATAAAAATGACACTAGAAAGAAATTCCATTTTATGATCCCCAGGGGTTAAAATATGAGGACTGTCTGAAGTATTAGCTGTAATGAAGGGAATAATAATTTTCTTGATGATTACTCAAATGTTTTCAAACTTCCAGCTACAAAACATGGATTCACAGTGCTTTTGACTAGAAAAATAGCCTTTTGCATCACAATGTCCCTTCTTTGGGCATAGGGGATTAATAAGCTTTTTGTGAGTAGTAAGTCTCTTTCATGCAATATGTGGATTCATAACAGTTTACATTATAATTAAAGAATAATTTAGATTCATTGACTGTATACAATTATGGTTTTCCCTTGTCTGATTTCTCTGACCTAAGCTTTAGATTGTACCTCACAATGCACCTCCTACATTAAGCATCATTATAATCCCCACTGAGTAGTGATGTATTTTCCATGGTATTTAAGAGATTTCTCAAGGGAATACTGCAAATCCTGTGAGTAAAAAATACCACAGTGCAATAAATAGCCATTTTTAATGGCATCCATTATTTCCCCAAGATGTAATGTCTCAGGGGGCCTGAGTCCAGCAGAGACTCTGATTAGCCTGAAGTCCTTTATAAATCTGCCTCCTCTTGTTACATATCACTCCTCCCCTCACAGGCATTTGAGATTGTTCCTCACTTAGCACAGCAGCTCTGCACAAAAGCTCCTTCCATTTGGTTTTCTCTGTAAATCCTGGGAGAGTTTCCTGATCGATGGCAGCGTCTTCAGCCAGTGGACATTAGTGGGTTGAATTATTGCCACTAGTGCGTTAGCTTTCAGAAAAGTTTAGGTTAACACTTGTCTTTGGCTGTGATAATATTTCTTTTTATTGTAATCAGTTCTTCTAACCTTGTGTTATTTCTATCAAATCTCAGATTAATGATACAATCTGTTTTTGTGTTCTGTTATTGCCTCACACACCAAGTAGGAGCTATGACAAATATTGCTCTGGAAAACTGCTATGCAGTAGCTAACTCTTGCTAGCCTGGTTAGGAGGAATAAATGCTCCAAATTGCATGGGGAATTTTATGAGTCATTTATGAGAAGATAGTTTTAAAAGTGCTCAAAAAAGTTGGAGATCATTGAGGTAATAAAAATGTAAAATCCAACTCCACTTTTTGGTAACATCCAAAGAATATCATGCTTTTGTTATGTTACTACATACTAAGTTGTATGTCACATATGTATCAGTGGATACAGAATAACAGGTGAACTTCAGACACAGCAAGAGAAAAAAACAGAACTGAGGATGTTAACACATTCTTCGGTGCTGTTTTATGACTCGTGTTCTACCCCATGATACTTAATCACAATGAAATGCCATAAAGATACACTGAAAAAAGTGGGATGATAGATGACTTTCAGCAGTTTTTCAGGTGCTTTTACTGGTAGCAAAACTTAAATATTGCATAAAAATTTTTTAAAAAATAGTAATCTGGGTTTCTTCAGAGAGACTGCTAAAGTTGCACATAAAATTGAACAATTCTTTTAGACTTCAAAGGTTCAGACTCCTATGAAATACTTTTGCACATGTGATAAAATTCTTGGCCATCAAGTACAAACTGTCTTTTTTCTGGATTCCTTCTCAAAATGAGAAGTAACTTTCTCAAAATGAGAAGTAACTTTCTCAAAATGAGAGCAACTTTGAGCAACCTGCTCTAGTAGGAGGTGTCCCTGCCCATGGCAGGGGGTTGTAACTCCATGATCTTTAAGGTCCCTTCCAACCCAAACCATTGTATGATTCTATGTCACCCTGTGCATTCACAGTAGATTGAAAGAATGGAGATCTACAGTGGAGAGAAAGGTGAGGAGAAGTGATGTGAATGTTTAATCTCCTTGTGATCATCAGTCAATATAAAGTCATAATTACTTATAAAACACAGAAGCCTATCACTGAGCACTGATGTACAATTCCCTTAGACTATGGGGCCAAAAGAGAGCACAAGAGCAAAAAGGCAACAAGATGTGGTTGGTATGATAAAGGAGAAGAACTTCTTCCATTCCTTAGAGAAAATAAATTCTGATTACAAAAGATCTTTCTCTGCACACAAGGCATAATATTCCTGTGGTTTCATAGACAGGAAGATAATGTGTGTATTTATCATCACTTGCATAACCAGTACAAAAAATTATCATGGAAGTGGTACAGAAACATAACTTATTTCATTTTTAAAGCAACTGCTGATGAATTGGATGGGAAGTGTATCTATACTGCTTTTAAAGCTACTTGGAAAATTGGAGAAGAAGAGGTAATCTCTTTTCTGCTTCCTTGAGAAATGATATCAAAGTAAAGTTGTCCGGGCAACAATTTAAGCTTTTTAAGAGCTGGATTCCAATGATATTTCTACATTTCAAAGAGTTTTGATCTTATTGACCATCACTGCACTTCCAGGATTCTCTTTTTCATATATTTAATCCTTTAGGTAGATGGGTAACTTGGCAAATAACAAGAGACAGTTTAAATTAATAGTAAATAAAATACTTGGTAGGTAACGTAGGTGCCAGAGGATAAACTGGAAACAGATATTAAAGAATCAAAGTACAATTCTTACAAATGTTTAAGGTTATGCTTGTTTCCACACATGAGCAATATCACTGCTGTTTGTAGGAACATTTTCAGTGACTAAGGCAATGTGTTTGCAAAACTGGGACTTTAACCACTTTCCATGGTCTCAGCATGATAGGGAAAACAAATATTCCTTCAGAAAATTTGAAAAGGAAGTATGCCATAAGAATAAATCTGAAAACAGATCTATGTGGATGGATTTTTTTTCCTTAATTGGTAGAATTGTTCAGTGCTAGAAACCACCGCTTTGCTTCTAAAATGCTAAGTCTATTGATTGCTTTGAGAAATAAAGCACGCTAAATGAATAAGTGTACAGAACTCCAAACTTTGAATTATTTACTATACGCAGATAGAATATCCCCAGGAGGGACTGGAACAGTTGTTATCTGAAGGTTCAGTTCACTCAGTTAATAAGAGCTTCTGGTGATTTGGTAGATATTTGGAGAAAAATAGATCTGGCAACAAGCCTGAAGACATTACTCTAGCTTCGGGCTGCAAGAAATGTGGCACATTTATTTAGGAGGGAGGGAGGGACAGGGAGATTGTTTAAAAAAGACTAAAAAATAGTAGATAAACTAACGCTCCATTTTCAGCATCTCTCAGCTTGAAATATAGTGAAGCACATAATGTCCCTGTAGCTACAGCAGGCTTCCTCATAAATACTGGTGACATGCTGAATACTTTAAGAAAAGGAATGGAAGTCATTAGACTTCTCATTAATGGCATAGCTGTTGGGTAAGAGTCCTAACTACTGCTGAAGCATGAAAAGACACCCTGGCAACTGCTGATCTGCCAAAAAGATTTCTTCCTCCCCTGCTATTTCCATTGGATCTTTATGAACAGTGAGGAGCCTGAAATGTAAGATGTGAACCATGATGTGAAAGATGCAAGACCTAAGTAGGTATATTAAGCAAAGGCCTCATGAAAGCAAAAGCTTCTTCCATTCTCATTCGAGAGCATGGTGCTCCTTGTCTTAATCATATGTGCGGGACTACAGAAACTTTAAAGTATGAAAACCAGAATTATTTTAAAATTGTTTTTATGATCTTTAAGTCATTTTTTCTGATGTCTGTGACAGATGGTGAAAACTGAGATAGCAGCACAACTGTGTGAGGCAGAAGTAAATGTAGATCTAAAATGACTGAAAGTGCTTGCAAAGATTAATTACTGTAGAGGGATATGCATGCCATAGCTGGCACAGTCTCTCTATATTATACGTAAGTATATTTGATTATATAAGTTCAAAAATAGCTTCTGTGCAGTGACTCAGATGCCTTTTTATTTTTGATGTGCATTAACTTTCATAAATTCCTTTGATGTAAAACAAACTCCACATTCTCTGCATCATCAGTATGACTTCTTTGGATATTTAGTTGTAAAATGTAAGAAAGAGAGCATGTTGCCCCAGCTGCACCTTGACAAACTGGATCATTTTTTATATGCTTGCTTATAAACAACATTCATGCCACAGCAGGATGAAAAACTAGTACATTTTAACATGAAACAGGGCACCATTCTCTCACCTTCTGCATCAGAAAAGCAGGCAGGTTGCCTAGGAGAAAACTGCAGGTACAAAATATTCTATGTTAATGAAGGGTATGAATTTGTAATAAATCAGATGTTCTAGGATTACTATTTAGTCATGTTCTGCCTCCTATATGTAATGCAACTTATTCATTAGAAAGGAGGAACTGACAGACAAATTTGCATTTATGATAGGGTAATAACATGGACATTGGAAGTAATTTTAGAATAGATTCTGGGAAATCATAAGAAATACCATTGGTTATTGATTAATAGCTTCCTATTTGAAAGGAAAACATCCATTTTGAAGATACCGGGTATGGAAACACAGTTTGCAGCAGTAAAAGGGCATAAAATCTTGGGACTAATAGGATGTCAGCTTTGAAAAGCAAATCCTTTGCTCACAGTTTCTATATTTTCTTTTACCCTTGCATGCTCAGCTCTTTATTTCCTGCACCTCTAGGAAATGGGCCAGAGGGTAGCTTTATCTAAATTGCAGTGAAAGCTCCTTGCAAAGTTGAAAGCGACTGCTTCTGCTTGTCCAAGGCTCCTTTGCCTTGCCAACAGCATTAGCCAACTAGAGAATAAGCATCTGGCATTTCTGGGCCTCTGGTCTTGGGTAAGGAAAGGGAAAAGGAAGTTGTTCTACTCTATCAATTGTAGGTATAATGCACGGAAGAAAATGGGTCTGTTCTCCAAGATCTGGCCTAGTGGTACGATTTTTTGATATATGCAAATATCTCCTGTTGCCCCAGATTCAGCTCAATTGGATGCTGTTCTTCTGGTCAGGATTTCAAAAACAGTAAGGTCAGGCCCTTACAGGGGGACTCAAGAACTTGAATGAGCTGCAACTTTTTTTTGTTGTTTTTTTTGTTTTGTTTTGTTTTGGGTTTTTTTGCCATTGTTGCTAAAATGCAAGACTTAGAGTCAATGATATTTTTTAGAATGGAATGAGGAAAAAATAGTAGCCTTATAGAAGTTGTAGGAAGATTGCTTTCCAGTCAGTTTTCAGCATAGTACCTGCATGGGAAGATTCTTCTTATACATATGATACTTCTCATGTTACTCTGCTTCCTAAAAGAGAAAAAAATATTTCATAGAAACATAAAATCACATAATGCCTTGGGTTGGGAAGGATCAATCATCTTGTTCCATCCCCCTGCCATGAGCAGGGACACCTGAAGATATTTGTAGCTTGATGCATCAGAAATCAGCACAATCTCTTTTTCTTCCATTTGGAAGATTAATTACTGTTTTTGATGAACACACTTATTAAAGTTTCTAATAAAATTATTGCATTAAGCTGATCTGCTTCACCCAAAATTCCATATGTTTTATTACTAATAGGCTTTATTTACCTTGAAGTATGCACACTATCTTGTATAGATTGCCTATACTTTTTTTTTCTTCATCTAATCAACATCCCCTGCTCAAAGTAGGGCCATCTAGACCAGGTTGCTTGGGATTGTGTTTACTTGGATGTTGAATGTCTCCAGAGAATGAGACTCCACAGCCTCCTTTAGGAGACCGTGCCTTGTGTTCAACCATCATTACAAAAAAAGAGTGATATTTATGTTTAAACAGAACTTCCTCCATTTTAGTTTGTGCCCATTGATTCTTGTCCTATCAATGGGCACCTCTGAGAAGAATCTGGGTCTATCTTTTTTAGCCCCTCCACCAGGTATTTATATATATTGATAATACCCCTTATCTTCTCCAGGCTGAACAGACACATCTCTCTCAGCCTCTGTACTCACTCCAATACATCCATGTCTTTCCTCTACTTGGGAGTCCAGAACTTAGCATAAAGTTGACTCTGTGTCTTGTGCACCACAAAGATAATTTCCTTGATTTTACACTCCTTTAAATCAACCAGACAAGTTTTATCCCTGTCTGTTAGAGTAAGCTTTTCTGAGGAGAAAGCAGCTCTTTCTTTCCCAGTGGGATCTCATATTGATATTTCTGACTGGACTCTAAATCAGAATACAAAAGCTATCTGTAGTAAAATACTGTCTTTGACAATAGCTACAAAAGTGGCAGGTCTTCTGGTCTAGAGGACTGAGAGATGTAATAGCAAAAGATTTATCTGAAAAACAATGGGGGCAAATTTGAAATGTTACCTCAAATCGTTCCTCATCAGAAGTTGAATTTAAGGAAAATAAATAGAATGGGGTGGACTAGACAGAACAGATAATTTTGATATCCCAGAATCATTTTACTGAACAGCGATGATGGAATTGAGTCATTTTGCTCACTATGACTCAAAGCCGTTTCATATAAAATCAAGGTCTGTAATCTCTTTGCCTAGTGTAAATTATACTTGAATGGCAATAGGAAGACAAATGGTATTTATAAAGATGAGTGAAATCAGTTAGTATGCTGATTGGATAGTAAAAAAAAAAAGATGGAGATTAATCTCTGCAAATTTACATGACTTAGAAGAAATGTCTTTCAGTTTAGTGTTGTGGAATACTGTGTACCAGTAGTATGAGCTATATACAATAGGTCTTTTTTTACCTTCTGCCTTGTTACCTGCAAGAGCACATGTCTGGAAATTGTGTGCTAACCTGCTACTAAACATGAAAAGTAGTTTTTACTCATTTTCCATTAAGTTACAGAATTCAGATGAACTCTTTGATCATGGATGTGCTCATTGATTCACACAGGAATTTTCAAGAAGAAAAAAAATATCATGCAGTAGAATCGTCTTTTCCCAGTAAAGCAAAAAACAAAACAAAACAAAAAAACAAACAAACAAAAAAAAACCACAAAAAAAAAAAACCACAGTATAGATCTACAGTAGATACATTATTTTTTTTTTTCATTGCTGTGCTGGTGGCAATTCTCTGAGGTTATTTCTAGGACCACAATTAGATTCTTGCACCTTGATTTTGACATTGCATTTAAACCTTTTTCAGCAGAAGTTTAAAAGAATTGTGATATCCTGTCTCATTTACTCATTATTGTCAGTGCTGTTTTTTTCCCAAAAGTAAAAGGTTAAGAAAGACACACATATTTCATAATGGCTTGAGGGAACACAGTGAGCAGACAGGACTATCTGCCTCTTGCTCTAAGTCTTTGGTTGGGTTTTCAGTATAGTGCGTTCCTCCCAAATGCTTCAGGTTTTCCCAAAGCATTCCTGGTTTTAGCTGTCTGAAACTTTCCATACCAGCAAGCTCTTTAAGAGTAGAAAATTTTCTCTAATTCCTTGTCCCCTGCCTTTCCTCTCCTTTGTTTGGAAAGACCATTTTTCCCAGAGAACAGGAACCTAGTGATCCAGATCATAGCAAGCTGGTCCCAAATTCTGCTTCCTTACTAGAATGAATGAAAAGAAAAATTCCAAGAAGCAAATATAGTGTAATTTTCTTTCTCTCATTTTTCTCACACTGAGGCATCCCATGGGAGAGTACGATTGTGTCTGAATCACCTTTTGTGTATAGGCAACACCATCCATGTCCATCAGCTTGGGATATGGTTCAGAGGAGGTGAACTGGCATTAATCTTCAAATGATGTATATTAAATTTTTAAATTTACAACTTTAAGGTAGTTAATGAAATACCAATATTTTTTCTTGAATATCTACATATGAAATGATGAAAAACACAAATCCAATTTTGCATATCACTTCTTCCTTTCCCTATTTGGCCTAAAAGTTCTACTAGATCATGCCAAAGATCTTGCCTCTAGTTGTGAACATCTAGGGATGGGACTAAAACAATTGTGCTACTTAGCCAAACACTCCTTGTCTCCAGTAATATCTTTCAGGAACTTTTTTTCTCTTCCTGCCTATGTGAGTAATCATATTTACTGTCAGAAATGCTGAAACAATACTTTTGTTCTTTTGCTGTACTTTATTACAGAGTGAAAGTGATCGTGCATGCTTCAGTCTCTAAGGATTAGCAACCTAAATAAGCATATATTATGCTAGAGTCAGAACCTTTCCACTCTATAAGCAATACAACTATTGCTTTCAGAAAAAATGTGATGCAAGAGCTAAACCTTAAACTTAACTTGTTAAATCCAAATTTATCTGTTTCTTGCCATTACCTTTCATTCACCCAAACTATAGAAGGCGGTGGGATTTTATTATTTATTTTTTAAAAAACTTTTCTGCAAAGATTTGACAAAGGTACTGTATTGGCGTGGTCTTAAAACATACTGGGGCTTGACACTCCTCATAAAAAGGGTTCTGTACTCCCTGTACAGTTTTCCCAAAAGGACTCCTTGTAGATGAATTCTATTATTCTATTGCTCTCCAGCTTAAGTGGGACTAACTCTGGAATGAAGCAGTAAATTTTGCCTGCAAAGATTTATATAGGTGTTTTTTAATTTAGAATGATTCAATTTACGTGTTTGTATTCTGGCAATAACCATTCCATTACAAGTGAAATAATTCAAATAAAGGTCACTAAATATTACATTTTAAGCAGCTGTGAGTTATTAAATCATGTAGATGCTATGCCATTTTTTGACAAAAACCCATAACAGGTATTTCTTATTTTAATGCAGATAAATACTTGGTAAAAATTTTAAGTAAAGTAGATTGGGCATCAAAGCACTTCTGTTTTTTATTTAAAAGTCTATACTTTTCTGGAGACTGAATATCATACAGTATATAATAATATTTAACAAAGAGAATGTACTTTCTTCCCTGTAATATCCACAATGATTTGCTATGTTAGACTTGGGACTAGAAAATTATACTGCTTTGAATATATAGAATAATTTACCACCAGAATCAGCATATATTGCAAAAAGGCCTGTTCTGCCAAGATAGTATCATTAAACTTCTGTTCAAATTCCTGGAAAATATCACAGGAGTCTAGGAAGTTTGCAAGGATGCCTAGAATTTAGTCATAAAATACAGCAGCAGTGAAGCGTGAACGCAATGTCCTAACTGCAGAGGTGCCATATTCTGTTTGACCCTATAAAGAAGGTCCAGATCCTGTTGTTCCAAGTACTTTGTATCTATGTGAATCACTTAATTTCCCAGTTCTGATCAGGAAGTATTAAATTACTGCCATCTGAGTACTGCTCAAAGTATGTGGTGAGAGTTAATAGAAAAGTAAATTAGACCGATGGGCAAGTGTTCCCAGTTGAACTGCAACTAATCTGTTGATTTTCCTTAGCAGAGAGAAGCCAAGCCTGTAACATCAGGATGCTATCAAGTCATGTCTGTGCTAGGGCATGTCCAGTCCCTCCACCATCCCTTTTAGAGTGTCCCTGCATCCACGTGAAGGACAGCACCTTGGTCCCCTGGGCTACAGAATCTGGTCAGACATGGGATGCAGTCAGAACAGCAGGTTGCCTGACTTGCACCAGCCTGAGCCGAGTTGTCAGGTGCAGGGCTGCTCAGAGGAAGATAGAACAGCCCTGACTGCATGCTTTCTTTTGCCCAATATTCCTTTTCCCTTCTGATAGATAAGCAGCCCAAACTTGTTTTAAGTTTTCCCTCACTAGCCCTGGGTTTGCCAATTATATGCCCTTATTAATTCTAGCTTGACGAGAACCACTGCTAGCCTGGCACCCCCTTTCACTGTACTTTGATGTTATTCACCCAAGGGGAGTTTCTGATACTTCCCTTTCACTTTGGTAGTTTATCCCACCGTTCACTATTGTCTTGCTAGTTTTAGACCACTTTAGGTTCTGATACGTACTTATCTTCTTTAATTTTGTACAATGTCCAGCCAACTCTCACATTTTTTCCTTGGTAGTTTGAGCTCTGGCCAGGGCTCCCTGTGTGCCTGTATACCCGAACTGAGGGATCTCATTTTGATTATGGATAATTACTTGTGTACAACCCCATGCTTTGGGCTCAACAAAACTCTGTCTTATTACCTGCTTGTTTGGCCACACTTGTATGTTGCAGCTCTGCTGGTGGTACTTTAATAGTGATTGCAGACTGGCACCTGGGCAGGTGAAGAAAATGTTGATCCCAGAACCAAAGAAGGGGTCGTGCACGTGTCCCATCACTAGCAGATAGTAGGCATTTCTCCTTCGGCCTGATCTGGAAATGGACAGATACCTTCCAGCATATGGCCCATGGCTGTGTTCCTTGCTGTATTTTCCCTCACTTTGTAGACACACGTGCAAGTGCACACGTGCACACTTGACTGTTAAAGATTGCAGAATTATAAATCAGAGTGATTAGGAAATGAGGGAATCAGTTACTGCTGCAGTGGTGGAGGGGTCTGTTGCATTACAAGAAGAATTTTATAGACCTACGATAATGCAAACTTATCTTCCAGCTCTTTGTGCATCCTGTAGGAATGCTGGAATTACAGCAGTGAATCAGACCACTTGGTTTATATCACAGTTTCAAATAATAGTGGCTTCAGAGAGACACATTGAGTGAGACAAATGTACTGAGTGTCTTAAGATCTTTTTAAGCTTTACATCCAAAGACATTTCCTGTTTATGGATGACCACTTCTGCATGCTCCCACCTGCTAGACCCCCTTTATCTGCTGCTTCATATATTTCTGAATGGGGAACAGCAGAGCTTAAAGCAGGATCCTGGAAACTGGCCAGTGCATTACAATGTATGAGGAGGCCATTTTCTTCCTTTCTCTTGATTCTCTTTCTCTATGAACAGTACTTGGAGGTTTGGTATTTCAATCAGTCTTTCCATGGTATGTGTGGCAGGCATTGAAGTTTGTCATAATATTCGTGTTTATCTTTGAACTTGTAGTTAGTTCACTGGTGCCCTGAAGTTAGTTTTGTATCTGTTTTTCAGAGAGGGTTTATCCTGAATATATGTATTAACTGAACTGACCACAGCAACAGCTTTTCCCCTGTACTAGGAGGCAAAATTAAACCTGACTGAAAAATCTGATGCATTATTGCTTGGATGCCTTTGAGAAGCTGTGATAGGATTGCAGTGGAATAAAAAAATTTCCCCTGCTGTGGCCTGCCCTAGTTCTAATCATTATTCCTCAACACTTTGAGAACTGATTATAGCTTCTTTGCCTCTACAAGAATGGATGCATTTGAGAGAGGCAAGGTGAGGGTATCTCGAAGGTGTACTGGCCCAGTGGATGCTGCTGCCCATCATGGCAGAAGTGAGTGTAGTGGCAGAGTTGAATCCAATGTTTTGGTTCTCATTGGCACAATGCTTTTCACTCGTGCCAGGTCACCAGCACCTCATCAGATCCTTCAGCAATGGATCCCTAGAACAAGGAGGGAGCACTCTTTACAAAAGTGTTATATTCCACAGGGCTGCTGCAACAGCTGAAGGCTTTTATTCCTAACGACTTGGTTTGTAACAAAACTTCTGTGCAACATTCTGAGAGTTTAAAGGAAAAAATAGTTACAACAAAATCCTGTTTCTCATTAGCACAATGAAGAGTCGTTTGTACAAACATTTGATCTTGGCACTAGCATTGACAAAGAGGATTAAAAAGTAAACCAAGCCTTCTCAGCAGGTATCTCCAGGCATGACAGACAAAGAAGAGGATATCCTTATTAGAAGAGCAGTAAGGACGCCGAAGTACACAATGAGCAAAAAGGCAACCTGGACTCATTTGGAAAAACTGTTTCTGGAGGGAACATGTTTTCTCTTCACATAAATTTCTCATATCACTGGAAAGCTAACAGATTGACTTTTCTTTACATAGAGAGGGAAATACTCTACAATACATTTGACAAGGTTTAGACATCGTGGTATAACCAGATGGGGAATTTCATTCATGTTGGGACAGACACAGCCAGCCTGATACCAGCACAGCTTTTGGTTTGCTTATAAGGAAAAAAAAAGAAAAAAAAAAAAAAGAAAATACATGGTGTGAGAGATAATTAATTTTAAAAGAGAACTAATTAATTTAAGGCTTAATTAAAAATTAACCTGCTTTAAGACCTACTGAGAAAATTACTGCAAACTGTGATTCAGCTTAATGTGGGCATAACTACATGGCACACTTAACTGATACAAACAGGTTTCAGACTGAAGGAGGTGGGATTCTTCCCCCTGAGCTGGTAGGAAATTCATGTTCTAGCAGGCTGGGTGACTTCACATCCTAAACCAGTAGTTTTCCTTCACCGAAGTACCACTTAATACAACTATGTATTAAATGTCCTCTCAGTAGTTATATATTTACCCTCATCATGTGCATCACCCAAACTTTCAGTCTTAATTAATATTTCACACACAGGGAGGGACAGACTGATTCTCTTTAGCCTATTCATTAGAGTCCTCATGTCGAGGTGTGGGAGAACCCAGGATCAGACATGACTGATGTTGGCTTTTTTGTAATGTTGAACAGATCCAAGGGAGGGAACCGAGAAAAGACAGGGCTGTCGACCACATCCCACATGTGTAACCTAACCACTGAAATGCTATGAAATGGAGTCTTTCTGTGTCTATTTTTATAGTTTAAAATAACAAAAATATTACCTCTAAAGTGTTTTGATGGTGTCCTAATAGGAGAGGAGTTTTAAATAGCAGGTTTTTTTTTTAAAAAAATTCCTAATCTTTGAGGATTTTGTGAAGATTTCTCTAACTGAAGCCATGTGTATTTTCTTGTACACTGTTCAAGACAACAAACTTGTATCTTTTCTAAAAATAAATAATGATGTGAACAGTTTAAATCTTCAGGATCTACAGAGATTTCTACGTATCTCAAGAAATTTGGTTTAAAAATAGAAGTTCCCCAGTAATCTCTAGATGTAAAGCCTAAAGCCACACAAATGCAACAAATAATTATTACCCAGGCAGTCTTGTGTTTTTCAATAGCAGCTAGCTTTGAGTTGTTGCCTTTTTTCCTTAGGAAATAGCAAATTCACAATTACATGCAGTTTTAAAGTGATTGTGTGGGCAAGTACCTTCAGCCAAAAAACAGTGGAAAAGAGAGTATTCAAAAATGTTAAAATGTTCTAATATCTGAACACTTGAAATACTTTTGACATTTTTAAAAAGAAACAGTTCGCCTTCTCATATTGAAATGGCCTTTTCTTTTTTAAATAAATAACTGAAATAGTGTGGGAGTTAAGAAAAAAGGTTAAGTAACCTTGAGACAAAACCAAACACTTGTCTTCCAACAAACTCTAAATTTCAACTTGACCCGAATTATTACTTCTTCCTTGCACAGTATTTGTTTTTCCCTGAGACCTCTTTTTCTTCTCGTCTCCTCTGACCCCTCTCCCAATTGAACTGAAGGAAAAAAAGGTCTCTTGACGATCAAGCAGATTGCTTTAGTATGGATACAAAATGAAGAAATCAGATTACTAACTCCATGAGTGTTTTCCATATTCAGTAAATAGTGAGTTCTGTTCATGGGGAAAATGGAGGATGTCAGGCTGAAGCAGCAAAATACTTTGATCCAGATTTAAGGTCCCACAGACAGAAGCAGTACTTTCAAGGAAGAAAGTTCACGGGAAGTTTGTCTTAATACTACTTAAAATAACTTCCCTTTCCTTTTCCTGGCCACACCAAGCTCTGCAAGGAAAATAGGGGAGGCGTTGCTTTGTATGGCTACTCAGGGTGTCCTCTGCCTGCTGCTGGAGTACATTAGTCTAGTTGAATGCTCCACCACTAATTTGAACCTGAAATTCTACTGCTCCACCGCTAAATTGAATCTGAAATACGCTTCTAGTTCTGCCATCACCTCCCAGCTGCCCTTCTCCTTGGCTTCAGTATTTCACTGCACTTTATGTTCCTTCTGTATGTTGAGTTGTGCCTGAGCCTTAGCAAGTGAACTACAAAGGTTTTCCAGAAAGTTTCCATCCTGGAACTTGTATCATTGGCTTCCAAACCATCTTCTTCACAAAGTGAACTCTAATAGGAAAAATACTAATATGTTGTATGCTTAATTTTAATTTAGTGAATGTATAGTGACTGATTATGCTTATTTAGATACTGTATCTTATTTCAAAACTAATTTGCTTGTTCTTGCTTTTATGTATTTGTTATATATTCAAATTATTATATATTAGCAGCACATACATATGATTATATATCTTGCTTGTCTAAATATCTGTGAAAGTGGATTAAATTCATGCACTAAGAATTTGCATATTTATGCAGTCAGTAAGTTAAAATATAGTAAATAAATAACTAATCTGAGCTGTGCAACAAGTCTGATAGATAATTAATGCAAAGAACAAATTGAATTCAGTCTTTTTGATTCAAGAATAAAACTCTGCCGCAAAGTAATTTATCATAGTGACGCATAAAGAAGAAATTACAGGAAATAACAGTCTATTGCCAATAGAATACCATAAACAGAAAATAGCTTAACTCTATTGATTCTTCCCTCATCATTGCCAGTATTTTATTAAGTCACACATGACTGTGATATTTGGAGATGGATAGATAGGCAGATATCATCACCTGAGTTACTAAAGCATTAGCATGCATATCTACTATATCTTTAAGTTTAGTTTAATTAACAGCTGGCAACAAAAGTCCTCTTTTTATTATTTAGTGTTTAAGTATCATTGAAGACAATGTCCTACAGACTGCAATCAAGATTCTTGATTAAAAGGGAGAAAGAGAGTTGTGGGGAAAGGGAGGAAAACTGTTATGTCTCAGAAGTAGTTATAAAACATCTCAACCTGCAATTTCAAGTAGTAGATACAATTTTGCTTTTCTATTAGAGCATAAAGTGTTCTAGCTATATAAAAGCAGCTTTCAGGTGCTCTTGTACAATGACAGATAATTACTGCTATTGGATCACAGGGCCAAACTGATATCCAAGGATTCTGAGGGTGCTTCAATTTGCAGCTACCCATGCTGTCTGAGTCATGGAAAATAGTTACAGGAAGATAAATATATACTCAGAGTATTTTGACAGGCAGGTGCTTCTTGTACAATCCTCTCTCTGCTCCTTGTATTTTCTTCAGCTAGTTTGATTGCCACTTGGCTTCCTTTCTCCCAAATCCCTGGCTAATCTCTTCTATATAGGCCCTTTTGTCACCCTTATCACTGTAGCATCCTAGTGGCTGCCAGTAGCGCATTAAGCTACGCAGTAAGATGTCACATGTGTCTCATGGTCAAAAGACTCATTTGTTTTCCAGGGGAAAAAAGAACCTGTGTGGACAACCAGGTGTTGTAGCAGGGGATCTTGGTTTTTTTTTTTTTTTTCCTTTTTCATACATATGCTATATTGTTTAAGAAATCTTGAGAGAAAGAAGACACCTTGTATTTGAGGTGGAAGTGGAAATGGTCACATATGCTGATGAATTGGTGCAGATAAAGGATTAGGATTGGCTTCCTAAAGATTGATGGCCTCTCTCCACCCCACAGAAGTGGCAAAGATAATTAAGGCTGAAATATTGTCCACCAGGATAAAACAGAATGTCTTTCCAGACAAAGATGACTGGAGTCTTTCTTTCTGGCCTTCTGTCAACCAGTGTAAATCCATTTGCATTTTTATGCCAAGCAAAAGGTGTTTCCTCTGTGCCCTTGCATAAGCCCAGCCCAGGTCTGTGATGTGTACTGGCCACATCCAGGTAACCAAAAGTGAAAATTTAAGCTCCCAAGTAGGAAACTTTAAATGGTGGTTTTAAGTTTTTGCTTCAGAGTGAGGTTTTTTTAAGGCCACCCAAATACACTGTAATCATGTATTTCAGCTGGCTTTTACAATTGCAATAATAAGTACAATTTTTCTTACAAAACAAAAGGAGCAAATATCACATAACCATTGAACATGAGGAATTTGGACTGTTGTGAGAACAGCTATGATTCCATGAAAACTTTACAAGTAATTAAGTACCCCAATGTATTTCTCTGTAAGTCATTTTCCAGATACAGCTTTGGAGCTGTTGAGTGAAGCAAATCAGTCTTCCTACCTCAGGCTTGCAGTTCCAGACCTCATCCTGTATCTCATGACTGACTGACACATTTGGAGATTTCCAGCAAGTGCAAAAGAGCCTTCTCAGAGCTTTCTTCACTCTTCTGGGTCTGTGGTTGCTTTCAGGAATTATGAGATATAACTGATGGAAGAGGATGTGGATCTATCCACCACTACTCCTGTACAAGAAATTGCACAGAAGACTTGTAGCAGTCTTAGGGCTGAAGTAGTAGCTTACATGTGATTAATACCCTGCAAAGGTTCCACAGTGATCACTAGCTGACAGCCTGCTACTTTAAAGAAAAATCAATAAAAATAGATACCTTTGTTATCTTTGTGGGTTAGCACCTGTCATAATTAAGCTTATACCTTAAAAGCTTTCATTACATTTACTTTTGTCATCCATGGTGAGTCAAATTTACACTTTAGGTAGGACAACCCTCTGTCATAACTTTATGGAATTTAATTTTAAAGTTTGAGACACAGGGAAATTGTTCCCATGAAGAACACCACAAAGGTGGTGTTTTTTAATGTTTAAAAAGGGAAGAGCTATCACTTGTACCATTATTCATAGGTGATAAAGCTACACCCTCACACAGTCACTGATCCGTTTTTATTTAATTTTTTAAATAAGCAATGACACTTCTGAAGTACAGCTAAAGGTTCAACAGTACTTGGTGTGTTTAGCAGACTTCTGAGAAGAGTAATTGCATGATTTTGTTTTTCCATCCATCATTCCCTGTAAGCAAATGGGGAAGAAGTCTTTCCCTACTATGATTCTCTTAGAAATATATTTCATGCATGAGGATTTCTGGAAGAAACCTTGTCTTCATTGAAAAATACTTATGAGTTATTAACATATTCCAATTCATTTTTAACTTGTTTTGAATTAATCTTTTGGGTTACTGTTAATGGCTAGAAGTGTAACATTTCTAGGGTGGCAATACAAAGCTGCTGTCTCTAGAAAAAAGCTTTGCTGAATATGAAGTGTTTCTCTGCCATTTAATAGCTCAGATAAATATATGTAATACTGAATAGAGGAGCCTCTCAAGATACAGAAGCCAACAAAATTTTGAATTTGTCCTTATATACAAGAGTTGAGTAAAGCAGCCACATTTAATTCATAATTCGCAACAAAGATGATTGAACCACAGTTCATGTGCGTTGAACTTGTTTTCCAGCAGTTTCAGTTTCTCAGGTTAATATGATCAAGTGTGTCGAAGATCCTGGTTTCTTGTAATAGAAAATTTAACACACCTGATGAAAACAGATTATTATAAAGGATTCGGGTCATGCAAAGATACAGACATGAGACGTGTCACAGGGCTGACTTCTCCAAAAGATCAAATACATTATTTCACTGTCTAAGACTAAAATAACCACACAGAAAAAAAGAGGATTAAAGACACCTGGAGATAAAATTAAATCACTCTTGTTCAAAACCTGAGTGCAATGGCAACAAAGTTACTGTGCAGAATTCCTAACGCCAATGAGGTAGCAAAAATGCCAAAACAAAACTAATTTGGGAGAAAAGTAGAGGTGACAAAATAATGAAAATGCTTGGCCAAGTCAGAGAAACAGTAATTCTCTATCAAGTAGCATTTCTTCATGTCCGGCAGTAAGGCATTTGCAATACCTTTTTCTAAAATGATTGTTGCTAAAATATACTTAAAATAAACAGAAGCCTAAGTGACAGCACTTTTATGCCTGGCAAACTACAGAATGTATTTCATACCTTTGTCTAGGTTTTTTCATTTTGCATTAATTCTTGATTTGTGTCAAAATCTAATATCAGATATTTTCTAATTTTTCATATGCATTTTAGCTTCACTGTGTTAATCAAGCTGTTTTGACTTTTCAAATATCAGAATTTTCTATACTGTAGTTTTCTAAAGTATTCAGTGCAGATTTGCACCATAAAATTAGAGGTTGCTTTAGTCTTTGATTTGGAGTTTGACTTTTTAATGTTATTGAGCACAAACATTCTACTGTGATCATTCATGATTAACTGAAAATACGATATATCAATGGTAATCAGAGGTAGTTCCATTTTTACATGTGGGATATCTTAGGGAGCTTTTAGTTAAAAAAAGCAGTGCTATTACTAGGTTTCACCAAGGTAGCTAACAGGTTTACATGGTGATTTTTACACTTACAGGACACAAATGCAGTTCCCCAATTCAATATAACTAGATAAAATTCACTAAAAACCAACATTAGCTTAGGAAAAATATTTTTTTTAACAAAAACACCTAAAGAAAATATGCATTTCCTTATGCATATTTTTGAAAAGAAATATTTTTCCTGAAGTAGTAACAGTTTACAAGAAATTAATCTTCAGGTTCCTTTTTCACCATGTTAATTAGAATGTTTCAAAATGAATTCTGCTTAAATGAACTAATTAAACATGTTAAACACCTTTGCTTCTCTATGTCTACTTGAAGGTCTTCTTCCCCTTGCCTTTGCTAGTCAGGAGGTTCTTTATTTTACTTTGCAACTATGAAATGTTGTTCTTACAATTTTTTTGAGGCTTTGTAGATGATAGTTTTAGTTATCCACATGTATTTAACAATTTATTTAATTTTTTCCAACTAAAATTCACTTTTGTGTTAATCAGCAGGTAAATATTTTGTATGGGTCAAGACTACCTCTTCTCTTCTGCATTCCCCATTGACCTGTTGTTGGTGAGTCTTTAGGCTTTCAAGGATACAAAATGTATTGACCAGCTGGGCTCATATTTCCAATCTACTAATCTGCATCTACCCCTTGTATTCAGTTAAATGTTACCAAAACCCATCTACGCATCTACCAATTTTATGTGTTTTCCAGCTTATGCAGTCAGATGTCAGCCTCTCCCAAACATTTATAAGTTTTGAAAAAGGGCATATAAAGTACTCAGGTGACATAGTTTGTTGGGTCAAAGTGTAAAACACTTTTGTACAGAGGAGCTTCACTGAGTAGGGCTCATGGCTATTCCATAGCATCCTTATAAAGAATAGTTTAAGTAGAAACGATAATACTGAGAAAATACTAATTTCCAAGCTTTTAGTTTTTCTGTTCATGCTTTTAGCCCAGTCTCCTGCTGGCTATGAGCCTTCTTCACTTCTACCTCTATTCGTCTTCTGGTTGCCTCCTGAACTCTTCCAAACAACCTAGATTGTATAATTTAATCCACATATCCTTTTCTAAAACTACTCCTGTTTCAACCTATTGATACATATCCCTGAATTCCATGAGATTAATGGCAGTTGCTACTTCAAATACCTCTTTCCTAAACTCATTCTGGATACTCTTAGATTTTGCACCTTTCATTGATATCACTGGAATTCCTTTTCTTGTACATAGAAGAATTCACAAATCATCATTTCTGTCATCTTCTTTGATTTGCCTCTCATCTGTTGCTTGCGTAAGTGAGATCTGCCATGAAACTCTATTCTTTTCTGGGCTCTTCAACCTCCACTAATACAGGGTTTTATATGAATTTTCTGTTATAAAATGACAGGAAGACACGTCCTGTCATCTTTACACACCAATGCCATCTTTACACAAGATGCCTTTATCTAGGGGAACCACATGGGTTTGACAGTTGATGGGTTACATCATGCTTTGCATGGCTTCCAACTTACAAATTTTTTCCAGAATTATCACCTAGCCAAGGCTTTCCTAATTTGGGATGAGGGAAAAGGCATTTTTTTGTGAAATGTTTTGCCTGGGATACAGTGAAAAAGCAGAAATCTTCATGAAAACTAATGGAAGCAGCAGAGCTTCAAGTGGTAGTATTTCTGTCTTTGCCTTAGCTTCCCAGCTTTTTTTCTGTTTAAGAAATACACTACATGAATCACTAGACATGGTAATGACTACAGGATTTACCGGACAGGGAAGATACTCTTGCTCTTCTGTGGTGCTATGACTTGGACTCTACAGAGAAGAAATTTTTGTTTTATTCCATATAAAAAAATACATTTTAAATGTATTTTTAGAAGCATTACAAAGCCGGCCATAATATGACATCTTTAATATGTCTCATTATTTTGAATTTTTATATTTTACCAATAATTTTAAATCTGGTTTAAAAAGTATTTTTTAAAAAAATAGCTGAGTAATATTAGTACTGTGAATTTTTAATATTTCACTCTACTATTACGAATGTACTCCTCCCAAGACAAAGATGTTCACAGGTTTCCATTTTTCATATTTGCTTTGTCTAATTTTTTGGGGTTTTGATACATTACTTTACTTTGAACTCAGTAGTTCTCAGAGGTAACTCAGAGGGTTTAAATTCTCAGGTCCTGCTGCTAAGATTAATTTCCAAAACAAATACAACATAACTTCACTTGTACAGTCACAGTCTCCACTAATCTGCTTCAGAGCATCTTCTAATCTTAGCCAGAACTTTGCAGTATCACATTTAAAAAGAAGAAAGAATGATTTGGCTTGTAATGACAAGTATTACTAGGAATAAGGAAGAGGAATAGATCACTGCAGAGATTAAGGGATGTCCATTCCAAGCCTCAAAGTGATTTTACAGATGAACTCTTAATTCTTTTCCTGACCCAGCATTTATCAGAAGTGTCTCAGATAATATGAAGAAAATTGAAGATGAATTTAAGCACATTTTCTTTGCTGGAAAATGGAAAACACATTGCTAGGTACATCTTTAATCTCTAACAAAAGGCCAAGATAGTACTGGGCTTTTTTGTAGATATTTTGCTTTAGAAAATTCAATAATGTCTTTAATTTCACTCTTGAGCAAAAGCTCATATTATAGCTTATTTTTCCCATTTAGAAAAGTGTTTGAACCAGAAAAGAAATTGTAGCCCCAGAAACAATGCTTGCTGTTTACAGTGTTCAGAAGATGCACTTTAACAGACATAGCAATTTGGATAAAGCACTTTAATGGAATTTTAGTCACCTGCATGGTTTAATATTTAAGTAACACCCAACACTATTGGCCTAAAAGAAGCCAATTTCCTAAAATTTCCTAAAAAAGAAGGAAATACCCTACTGCCTGTACTCATGTAATCTGAAGGAATTCGTAATTCTTTGGTCAGGTATAAAAAAAATATATTATTGTCGAATCGCATTTGCAGAATCTGTGCAGTTCCTATCCATTTTTATGGGATTATTAGCACTGATGTCCCAAGATTTTGTTCCACACAGAAGAAATCCCAAATGAGATTCTAGATTTCAAGTTCCTTTTGAAAAATAGTGAAACAGTCTGAGAGAAATCCTAGCAGCTTGTGCTTAGATCATGCAAATTAGTCAAGCATGAATGATCTAAAATGTCTGAAATTGTAAGTAAGGTGATGTATTCAGAATCTAGCTTAAAAATGTAATGGGCAGAACCAAAATCCTGTCTGCAGAATTCCTAACCTTAAACATTAGAGATTCAAACTGGTCTGAAATTTATTATAGATAAAATTGAAAACAGCAAGGGAAGCTTCCCTGAATTTGAAGGACCATTGGCAGTGAGATTCTCTGTGATGCCCAAAGGAAGTCCATGGAAACTATTGCTTATAACTAGAACTCACCTGCCCCATTCTGGAGACAATACTGTTTTAAGTCAGCTGCTAGTTTTGTTAAGCTACTTTAAGAAACAGACCAGGCAGCATACTTACCACAGAAACATGGCTTTTAACCACATTTATGTGGGTTCTCATCAGAAAACATCTCAAAGAAATTTTTGTCTGGAAAACTTATTAATTACACTATTTTAAATTAGTTCCCTCTGCTTTTTGCTAGTTTCCCTGTTGCCAGAATTCAGAAACAGTACTCTGTGGAAAGACACGGGGAAACAATTCAGGCATACAAACCACATGTACATCCACTCCCCAGCAAAGGTAAAAAACAAGTATTTAATCAAGGTACAGATTTAAGGCAGGCAGCTTTGCCTTTTTGATGCAGCTGCTTCTTACTGCTGCCTTCACAGAGCCAGCAGCACCTACTTGGCATCAGAGGCAGCAGGAGACAAAGAGGATCTGCAGTTCTGAGAAAGGAGTATCCAAAGGGTACGTGACTGCTTCTGCAGGGGGCTCTCAAACCTGGGCATATCTCATGGCTACCAGCCAGCGCGGTGTGTGAATAAGATTTTAGGGTACATTAGAGAAGCAGAAACTGTCAGAACTACACGATATTTTAAAAGGGAAACCAGTGAGTAATTAAGTATATACTTAGCTTTAAATACACAAATAGCTTTGATTAATTTTTTTAAAGTGAGTAATCTAATCACATGTGTGTTTGCTATAATATGATGTTTTAAAATAGAAAGGGATCATGTAGCACTGTTACTTTTGAGCATTGACATGGTATTTATAATTGCTTTTTAAAACAGAAATTCTCTAAAATTTAACAAGTGTTAATAATTAAATATATAATCAGTTTTCAACTGATATATGCAATTACGAGCCTTGCCAGGTGCAGGGACGAGGAGGAGCAAGGCCTGGGCATTTGATCCAGGCTGACCAACAGGATTATTTTATACCATGAACGTCACATTCAATATAAATTAGAAAAGTTTGCTGTGTAGTTCTCTCTGCCTTGATGGTGGTGAACTAGAAAACTCCCTGCCCCAGTGGCGGGCCCCTGAGGCCATCCCTTCCTCCTGAAGCCATTGCACTGGCAGTGTCCGCCATTTGCTGTCCCTGCTGGGAGTGCACAGCTTCCTGCTGAGAGAATTGGCTGAGTATAATTCTTGTATATTTTATATTAGTATCGAGATCAATACTGGTTCTTTAGTATTATTGTTAATTATTTAGTGTTATTCTATTAAATCTCTTTATATTTCAACCCCTGTGTTTCTTTGTATTCCCCGATTCCCCTTTTCTGCTGGGGAGGGCTCATCAGGTAATAGAATAATTGTCTAAATGACAGTAAATTGTTATGGGTTTTCTCAAACCATAACAGGTAAACCACTATATGCTTCAATAGGGGACAGATGCAAGACACACAGTTTTACATCTAAAGCCAAGGAGCAGACAATCTTTTATGACAGGAAACTCTATCCCAGGAGTAATAACTCATAATAAGGTGTTACGATCATGGTGATAGCTAATTGTCATTCCAGTGAGAAACCTGAGATAATGTTGTCCTTCAGGATGTAACTGTTATGCTACTGAAGGGAACATTACTGAAGTGCTTTGTAATTTGGATGTCTATATTTCAAGAAGGATTTTGAGAAACTAAACTATATTTGGAAAAGAGCCAAGGCATCATTAAAGGGTTGGAAACTATGTCTTACAGGTAGACATTCAATGATCTTGATCAATTTAACTTATCAAACAGAAGATTAAGAAGTAATTTTATCGGTCTCCAAGTGTCACAAATCAGATAAAGGATAATTCTGTCTAGAAAACAAAAAGTAATAATACCAAATGCCTGGAAGTGAATTTAAGCATAATGGTATAGAACTTTGTGCCACAATGCTGACATTGAACTAACGTGCCAGTTTGAATGGGATAGGTGTTATTTACTGGGACTTGTAACCAAGGCCTGTGATAGACACTGTACAGAGAGTAGTTCTAAAATCAACATGAGGAGCTTTTCTGGCAGGTATTTAACTTCAGCTTCAAGCATTAATTAATGAACTCAAATGATGGAACTTTTGTGAATCAGGAGTTTGGAGATTAACTAAATTCATTCAGCTGTCTTGAAAATCAGTGAAAACTGTCATCTTCATTGTTAATGAATTGAATCACCCAAACAAAATAATAAAATAGAGGGAGAGGTAGCAAAAAGGTGAAATGTGAATTGAAAAAATGCCTCTTTAAAAGAAAATTCAATTTCCTTTATGATAAATATAGCACACTAGTTGAATTCTGATTCTTCAGGGGAATGATTCATCAGTGGTTTTGATAAAAATTTTACCAAGAAGTGTTTCACATTTTTCTGTTTGGCTAGAAAACTGGATTGAATTTTTGGATAGAATTTTTTCTTGGTTTTAGTGAAAATTGATTACCGAAAATTAAATGAAATTAACAAATCAGTCTATAAGTTTGAAATAAAATTTATCTTCCCTATTTAAAAATCAGTAAAGAGAAAAAAAATCAGTTAAACTACCTTTTACTGTTGTTTTGTGAAAGCTTATTGTTTTAGATAAATTTTATTTGTAATCAAGATGCCTTCTTTAAAGAAATCTATTTTAGAATGGAAATATTCTTAGTGTAGGTATAAAACAGTGTGCCCAAAGCTATTTTAGATGTATGGACTTTAACTTTTGATTTCTTCTTTCCTAATTCCATTATTCTTTCCCTGTTTATTAAATTCCTTCTCCATTTATAAAATGGTAAGTAAAGCAAAGCAAATAAGTTGACCTTTAAAATGGAAATCCTGTAGTGATTAGTTTCATGTTTGTGTGCATTAGTTTCATGTTGTGTTGGTTTATTTTGTTTCAGCTAACTGCAAACAATTAAAAATACTTGTTGAAAAAAAAACCCCACCTTTTTATGCATATTATAAAAGGTCCTGAGTCAAACAGTTTTCTCTTCTGATTAATTCTGACACTTCAGTTCTGTGTCAATATAATCAAGATTATCTTTATGGAAATTCCTAGATGTTGATCACGTAGTGGTAGGACAAAGGTTTAAAATCTAGAATTTGTCTCCCTGATTCATGAGAAACCATAAGTGCCCACAGAAGCAATTCTGTGTTTTAAATGGCTGGAAAACTACAATAGGTACTATTGAGCTGTGAAATGTCCTGGGGCTTCATCTTCGATGTTTGCGATGGACTTCTTCCTAGCAAAGAACTGTCAGAGAAAATGTTAACTTTTAGAAAGGAACTGAGATTTTTAAAACTGCATGTGTAACTTAATCACATGGAAATATCTTGCCCGCAGAGATTAAATGGGAGGATTTCAAACACTAATTCTTCATCCATCCACCTTTTTCAGAAAGTTATAACATGATGCTTTCTAATTTCACTCCTCTCAGAAGAGCAGCAGAATGCCCTGAGTGGCCTAATTGGCTTATATTGTAAAGGTCAGCTTCTGGAAAATCCCATAGAACTGCAATGAAATTAATATTACAGTCTTAATGTATAGAAGTATAATGAAGAATTTCAAATATTGTTTATGAATACTTATGATTTAATAATTTCATTTTAAAATCCATTTGTAAATAGAATCTGGCCCCCAAAATGTGCAAATCAGACAGAAATTATATATTTTGCTATCAGTATGTGGTAGGGCAAGTCAGCTGCTATTGAAGCAAAAAGGAACTGATAACCTGAACTTGTGTGAGAGCATTACAGACTAACTCAAACATAACAGATGTCGTATGAAGTAGTTAGTATAACAGAGCAACAAAGAAATGCATTATCTCTGAGTAAAACAAACTAAATAGGAAAAGAAATAGACAGCTCTCACAAAATAAAGTTAATACCTATGAGATCAATGTTGAAAAAGACTAATTTCTTAATTTTATTTTTCTTTCCATAATGATCAATGGCAAAAATAACCCGGTTATAATAATACTCATTATATAGGATATCCTCTAACACACTCTTCCCCCATTACTCTTACAATTTCTAGTCAAAGACTGCTTTAATCCTGTAACTGAATACCAGGATCTAGAAACCCAGTAGAATGCCATATATATATATATAATATATATATATATACATTGATTAGTGACAAGAGTATGAGGTTGTCTCTAAAGCTTACATTACACTTAAGGGCTTAACTTGGATTTTGATTCACTTAACTCCTTTATGAAGACCTAGGAAACAAACTTAACACATAAATGTTCCCAGCAGAAGGCAAAGGCAATTTCTTTTGCCACTGCCATCTAAGGACTTTAAAACTAACATATCACAGCTATCCCACTTATGACCTGACTGGCATGTTTCCTCTTCATAAATGCCCACATTTTACTACCTCCAGTATCTTCATTTGCATGGCTGCAGAAGAGGGTTTTTTAGAGCTGGGAGCCTTTATTCTACCCACATACTATGACATACCTGTATTCCTTTTATGTTAGACATTCTAACATAACATTAGTTCTTCCATTATTCCTATATTTATTAGATAACCATTATACTTTTGAATCTACTCCTATTGTTAAAAGCCCCAAATGGTCTATGAAAAGGTAAACGTAAATTCAAATATGTTCTACTGACAGCTTGAGATATATTAATAAGACATTTTGATCTAGTAAGTTTACAAGCTAATAAATGTTCAGCACAAGAGTTCCCATTTATTGCACATTTATTTTCCAGTTTAGTTTTTAGTACTATGTAAATTTTAATTCTTTTTATTAACTATTAGCAACCCTCTTGGGCAACAAGTACCTTGGAAGACATCCTCACATGATTTGTAATAATTCATAATGTTTCACTGTGCAAAAAACACTTCTAAAATGTGTGCACATTTAGATGTACTTACTGAAAGAATTGAGGTGTGCTGGACAGTTATATTACCAAGGATCAATTATGTAGCCTCCCCATTTCATTGTGAGCTATCTTAATTTCTGGTTTTAATATGGGGTTTTGTGTTTTTTTTTGTAAATTGTGTGCAGTTAAACTTTTCTTTTTCTTTCATTCCACAGTTCATTTCCCCCATCTAGTCACTGCTGAATATTCTAATGGTAAAACTGAGAATGGTAACTTCACATTTGATTGTAGTGAAAATGCAGTGCACAAAGGCAATTGTACATTTTGGCTTTTCCCTGCAGAGCAGCAAGGTTCTAATTTACTCTGATGTTTAGTTGTGGGTTGTTTGGTTGGTGGGGTCTTTTTTTTCCAAATTTAGCAAGAATGCTAATTATGCTTTGCAACGTCATCTCTGTATTTAAATCATAAGGTTAGAAGAATCTTCCCTATGAGATACCATTAGCTAGAATATTTCTGCAAAGTCATAAAACTTACTTCCTGTGCTTGATTTAAAAAAAAAAAAAAAAAGAAAGAAAAAATAGAGAGGAAACTACTTTTTGTAACTATTTACAGAATCAGAGAATGCTATTATCCTCTGAATGATTTAAACTGTTGGTTATAACCTGTTGTTTTTCTGTACCTGGTGAATATGCATCACCCACGTATCTTGAATAGAGAGGTCCCTATAAACTACATAAATGAGCTTTGATGACTCTTCTAAATTATCCCTGATTTCCCTTGCTTCTATTTGCATGGATCTACTACATTTGCTTTCAAACAGAGGGTATTAGCTGAATGGCAAAACTGTTCGAGGGAAAATGCTTTTTTGACATTAGCAGTGTGAATTTCTCAAAATACAAGCTGATCATAAGGCTACATCTTTGCTACATAAACACAAACACGCTTTTAACATACGCTCTTCATCTGTGTTTATCGAGTACCACTTAAATGAATTATTGAATAATTCTTGCCTGCTTATTTTCACACATTACAAAAAATATTATAATGATTTAGCACTCTTTGGTCAGTAGAACAAGGAATTGCAGAATTATCAAATAGGATGTCCCTAGAGCATCTAGTGATAGAATGAGGGGTAGTGGCTTCAAACTGGAAGAGGGGAGATTAAGATTAGACACCAGAAGAAATGAGTGGTTGGACTCGATGATATCAGAGGTCCCTTCCAACCATGATGATTCTGTGATTGTGCGAAATTTTTCACTATGAGGGCGGTGAGGCGCTGGCACAGGTTGCCCAGAGAAGCTGTGGATGCCCCATCCCTGGAAGTGTTCAAGGCTGGATGGAGCCTTTGAGCAACCTGCTCTGGTGGGAGGTGTCCCTACCTATGGCAGGGGTGTTGTAATTAAATGATTTTTAAGGTCCTTTCCAACCTAAGTCATTCTATGATTCTATGACTTTTAAATAATTTCATAATAGGACTCCCACTTTTATTCTCTGTGCCCCTGTTAGTTATAAAAAAAATAATATGCAAGGTCACTGGTATCAGGAAATCACTGTCTTTGATGGGAGTGAAAGAATAAATCTGTCTGTGAAGAATCATATACATGACACTTTTTCTCTCTGTATCTCTCTGTATTCATTTAAATTGTAACTTCTTTTTTTTTTATTCAGAATATAATGTTTTTGACATACACATATTCAAACATTTTTATTTGCATTCTAATCATGCATAACTATTCTCCATCGTTGTTGTTTCAGCACATGCAGTGGAATGAATATCCCAGGTTTGACAGAGACTGAGGTTTGGGTGAGAGCTAGCTGGTAGAGCTAAAAATTAAAAAGATTAGAACAGAGCCTAAAGTTGAAGAAGGTCATGGGAACAATTCGTATGAGTTATAGTATTACCTTTTCTGAGGACACAAATTCTTTCTTTATAAAGCAGCTAAATAGGTCACAAGTTAAAAATTTACTATCAAAGTGCTCTGTTTCAGAGAAATGTGTGGGCTTTGGTGAGGGATTTCATGTGTCTGAATAGAATTTTAGGGCTTTACATTGCTTTAGTACTGTGAGATTTAGTGCTTTATAACTGAAAGTTTAGAAAGCCATCTACAGTCTAAGTGAATGGAGTATGATATTTTTTTAAGATTACAAAGCAGGAACCATAATTTTCTTCTCTTTCAATATTGGGTTAGTGCTAGAAAGTCTGGTTTAAGACTTTTCTTGGCCCAGGTGGGGTTCATATGGATATGGAGCAACAGATCTTGCAGTCTTGACATGGCAGTGAATCAGTTATTGCCAGTAAAAAGAACTGCAATTCTCCCTCTCTGACCAATTCAGCACCTTCTGACAGCTCCCTAAAGCAAATAGCCTCATTTTGGGTCAAATTGGCATCTTGCTGCCATGGAGATGGCAGCTCCAGTTACCTGGTGAGTTCCTCTGGAGTGAGATGTTCTGCATTGCAGCAGGATCCAGCCCTGACCATAGATGTGAGACTGTGGAGACTCAAAAGTACAGATTAAGGTTTATGGGTAGTTGCTTAGCTAGGTAGATGAATTAAATTGAATGTTAAGTTAGCTAAGCACCAAGAAGCTCCAGTTATTAGCTAGGGGCCTGGACTATTAGCCACTTTGTAAACATGTGGTGAAAAGACTGTCCTATTTTATTTTCTAAAGTATGTGTGTATGTCTGAAATGACTTAAGAACTATGTATTTATTAACTTTCTACTTTCATTTTATTTCACCTATTTGTTCATCACATGAAAATCAATAATGTCCACAGAAATGGTTTAAACAGTACTAGAAGTTTACAGTTCAATACTTAAAAGGGTGTTTATTCCTTTCTTTGGACACATTCTCTTGATACAATGATATGCATTCTTGTCTAAGAGAAAATAGAGCTAACAAGGCATCAGTGAAGCCAACTAGGGAATGGCATATTGATGAACTGCATTTTGAACAGTGGTAAAAGTGGCTTCTCAGAGGGCAACATTTAAAACTGCAAGTACTAAATTGAGAGTGTATACTCCAAGGCCAAAAACATAATTCTATAAATGTTTATGTGTGAGTTCTACCTTATCCTTATGAGTAACCTTGGGGGTTCTTGCTGCACAGAGAACCTAGATCTGGAACATGATGAGTACTGGGTACTCAGAGCTTCAAACTCTCAAAGAAATGAGTGGAAGTTAATGGCACCTTAGAGGTTGTAATGGGACCTTAGATTTGTACCAGACTAAGAGTGAGACTTGTACATGCTTCAGTGTATAAAGAAAATATTCCTTCATCACACAGAAAAACGCTTTTTACCATTTTACTATGAGTATGAAGAAAGTGCCTCTGTTTAGGACCATAGGGTTAGTTTTAAATCTTATATAACCTTTCTTTCTGTCCTACTCCCTCCTACCTACAGTCCTGCTCTTGACCATACCACTGTGTACACTTTTCACCTTCACTGTCACATATATTACACGTTACTGAAACATTTGAAGATTTGTGAGATCCCCTCCCCAAATATATGAGTCCTTGTGGGAAAACCTTTCCACAGAAGGATAAATTTGACCATATATACCACTTTCTGTTTGCTTTACACTTGATTAATGTGATGCTTGTAAGAACATATGCAAGCATTAATTCTGATTAACTTTTATTGCACTGCTAGCATGTCCTTAACTTTTAAAACTAATTGCCCTTGTCCTTGTGTTTAGACCTGTTTTATAAAGCATAGTTGTCCATGACTCTTGCTTTTCAGACACATGGATGATGCAAAATTTTCAGAGCAATCAGCTAGTTGAACTTCTACCCAGTCGCTTACTCAGATCAAACTCTTGTTCAGTATAGAGAAAATTCGGAGATGCAAAAGTTTTTGACATCTTTCCATACAATGCATTTTGTAAATGCTCTTTCTAAGTGAATTCTGGATGTTTTTACCTATATTTAGAAGCTGGAATGGATGCCCTGAACTCAGTTAACAAATTCTCGATGATATTATTAATAACATGTCTGATATGAAAAGTCTCTTCTATTAGCTGAATGAATAAGTTGGCCTTAAGCCTGCAGTCTTGCCACTTTGGTATACAGCTAGTTGCAGAGCTCTGCTTTTGTTAGATACTCTTTTGTTCTGTATTTGCAAAACACTCAGCACAGGAGAACTGATCATCTTGAGCATGGCACCTAGGCATTAAAAGAATATGCATATTAAACAATCTCTTTTCTTAAAAGCCAGCTACAATGGTGGGGTGCAGTTTATATATGTGCATAGAACTGTTTTGATTACATGGGAAGCAGAGGGATGAAATTTGCAATATATAGTCCATATTTTGTTCTCTGAAATGTTAGAAAATAAGCAGGCACAGCATCACAAGGAATTGAGAATATGTTTCTTAGGATTCATGCTACCTTGAAGTGGCACTTGTTATCTTATGGTGTGTAATTCCAGGAGGATGAGAATGTATGTCTTTCTACTGTCGGCTGACAGCAGGAGATAATTCATCATCCAGTAAAGCTCTTTCCATCCTAGGCCTTGGCCTAAATCCAGATTGTCCTAGGTCCAGAATACACTGGCTTTAGCTAGATCAGCTTGTAATTGGCCTTTGGCTAACTCCTGTATGAGCCCAGTCTGATACTGGGTTGTAACTATTCAAAGCTGGTTTATTTGATGCTGGTTAGATTAGCTTGTTTTCATGGAAAAGGAAAATAATCATTCATTTTCTGAGCATATTTCAGGCTAGGTTAATTCTTTTAAAAAGTAAATAAAATTAGACTTTTTATAGGAAAAAAAAAAAGGTAATAAATAGGGGATCACCTTCTGAGCTCTTTTGACCTTAAACTGTATGAATTTCATCCCTGAATGAAACTCCATCTACGTCAAATAGGTATTATGTGCTTCTATCAGTGAAAGTGAGAATATAGTTGCTGGACTTGGGTTCAAAGTCACCAAGAGAACTTAGAACAGCTCATCTATGACAAACAGTTTAAAGACACCCTGTTGTTGGTTCCTACAGTCTGCTACTTTCCATTACAGAGTACTGGATGATAATCACACTGCAGGGAGAAAGGAAATTACCAGGAAGGAATAACACCATGCCCACTTGTCACAGAGATATTGATAATAGCATTTAACAACCTCTAGAATTTACTCCTTATTTTGTTTTAAGGCTGCAAATTTATCCATTTAAATATACATGAAAATCAATACCCCAAAAAATCTTTATGTTTGAATAGGCCAATTTAGCTACTTTGGCAGAATAACAGTATAATTTCAAGTGCTTTCTCCAAAAGTGTATTTAAAATGAAGAAATAGGACTTTCACAGTTTCCTTCAGGAGTCTGTTCCAGATAATAATAGAAACACAGTACAGATGAAGTAACAGGTCAGTTTGGTAACTAAGTCTTAATCCTGAGTCTTTCTAGCCTTCAGTGATGCAGAAAGAACAACATATGGTTTTCAACCCCAGCTTGAGTTTTCAAATACAGCAGTTTAAAAAACTTCGAACTTTTAGGAATGAAATGTTACCAGGTCAGATCAAAGCTTTTGGTGTTGGAGCTCCATTGTGCAGAAATGATTTATCCAAGAATTCTGACAGATATATTTTATTGCAGCCTCCAAACAACTGTATAAAATATGCTGAGCTGCACAGCACTTTATAGGCACTTGCAGATTTCCAAGACTGTGCTAGCTCAACTGAAGACTAATTACAGATTAGTTTGCTGATTATTAGAAAACAAAAGTTTCTGAATAGCTGGTAGATAGAACACCAGAATGGAGGCTCATAAAGATTTTTTCTTATAGGAGCTATAAACTTTGTATCTTCCCCTCACATATTAAAAGTCAGGGGGGAGGGTTGTGAGTTCAGAAGGCTGCTTCAGCTATTTGGAAGTGCACAATAGCAGAAGTACACTGACTGAACTAACACTGGATGGCTGCTAGGAATGGGAAAGGATGCTGTTAGAATGCTGTTCATGTGGACAAGAGCAATGCCATTCAACAGCAGCTGGATTTCTGCTGGTAAGCCAAGAATGTTGAATAAACTGTCCTCATTAGTTTTGAGGGCTAAACACCATCACTGCCCTCCTGAATACCTGGCAGAAACCGCTGTAATGAATGCAGAATAGAGTCACTTGCTGTCAATACATGCTTTTTTCCATCCTCACTCATAGAGAACTTCTGAAAGAGGTGTTCATTACTTTCATAACTCCTGTAACAACAGGAACTATGTATGTATGCTTTAACAAGAAAGGACTGAGAGAGTTGAGAAGCCCTCCCTTCTTAAATTTCTACTATTAACCCAAAATGCTTAGCATGGCCTTCCATACTAGGGAACTGTTTTGTGAACAACTGTAGAATTCTATCACTACAGTTGTGTAGTGTGTACTACTTGACTTGTTGGGATTCACATGTCAAGTAGTACACACTACACAACTGTAAAAAGGTCCCAATATCAAGATTAAACCCACATTTTTATAACATGCTCAATTATTTCCCACTTTGTGCCTGGAAGATATGCTGGTATCTCACAGTTAAGGTGTTTCTGAGGAGAGCTTTTAACAGGAACTTCTAACAGAGTTAGACTCCAGAAAGACCGGTAATTAAGACTTACATCAATAAAGGTGTCAGTCAAGTATGGGAAAAGTTATTTTAATACACAATAAAGAGCTGATAACATCAATGAATCATGGAATCATTTAGGTTGGAAAAGGCCTTTAAGACATTGAGTTAATAAACCAAATTGTTACCTCCTTTTCCCCTAATGTTAAAAAAAACCAAAACAAACAAACAAACAAACAAACAAACAAAAACCCACCAAAGAAACCAAACCTCAGAAGAAAGAAATACCATCTCTAAAGTTTTGGATGTCATTCCTTATGCTTTATTGGTCAATTCCTCTCACTCTGGCATAGACTTAATAAGGCGGTAGACAACTTCTGTCTCCCTACCTGCTTTTCTGTATAAATGATAAGATTATTCCAAAACAGTAAATGTGGACAAAGTTAGCTATTATTCTTTTATATCCATCCATTTGAGGAGAGAGAGGGAGTTGAGCTGTCACATTAGGAAGCTCTGTTGAATGTTCCTAGGGCTCCTCTCCAGGACACATATACTTTGTGTGAAGGCCCATGTTTTAAGAATCTTTTGGTGGCTGAAACAGCCTAAATTACATGCAAAAGATAACCTTACTGTTAAAATCTAAAACAAGAATATAGGAGTTCAGCTGTTGTTACTGCTTCTCTTGCTACTCAGCTTTCCACCTGCAAAATAGAAGTAATAAGTTTTCTTTTTCCCATCATGCTTATGCTGTATATGATTAAATTATTAATTATTTATTAAAAAGACTTCTTTCAACAGTCTTTTGTCTTCACCAATGTTGATAGCATCACTAGGAAAATGAAGCCATGGTCTCATTTTGAATCTCAGTTGACTGTTGTGGGCTTTTCGATGTGCAGTTGGTCTGAGTAAAGAAGTATCTCCCATTGTTACCTGTTGTAAGAAAGGAGTAACTCTAGCTCACATGGTAGAGAATAGCGGTTTAGTTTTCAGATAGCTCTGATTGCTTTGTGCTATTTGTGCTGCCTGTTCAGGAATTCATGCAGATATAAAAAATCATTTTTACCTAAAAATACCTCACTTAAAATCTCAAGTGAGAGAAAATTCTCTATATTATTACTAGTCTTCTCATTGACATAAAGTTCTTAAAACGCTTTCACTGTTTCCTCACTTTTCTGTCAAAAGGAGCAAAAATACTTCCACGATTGTATTGCACCCCACTTTACAATTATATACTTATACTTAAAAAACATGACACCATAAGTTATTATAGTCCTCCTTAATTAAGAAATCAAAGGTACCTCCTTGATGCAGTTGCTTATAAAGCGATTTGCACTATGCCATTCTCTCAGGCTTTGATATATTTCAGTATGTGGAAAAGTATTCTCATTCTACTGAGGGGATTTCATGGGTTTATTGGTATGAAATAATGTTTCCTCCTCTCTCTTTATGCTTATTCAAAACATTGCTGTTGGTATCACTGAAATGCATCCTGGTATCTGAAAATCACAGCAACTTATTTGTTTCTAATACCGAACAAAGATCTGGAGGGTGAAAGGGAAGATGTTATTCTCAAATCTGTTTAAATCTTCCACAACAGAGACCATGCAGAGCAGCCTCTCAAGACAACTTCTGACTTGTTTCCTGATAGAGGTTGAAAGCCATAGGTTTTTTGAAATTATGTGTTTGACAGCCTAAAGGTCAGAAAAATAATACCTTTAACAAAATACTTGTTTTACTTCTAATTCATAAAAGAAATCAATGGCAAACCTGTGCTGATCTTGAAGCTTTTTTCTCTGAATTAAGTAATTATGCTAAACAGACACTGTATTTGGATTACTTGCTAGTGTTTTCTAATTTTTCTGGATGAGTAACCATTGGCTCACCAGGCCACCTTAGCATCCATCTTTAACTGACCAGTCAATAATCAATACAGTTCTACAAGGTGAGTTGGCACCTACTTATCTTTTCCTTGGAGGACACTTGTCATTTAGGAGTCACTCACTGGGAACAACTACTCTACTCCATGCCCTATTAATTCCTCCCTGTTATTCATTAGGCCAGAGAAAGGAACTTGCTGCAGTGTTTTTTATAGTAAATAATGAGATAACATAAAATGAATCAACCCACACTATTCATCCACCACATTACTGCCTCCAGCACTACCCAATAAAATACGACAAACAGACCTACAACAGGTGTGGTGGACACTAAGCCTTTTCAGCGGAAAACATTTATAGTATTAAGAAAGTGGAAAAAATTTATTTAAAATTTCCTGGGCAGTTGTCTGCTTCAGGGTACTTGGAGAGGGGGGAGAAAGCAGAGTTTTAGGTTAAATGGTTCTGCCAGATCTGGGGTAGAAGCCACCAAATCTATTCTTTTGTACATGTTGAAGATACAGCCAGCCTCAGAATGCTGTCTTGCCTTGCAGCTATAGCAGAAGCCAGAAGAGAATGAGAAGACCACACATGTGATCTTCATCTTTGTAAATCTTACCAAGGTGTGGCAAAGAAATAGCTAGCTTCTATTGTGTAGAAGACATGCTATGAGTTTGATAGTGATTCTTCACTGTACACTCTAAGCAGGCCTCATCCTCCCCATCTCTCATGGCACCTTGGCAATGTGTGTCCCTGACCAGATGGAAAACTTTGTGCCTTCCAACAGAAACTGCTTGACATGTTTGAGTTGTTGTGAGAGTAGGTGGAGCAAATGAGACATGGGGGAGCTGGGAGAATATCATTGCTGTGCTTTCCATGTTCCAGTTGTTCTGCTAATTCCCAGCCTGCAAAGAAAATGAGAATAAAATACGGTACTCTGGCATAGGCCATGAAAGGTAAGTATAGAGGCACGTAAGGTCAGAGTAGGAAAAGGGATGTAGGGGAATCTTTTAGTAATGCCACAGAGAGTGAACCAAAAGATTTATATATGAAAGGCGACAAGGTTAGCTACTACTCATGTTGCACTACTCAAGATTTTTGGTATCTCCGTGATGAATTTACATGCATCTTCCCCCGAAGTTAACGGAAGATGTGTATCTTAAAAATCTCAGCCACTCCTTAGTCATCATTTTGCCTGTGTCAACAAACTACAGACAGTAAATTCGGCGATCAATTATTTGAACTCACAGGGAAAAAAAAACCTTCTTCTGGCAAACCAGACCTTCACACTTTCAAACCTCAGTCATGGAAAGATTATTCCTCCAACAAATGAGGCCCTCCAACAGCTGAAGTGGCTCTAAGTCTTTATGCTAAGACCTAATTGAGCGGTTCTGACCTTCTCTCCAGTAGAGGGCAGTGACAGACAAAAACTAACCGTAGTTTCAAACCTAAAAATTTGTATCGTGGTCAACATCAGCATATGGATGCTGATGCATATAAACATAAACATGCATATAGTTTAATGATGTCACAATGACAGTCGATATAATAAACATGCATATAGTTTAATGATGTCACAATGACAGTCGATATAATAACCCCTTTCAGCATCAGTCAAAGCAAAGAGAACTTCCTCCAAACCTTTGGAGTAATTTGATGAACTGCAGATGATTGAAGATATTAATACTCACCTTCCCAGGCCATTTAAAATGTTTCCTTTCTGATTCCTACTTTTCTGACCTGGAAACTATTTTGGAATATTTTTCTTCCAGGCTTTGCTTTCTTAATTTGTTTCTTGTTCCCCTACATTTGTTTACTGTCCTTACTAAAGTCTTCTGCTTCACAGCCTCTGCTCTGCTTTGTTTGTACATGCCATCTCTCACACAGCCCAGTGAAGAATCTTTGCTCCCACCTTATAAAACTTCCCTCCGAGTTGCATTTCTTCTGAGACACCCACGAGTACTAGGGCTACCAGTACAGACAAGTGTGATGCCTAAAATCAAAATAACTAGTGGCCCACAAAGACCATCCACATCATTACGTAAAGCAGCCTGTATTTCTTATTCCTCCAAGACGCAGATTTATCTAGAGCGGTTCAAGAGTCCCCTCGCCTACTCTCTTGGTCCAGCCAGACTGAAGTCAGGCAAACAAGGAGCATACCGAAATTTAATTAAATGGTGTGCATTCACAATAGGGCGTGTAAGTAAAAAATGGAACAAAATCTCCATGTTGGCTTTTATTTTCAGGTCCGATAATTTTATGCAAAAATGTCTCCTCTTTCCTTTTTACTCTTCAGTCTTCAAAGGAAATTGAGTACTTCATTTTCTGGAAGTTTGTATGAAGCCTAAAAAATACATTATCTGTTTTCATTACTGTCTGCTTCTACTAGCCAATGTAATCAACCAGTTTGGTATAAATATTTTCATAAAACTATCACACCTAACATGACTAAATCTGCTTTATAACTTCACAGGCCTACGGAGGGCAGACTAAATGTTCACATAATTACGTAGGGAAGGTTACATAACTTCCACTATGAGGTCTTCGCAGACCATCATATTTTGAACAACAGATTATGCCAGATTTGCAACTAGCTTAACAATATAGTTCATGATGACAAGTCAAAAAATTCTTGCTGAGATATAAACTAATATACTGCATAGGATTCTGCTGTACGTATAAACACGAAAGAACAAACCAACCACCCATTTACCTGAGTTAGCTCAGACTCAGCATCTGTGTTTCAGTTAAAGAACTGAAATGGTATGTGTAGTTTTATTTTATATAACTAACCAAATGAATGACATGGCTTTGGGGGGCAATTTGGGTTTTTTTTAACGATACCACACTGACTTGGTTTACACAACTTAGTAACAACAAATTCAGTCTTTTTGATTTTATTGCAGGACTTATGGGAAGTCTCAAAAGTATTTTATTGTGAACAGCTAAATCTTAACAAGATGGACAATCTTTTCAGTGATTTCCTCTCTACACCAGCTATTATGTCTACAACTAAAAAAAAAAACACAATTATTTTTTAATAGATGGATCATTTTTCCCCCACTCAATTGGTTGATTGCTTGCTAATTAACATAATTATCAGTCATCAGAATTTCCTAGTCTCCCTAGCCTGTAGACGTGACCTACATTTCTAATTAAGACCGTCAACAGCACTTCTTCCTTTTCTCCTTGTTTTAATGCTGAGACATTAGGTCTATACTGTCCAGTAGAAAGAAAAGAATAATGCAATAAGCAATACACCTGATATCCTCACCAAACCTTTTTTCATCCTTGTCATTTAATAAACCTTTTTTACTACTAAGATTAACTTTTAGTCCATACATACTACTTATTTTGTATAAAGAATAAAATATCAAGGACATTTCTCACAAACTTTTCCTGGTTTGGGGCTTAAAGAAATCACATCTTGAAACTTACTAGCACGACCCACTAGTAAATTTAGCACTATAAGAATAATTTGCTCATTCTATTTTAGCTTTTCCATGAATTGCATGTCAAAATCCCTTTTATATGCATATATGGGGCTATATATTCAAAAATCAGTTTACTATTTAGCAATTACTTGATCTGAACTTGTCATCATTGTTAAATACCTTTTAGTAGGTCACATACCGTGGTTGAAATGTGAGTGTACCTGACCGGACACGCGAGTATCAGGGTGTCTGCAGGGATGAGCACAGCCTTTCGCCGCGTTTTCAGTTTCAATACTGAATATATTTACAGTTACATCTATAGTTCTCCCAAACTCCCAGTGCCGCCACCCCTCACACCCCCTCCCGACCCACAGCCGTGCCGCCGAGTGTCCCCACGCAGGGACAACGAAGTGACCCGCACGCTTTGGAAAGGGGGTGTCCGCCTGTCCCGCCCCTGCCTCCGGCTGCAGCAGCATCCCCGGGAGACACCGCGTCCCCCCGGCTCCCACCGCGCCCTCTGAGGGGCGCAGTCCCGTCCTCTCCACCTCTGAGGGGTGGCAGTGGCCGGTCCTGGGGGGCACGGCTCGGTACAGCACCCCTCGGCTCGGCCTGTCGCCGCATCTCCGTCCCCCGCGGGGGGGACATCTCGGGCGCTTTCCGGATGGCATTTTTGGTGGCAGAAACGTGAGGGTGGGTGTTTTTTCAGCTGCTGCACCGCCAGGCTCGGGCAGCCGGGGTGCAGCGGCGTCCCCGGGGACGGAGACCCTTTGAGGGGTCCTTCCAGAAGGCGCGTCCTTGGGAGCGGGAGGGGAAGGGCGGGCGTGCGGGGCCGGTGCGGAGGGGCAGCACGCCGGCGGCTTGCGGTGCCCGGCCGCCGTAGTACCAAGCTGCTCCGCCGGTGGTTGGGCTGGGGAGCTCCGGGCTCCTCCTCCTCTTCCTCCCCACCCCCCCCCCCCCCCCCCCCCCTCCCCCCCCCCCCCCCCCCCCCCCCCCCCGCATCCTCCTCAAGCAGTGCACAGCCGGGCGTGTGACTGACTCGTCTCTCCCCCCTATTCTCTCTCTCTCTATTTTTTTTTTTTTTTTTTTTTCCCTCTCCATGGGTACACACACCGAGATACGCACATGACAGTAGTTGGGTGCAAGAGCCGGTGCATCGCCAGGAGGGCTGTGCTTCCACTCCGGGCACGCACACACACGCACACACAGAGACACACACACACACACACAGGCTGCCGCTGCTGCTGCTGGAAGTCTTTCTACACGGGGATTAGCAGCCGCCTCTCGCTCTCTGTGTTTCTCTGTCTCTCTCTTCTCCTTTCCTTTCCTTTCTCCTTCTCTCCCTCACATGCTTGACTGACGGACGGCGGGCAGGAAAAAAAAAAAAAAAAAAAAAAAGGTAAATGCTTGTGGGGTGCTGTTTGCTGACAATGCCGGTGGGGCGGTGGTGTTCTGGCAGCCTGCTGCGCCCTCCGCTCGCCAGGCGGGCGGGCAGCCTTGCCCTCCCGCCGCGCCGGCGGCTGCCGCTTCCCCGCGGCTCCCCGGGACGCTCCGTCTCCGGGGATCGGGTTTTGCCGGTAGAGGTTTGGCTTCCCCAGCCCCCCCCCCCTCCCCTTTCCTTCCTGCCTTCCTCCCTTCCTTCCTCCCTTCCTCCCCCCCAGGTACGCCAGGCAGAGGGGTTCCCGCTATTGTGCTCCTAAGCAGTTGCCACCGCGGGCTGCGAGCGTGTGGGAGTGCTTCGCGGAGGCTTCGCGGGATTGATGAAGGTTGCTATTAATTGCTGTGTGCGCGGAAGAGAGAGCGAGCGAGAGCTGTTCGCTTCGGCGGGGAACCTGTGCGTTATTCATCAGCGGCTGGAGAGCGGCAAACGGGAGGAGCGCCCCCCCCCACCTCCCCTCAACCCATCGTTTGCTGCATCATTCAAATGAGTAATTTTTATCTGGCCTTGCCTTGCGGGGCTTTTATAGCCCCAGCCGCGGGTGTTTTAGCAGCCGCCGAGGATCGCCATCCTCCTTCCTCTACCCCGGGGAGGAAAGGAGCCAGGCGGGGGCAGCCGCCGTCCCGCCGCCCCGGGCCCGCTGCCTTCCCTGCCCGGCCTGGGAAGGTGAGGGGGCCGACCCGCGTCCCCCCGCAACCCCCTGCGGGCTCCACAACTAGTTCTCGCCTGTTCTTCGGGACGAGTTTTGTGTCCCTTCTGGGCAGGACGAGAGAAGCTCGGGTGAATTCTTGCTTCTCCTCCCCCGCCAGTCCCACCGGGCAAAGCCCGTGCGGTGCGGGGCTGCCGCGGGACCTGAGAGGGAGTCCCGCCGAGCCGGGTGGCCTGTGCCGCCGTCCCCTCTCCGCCCGGGGACAAGAGGCGTTTAGAGAGGTCCCTTATGTAATTACGGCTGGTTTGGTTTGGTTTTTTTTCCTTCTTCTTGTCGTTGCTGTTACTAAACCCGGCTCAGGATGCCAGCGAGGAAACTGTTACACCGTGCTGGCTTCTGAAGGAGGTGGATGGTTTTATTTGATCTTGGAGAGAAAAATATCGAGTAATTAATATTTAACAGGGGGCACTTCGGTCTCACACATAATCGATTTTGAATAGTCCCATTTCATTCATGTTGGTTTCTACACCTGTCAGAGATACGTAAATACACTGTTAAAGGCAGGAAGCCCCCCAAAAGGGAAAAATAGTAACAGAAGCAAAACTGGTGAGAATTGTAGTGAACAGCATATGAAGTTAAAGTTACTAATGCCAAAAAGAAAAAAAACCAAAACCCAACCCAAAACTAGTTGTTTAACCTCATAGTCTACTTAAGAATGAAAGGTAGGTGTACTTGTAGGCATGGTGTATGCTCAGCCGGTTGTGTTGGATTGTATTTCAGTGTTAATACACCTTTAAAAAGGCAACACTGATTTCTACTGGTATACGGGTCCAGTGAGGTATTTCCTCTCACTTAAAAAATGTTGCTAGCTTGATCAGGGTATATATTTAAAGATAAATTTACTGCTGATATTGTATATTTTGGAACTATTAAAATTAGATGGTGTAATTAATGAAAACGTATGGGAGCAAAATATGCTGTTTATTAGGGAAGTAATAAAGTAGTTTCAATTAAAGGGTATAGTAGTGCTCCTGAATTAAAGTTTTCTCTTTTTTTTTCTTCACCAGAACCGTATAGGTTAAATGTACTTCTTTAATTCAAGACTCATTCTGGTCTATCTCTTGTGGGATTAACACTTGCAAGCACATCAATGTAATCTGTTTGTGTTAGACTTTGCAGTGTTGTCCTTTCTGTAAAGGTAGTGCTTCTCAGTGCAGCCCTGGCTAGTGATATTGCCACCTGGAAATACAAAAAGAACTGCATGAATAATTAATTAAATAGTATAATAAATAAAGGAAATGTTGTACCAAGGAACAGTAGTGAGTATCTGCCATGCAATTTTTTTTTGTTGTAATCTTTACTCCAGCCTCATACCATCCAGTAACTCAAGTTGTCATCCCAATTGTGATAGACAGGTGCAATACCCTCAGCCTGCCATTGCCATTTTAAGAAGATTGTGCTCAAAGGCACTTTACCATGAGATAGTTTATTCAGCCCTTAGTCTCTGTAACCAAACTTAATTTTTACAGCATCTGTTGTATTATATCTCAGGATTTAAGAAGACTATTTTTGTCAGGGGCAGATAACTAATAGTTGTTCTCCTCTTATGCCAAATTTTGCACTTATGCACAAAGCTCATCCAAAGAAACCTGAAAAGGGGATCTCCATGGTAACGGGAGAGAGGATTTTCTCCCTTACCATAGGTCAAGACTAGACGCCTACTCATTCCTTAACTTGTAGCAGGATTCATTGGCACCTTCCTATTTGTGGTTATTTTGTCTACTGGGGTGTGCTTGTACTGTTGTCTCATGCTTCCAGAGAGAGCTGCCCTTGAGAAGGATGCTACACGGGAGGAGCACACCCTCTGTGTCTCTCACCGCTCTTCTGCTTGCATTGTAGATCAGCTTTTCTATAACTATATGATTTGACTATAATTTTTGATTTGAAGACCTGTCTTGGCTCTGTCTATGTAAGACCTCCTTAGTCCATTTCAGATGGAAGGTTGGTCATCTCCTTTCCTTCTTTCTCTTTTATTTATCTGTACTCTTTTTGGACAGAGTTTCCTCATGGCATCCCAGAGGTTTTATAGCAGTAAAAGCAGTCTACCTCTTCTCACCAGCAGGGCTTAATTTTATTTTTTGAGTTACTATGTGATATGTGATACCAGGATTACTGTTTGGAGTTGTTAATGACAAAAAGAGGGGGTTTTTTGCCCTAGCTCTGTCATCACAGAGCAGTAATACGGAGCACTGCTTCTGGGGTAATTGCTGGGGTGGGGTTTATTCCCCTCTCTTTTTTGAAGAACTGTCTGCCTAGACTGTGTCTCTGGCCAAGCTAAGATGAAATGAACACATTTAACTCGAGACGATCCTGTAGTCAGATACTTAAAACTTTCACTGAGGAATATAACACATTTTCTATTCCCACTTTCCTTTCTGTATTCAGTTTTTGTAGATAAGATCTCAGGAGAGGATACCAAATGGCTTTTGAAATGGCTCCCTTAGGCTGCTGGTGCACCAGGTCTCTCTGGGCATATTTCCAGTTCTTTTGCCTTTCCCTGTGACATAGCTTGGGATAATTTGAAAACATCTGCTAGAGCAACCGTCTTAATATAAGACACCAGCCATCATTTGTCACCGAGCAGTATGTCATTTGTGACTGTGTAATTGGAAGACAGATGCTAATGCTGACTTTGGCCTTCTTAACTTGTCTTGTTGGCAGATTGTCTATAGAAAGACTTTGCAGTGCTTTGGAATCATGCAGTGTCTTTCTACCTTTCTGTATCACTATGTTTGTGAAAGAATTGCTTGTGTCATTTGAAAATCTGCTCAAGAAACCATGATAGCAGATAGTACATTCATAATCTGGCTTGCCAAATAAGATTGACTTTCTGCATATCTTTAGTCTTCTGCTAGATGAGAACCATTTTTGAATAGCTGTCTGTGAAGCTTGTCCTTTAAGCTTGATACATGAGAAACTTCTGACCTCTTTCCACATGACACCCTAGTGATTCAATGGTAGCATTTCAATGAAGGTCTGTCATCCCAGTTGTTTCCCTCTCTTTGACAATTTCACCATAACTTTTAACTAACTGAAGAGGTTTTCATCTTCTGATTTCCCATACTAAGGAAACTAGGGATTTGGGAAATGGACTTCTAACTGTGTGAAGAAAATGTACATTTCTAGATATCTAGACCCAGGTTTTGAACCTCAGTTGCTATGGTTCAGATTACAAAAGTGTGCAACATCAACTCATAATTGAAGATCTCAATAGTTACAGATGATGTCTCATATGTAGATGATACTTTTTTAAGCTTTGTGGGCTAATTTCAAAGGTAGCTTGCAGCAACTTGAGTTGACTTGCAGCTACTTACAGGCTTCAGCTTCCTAATAACCTGATATGGCTGTGCTGGATCCAGTCAAGGATTCCTTGAGTTTTTCTTTCTTTTGGGGATGATAAGGAGATGAGGAACTCCAAAATTTTTGGCTAAGAATTGTGTTTGAAAGTTGATTTCATGTTCTGGGCATAAATCCTCACTGAAGGCAATTCATGGGGCACTGAATCACAGGATGGTAGCCGAGATCCTTTTTCAAATGAAAGCGTCTTTTTCAGCCAGCTTCCTGGGTGTGACTTCTGCTGCTAATTCTGTGCTTGTACACACTCTTCCCATATGTCTGTTTAGTTTTGCAGATGGAACAGGATATTAACCTCTTATTAGAGATCAATAACAGTAAGATATAATGATTTGCAGTCTCACCTTCATTGTGGTAACTTCAGTTTTAGTAGTGTGCATCCAACATTGAAAGTCAACATTGAGAATTAGTGTCTCACTACTGTGATTTTCTTTTGTCTTATCAGAAGAAAAAAAAAAAAGAAAAAAAGCCAAATGGAGATGAAGTCCATCTTCATCTGGGGTTTGGTAGTGGTATCAACAATTACCTATTAATGTATAACTGGACAACAGGCAGTGTGCAGTTGCCTTTGTCTAGAAGAAGTACTGAGTCAGCATGTGCCATGGACACTCAATGTCTCGCAGATGTCCAAAGTAGACCAGAATATTCATCTTCCTTCCACCTACAACTGAAAGAATTTCAGAGTCCTTGCAGTACAGCATTCACATAGGGTGAGCTTCCTTTCGTGGTTTGAGGAGAAAGCAGCTTCTGCTGAAGCTTGAAAGAAGCTTCAGCTTTTGCGCATTGGCACAAATGTTTCACAAGGATTTTCCTAGTTGCCATCAATGGATGTCTTCTGGCTATCCATTCATCAGGGGTAATGCTCAGGTGTGGTTTGGTCCTTTGAAGTTGTCAACAGCTCTGCTTCTCGTTTACCTCCATAACATTGTGGAGTTTTGTTTTTCTTTTTTTTTTTGTGACTGTCTTTTTGAACGTGACTAAATTCTGTTTTCACATCCCATTTTGAAAGAGGATACCATAGGAGATCATCCACCCAGCCATTCCTTCCAACAGATCTTTTCCTTGCAGAGAAGTACTTATTGTCAAATTTATATACAGTTTTGTAAATAATATTGCTGAATATCCAAACGTAACTTTTTAGTGTCAAGAAGATGGCAAAGTAGAATAAATAAGGGGAAAGTCACCATAGCAAGAAATGAAGAGGTAGAATTAGGAGAATTTATTCTTGTTGTGTACAAATGAAGTATTGCAAGCATCGTCATGTCAAAACAATTTAGATTAAAAATTAATGCTGATTCTGTAGTTCTGTTTGTGGAAGAACTTTGGAACCATAAAATGTAATATTTGGTGAGATTATTTAAATAATATTCTGAGGAAAATTATTCCAAATTCCTAAATGGTGTATGTCATTTAACAGCAACAGTGAAATAGTGCTAGCAATTACTAGATTAGTGGTACTTTGAAAAGTATGGTATGTATATCACTGTATGAAATGAAAGGCTCTAGTAGAAGAGATACAATGTTTATTTGGGAAGCAACTTTTAGTGAAAAAGTTGGACTTCTTAAAAAAGTAATGTGGATAGCTATGTGATAAACTTGAGAGGAATTATAAACTGAAGATGAAATCTTATGCATTTGAATCTCTCTTCATTGGAAAAAGGGACAATGTGCAATTTTTTTATTAAAAAAAGGAAAAAAAAAGAAAAAGATTAAGCTACTGATATTGCACTCAGGAGAGTCTACTGAATGATATTCAAACCAGCTGGATGTCCTCTTATCTCAGAAAATAATATTTGTGTTTTTAATTCCTGAAATATTACAAACTTATTCATGTGAAAACTATAGTTGCCTCTTCCAGTTTATTTTGGTGGGTTTTTTTTTAATTAGTTCATAAAAACTACTTAAAAGACAAAAGATCTTTGTAGAGCTGTTTCAATACCCCTGCAGTGTCATATACAGAATTCTTTTTTTTTTCCAACCTGTAAATCTATGTGGTGCTTCTTAACCATACTGTGATGGTGTGGTCTGACTTCCAGAATACCTGTACGGTATTTTACATCTCTATAGCATGATACAAATTTACCCACTGGGAATGTTCATGCTGTATTTGCACAGAGAGTTGTATAGCAGAATTGTATATGAAAAAGGTATTTATGCATGAAAAGGATCATTTATTTGCTGTGTTGTATGCTAATAATTTCTCAGTCAAGGGGCAAAACCAACAGCGTGAAGCCTGTGAGACCACTTGCACATTACAAATATTCTAATAAGCTCAATTGAAAGGACATTTACTATTCTGTACATATGGTTAAGATCTAGCATACTACTTATTTTCAAATAAAATGTATTTTTAGAAAAAGGGATATCTTTAAAAATCAGAATCAGGGCAGACAGGAAAAAATTAGTAACAATTTGTATATTTCTAAAACCAGTTTTTAATGATTTAGACAATCACAAGGAAAATCCATTCCCATTTTTACAAATTCATGTGAGAAAAGCCTTGCACAGTTAGCAGTGAGATCTTAAATGTAGAAATAAAAAAGCTAAACACAAGGAAGTTCTGCAAAGCAGATACTACGTTAGGTACTTCTAAAATCAGTGTAGCATGCAGCAAAATAATTTATCTTGTATGTTAAGTTACCTTCTAGAGGACGTTTCTGACAGAACCAAGTCAAAATATGAGTATACTAAAGTTCTTGACCTGATCCTTTGGTCTTTATACTGACTGACATTTTGAACATGTACTGCAGGAACAGGTTGCCTGTCCTGCAAAGAGCTGTATGAGGTTTTTAATGTTGAGCACCAATTAGTCAGGACCGTATTGGAGGTTCATCATAAGAAGAAATGCTGAAATGCAGTAGCAACACTTGTGTGTGTTACACTTGTAGAGCCCTTCTGAAGACAGAAATATTTGCTGAGAGATTACTCAAGGATTAAAGCATTTCTACAGGACCTAGGAGAAATGAATTATGTCATGTTTCTTTACTCTAAATTTCTGGTGCCTCCATAACAATGCACAGCAGAGCATGGTAAGAGAAAGATGAAAGTTCGTTCTGGTGCCCATTTCAGTTTCTTTTTGAACTAAAAGGAAAAATTTTACATACAACAAGAAGAAAATTGAGGACTTGAGTTCTGTGTGTCCAATAGTCAATTTTATAAAAGATTAGCACATCTATAGAAACGAAAACTTGCTTATTGCTGTTGAACTTATCTGTAGTTTGCATCCTGAACTGCTATAGGACCAAAAAAAATTAGACCACTTTCCCAAGGACTTAAAGTTTCTGTAAGAACAGAGAAACTGGTATGTAGGAAACCCCACAAATATAAATTTGAATTGGTAAAAGCTTCAATATTATTAATCTGTAATGGTCTCATGCTAACACTTGTTTTCATGTTTAATATAGTATATCATTTAGACCAAAACCTTCTAATGTTCTGTGTGCAGTTCCCAGTGATCTCTGTGCAAGCTATGTCCTTGATGCAAGAAACAATGCTTGAACCTGGGGCTATTGCAGAAAAGCCCAGTGTTTTATTTTGTTGCAAATTAACAGATACTGATTAATAAATTCGATGTGGATTTTTACTTGGTTCACCTGGGATTCTTCTTTGTTTGCTTGTTTTTATACAGAACTGGTATAATTATTTAATTATTTTTGGTATAATTAATTCATTATTTCATGTGTCTGCCAGATCTAGTTTAGCCTTTCTGACTTCCTTCACCTTTCAGGTCCTTAGCTTACAGAGTCCTTGCAGCTGATTTAGACATTGGTTCGAGTAGTTGCTGAACAAAGCAGTGTCGTGGGTTTGAATGTTTGGTTTTGGTTTTTACTTCCTTGTATTAAAAAATAGGCATAATGTTGACTCCAGTATTGTGTGTACACGAGAGCCTTGTAGAATATCAATTATTTCAGATATACCTATTGATTTTGTCTTAAGATATGGTCTAACCATAAACTGCTGCTATACTCATCTTTCCTTCCATATCCAGTTCATGGCAGCTACTGCTTGTCTTAGCAAATTGCTTGATTGCAGGGTACCTCTTCAGGCTTTCATATGCTTGAATTTAGGTTTAAGTCAGAATTGATCTTTTGATGGGGATTTTTTTTCCTCAACCACAGGGAGGAAAAAACATAGAGTGGGTTCCCTTTAAACTCCCTCATTCTCTCCCCCAACCCCTTGGTGGTGTAGAGGAGGCTGAAGAGAAGCTATTAGCTATTCATGCACATGGGATGTTCTGAAGAGTTTTTCTTTTCTTTCTGGTGGAATCAATGAGGACCTTGAGGAGGAACCGTGAATTCCTTTCTGGAAGGTCTTGAAGGCAGCCAGCTCACACCTCACTTGCACCCCAGGGCTGAAGCTGCCACTTTAATTATTGCCATCAGGTGGCCTTCAGAACATGAATTTATAGACCTGCTAGCTCAAATAAGCAGCGGACCCCACAAACCTGAGATCAGACATAACAGTACACACTCACTTAGCTGCATGCACGTGGCAGACCCAGCTAGCCACAAGTCCACTTCTCAAAAGTAATTCACTCAGTGGGAGTATTATTAGACAGTTTTTCTGCATAGTCACGGTTACTGTCCATAATTTTTGGATACCAACATCACACTGCACTCATATTATTATAGTAACCACTGCTTACTCAGGGTAAAGGAAATAGTATTTTTAAACAGTTTGATCTAGGTAGATGTGTGCCCTCTACAGATTGTAAATAACCAATATGTTATTTAGTACACTATGATAATAAATAAATAGTAGATGACTATAATAGAGCTGTACTGTAAAATCCAATATCATAAAGCTTTTTCTGCCACTAGCAGAGCTCAGTAATTTATTACTCCAATTTGGTATCACGGATATGATTCATTCTATTTTAGTGGGTACAAACAAATTGCTTTACATTAGGGTAGTAAGTTATTACTCAAGGCTGAATGCATACTTTGTATGATATTGATATCCTTGAAATTTCATAGAATAAAGTGTATTTATTTTATATGTATTTGTTTTGGAAAAAAACGTAAATCTTTAAGCATATACTATTTACACAATCATCAAGCAATGTTTAATTCAGCAATCAAGAGAACAGCTCAATACAATTGAATTTCAATGGCAAATCATCCTGGACCCAAGCTGGGCCCTCCCGACATCAGATACTGAAACTCGTGTGTTTCACAAAGTCTCAGTTACTTTCCATGTTGAATTTTTCTAAGGTGAGCTGCTTACTGTGTGCTTTGTGGAAGAAAAAATTAACCCACAGCATTAGAAAGAAAATGTTTAAATACATTGATCAGTATGTGTGCTGCACATCTTATCTGTTTAAAATAGAAAAATAGAGAAAAAATTCATTTTGCTTCCCCCTTTGAATTTGCAGATTAGTCATGGATTGTTGCCCATGATTTTATGGAACCTAATCATGTAGTCCTTTCTTAATAGATTCTACTATTATCTTTACAATATACCAGCTAAAGTAAGTAAATTAATTCAGTGGAGTCTCTCTAGAGCTAAGTGTGTGTATGTGCTGGAAAATTAAGTGTGGCAAATGTAGTATTAACGGTTATTGTGTTATGCATTTTTTTTAGCGTTTACATGGAGATATTTTAAGAAGTAGGATTAATTTTTTTTTGTATTTATTGCTAGGTCAAATACTTTTTGAAAGTAGGATGAAATTAGTCATGCTTTATCTAATAACTACTTTTAGCTAACTCTGCTTGTGCTTAATAAGTAAATATGAAGTTAAACCAAAGGTATACTGAAGAAAATGCACTGTAAAAAAAATCCTCAAAGACATGCATTTTATCAAGATAGACCAGATCTTGTTCCCTTCTGTGCTTCTACTGGAAAACATTAACAGGAAGCAGAAACGTATTTTCAGTAGAGTTTATCTCAGTAGGTGCAAAATGCAGAAGGCTGGATTTGTGACTGCTGTGTTTACAGGGAGTTAAGTGAGAAGAAAGCAGGAATGGATTTGACTTAATGCTAGAATCAAGTAGATATAAAAGTAAATAGATAAAGCCAAATGAAAACCTGATTTTTTTATGTAATTACCATTTTTCAGCTTCTAGTATTTAAAGGTTTTTAAATCTTGCCTCACCCTGGACTTCTTTTTGTTTTGAGGAAGAGAAGGATAAAAGAGAGAGAAGATAATGTAGAGTTACCACAGTTTCTGTAGCCAATTAAGGAATGAATTTGAATTTTAGGACCTTACAGGTTAATGCTTATGACATTTAGCCTCAGAATAGTCTGTGGGTAAAGCAAGAGCAGAATGTGTGAAAGAAATGTCTTATCAATGAGTACCACAACTGGCAAATTATTTGTGTAGTTCAGTAATAAATGGGCTGTCTCCTCCTCAGTGCCTAATATAATCCTGCCATGCTGGTTGTGGTAAAAGCATGGTCACTATTTATTTGGTAGGATATTGTTGTCAAGGTAATGCATTTGAATTGAATATGTGTTTAGCAAGAAGAAGTGAGTTCATGGAAAAGTTATTGTTTTGAACAATAGAAAATCACATCAAACTCAAGTAGTAGAGATAATTTCTGAGTTTCCTTTGCCAGCTTAGTTACAAGTGAAGACACAGTTTGAATTACTTTTATAATATATAATAATGAAGATGTATACCCAACGACAAACATTAAACAATTTAAAGTTATGCTTTTGGAGATTTAAATATTTAGACTTTTATTTATTATATCAGCTCCAAATCAATTTCCTGTTTCAGGGGTGATAAATAGACCTTTCCTACACTTCCAGACCATGTCTGATAATATAAGTGAAAATAGCACAGTAATTTGAAACGATAGCATAAAAAAATTACATTGCTAAACAAATCGTAACACTCTTCATATTCCCTAAATAATTAGCTGATAGATGAAGTCAAGACAGATTAATATATGCTCACAGTTCTAAATTAAAATTAATTCTCCTTTATATTTTTTCAACAGTCTGAATTTTAATCTATTTATATTAACTTTACCAAGTATCCTGTAAGGTCAAACAGTATTATAAGTTTTTTAATGATAGATAGCATCTTTTTTGCCTGTTAGGGTTCAAGGAGCATCTGGATGTTGCTTTTAGTCATATGATTTAATTTTGAGTAGTTCTGCAGGAATCAGGGAGTTAGACTCAATAACCCTTATAGATCCTTTCCAAGTTGAGATATTCTATGATTGTATGACTTTACATACACAATCGGAACACCCTTTGAAATAAATAGCAGAGTCATTGTGACTTAAATGGGTCTAGGTTTCAACATTTTCAGTAAGGTATATAAAAAGAGGCACGTCCATAAACCAGCATATCCTGGTGGAGCTTATAACATGTACACATATAATTTCTATTGCTAAAAGAATGTCTCATGGTTTAGCATAGCTAGGATAATCCATAGGATTCTGATCTGATACTCACTGAAGTCTGTGGCTCATGCTGTGAAAATAATGTCTGTCATTGCCTTAAGCAGGTATTGGATTGTGTCAATACATAAGCACAAAGATAGTATCTCTTTTTTTTTTTCTTTTTATGAGACCTGCTGGGTTATTGGCTCTTAAAAATGTTGTGCACTAAAAAACCTAGATGCTTTTCATTTCCATGTGAATTGTTTGAAAAGCAGACATTATACTGTTCTCTGATCTCCTTTGTATTTGGTTAATATTTGTGGGTTTCTTGACGTTGTATGTGCACAAAAATAACACTTCTGAAGGGACAAAGAAAGTTACACAGGTTCAAAAGGATACCCCATGGATAACTGAAATCCCAATTCAGGCTTGACTTCATACACTATAGATAGATACTCCAAGTTTCTTTCAAAGAGAAACTTAATCCCCACACAGTAAACCTGCACGTAGCCTATGTAATATCTTTGCCTCATGTTAGATATATGTTTAGTACTTAGCAGAGGTTGAAGTAGTGCATGAGACTGTCTAAGCTGACTTGAATTTTACCTGCAGAGAGTGGAAACTGGCTGTTAAGCTAAATGCTGGAAGATTAAGACACTATTTCTCCCACTAAGGATTTATAGTCATTAAGACTGTCAAATTTATTTGTGTTTCAATTACAGTTCCAGAGGTGAAAAGTCAGACTGCCTTTCAAGACAAGTTTTTTGAATTAAAGTAATGAATGTTTGATTAATGTCCCATTAGTAATATATGATAATTGTACACTGATGGGCTGTCACTTGCACTACATAAAGAATAAGATCACAAATGCATTTTTATGTTGTTACGCTTTTGCCAGCTTTGGTTCCCATCAACAGTCAGCTTCATGCAGATGCATGCTGTAATTCAGAAATATGTTTTGTCCATAAACCTGTTAGATGGTAAATGTTGCTACGCATCTGCTTTGTGGGTCTTGGTTTGTTTAACATTTCATCGGGGTTCTACACTTCAACATCCACTAGATTGCATTTGCAGGCAGTAACTTTACTATTCAGGAAATGCAATGCGTGAGGAAAATGCTGAATCAGGAAATACAGTAAAATACAGGAAATACAGAAAATACAGGAAATACAGTAACTTCATAGAACCACAGTGGAAGATGTACATCTTTTGACTTTTGGAAGTCATCAACCTTTCTGTAGAATAGTAGGCGTTGTAGGGATGTGTGCAATTAATACTCAGAATCCCAGTAATGTAATAGGTCTCCCTGAGGGTGGCCACTGCTTTCAGCTTAGTCCTGTGATTTGAGAGCTTAGAGTACTTTCCAGTGAACCTCGTCATCTTCACCTTCTGAAGCGGTTCTGGAGCTCCCCGTTGATTGTGAACTTCTTGGTAGGAGAGACATATTAAGAAAAAAGCTGTAGGGATTGCGTACTACAAATTGCATAGCAGATTGCTGGATCAGCAGACAGGGATGAACTGGATGCACATCTGACCAAATTCCCTTTTTTTCCCATTGTTTTCACACTAGCTCAGAAGACTGTTTTCTTTTTATTGCAACCTTTACATATGGCTGAATCCATGTGCTACAGAGCAAGAATGAAGTTTTTCTTTTACAGTTGAAGAAAGGAAATCTAATTGATGCTGACATACATGTTTATGTGGGACATTTGTTAATTACCCATGGTTGCAGAGGAAAAGAGATGTGTGCCAGTTGTGTGTGTTTATAGAGGAACACTTTCAGTATTTGAATGTTTAATTCATTTTGCACCAAATTAAAATTTTTTCCCAACATTTTTAATCTTGGAACGCAATTAAATATTGTGCTTTTAAACAAAGTAGAATTCCTTTCCTGTTTAATAGTATCTTAAAGCTATCCCAAGAAGTTAAGAAATATAGTGCAAAGCTGTCTGCCTTTTAGAATAGCAAAAGGACAAGTAGCTGTAGAGGACTGTTACCCTTTCTGTGGCCAGCTGCAAATCTGAGAAAAGAGCTTTGCAATTAGCTTTTGTAAATACTAGCTGACAGCAGAGGAGGGTTTTGAGACTTCAGTTTTCTGGGCTCCATTCCAAGTTCTGGAATGAAATATACTTCAGTGACTGCGTATCTCCCTGCCCCTGTCTCATCTGTCTCCCCTAGCCTGACTACTTTGTCTCTTCATCTTGACTCACATCCCTTCTGTGTGTGTGCCATGCTGCTTTCTTCCCTTTTTCTGTATTATGGTGAATGCATATATACCCCTGCCTTCTCTTCTGTAAAGTGTGGATGGAGGATAGAAGGTACAAGAGACAGAGTATAGTTTTATCTCATTTTTTCACATCCATGCCATTGCGCCCCACTGAACAGCAATAAGCAATGACAGAAGGGCTCTTGCTCACGAGCAGTTTGAGGTGTGTTTGGTGGCTGATGCTGGGGGAGCATGTTCTAGGGACTGGGGTACAAAGTGAAGTCTTACAGTTTCTAATGCACTGGTGTTGGCAGACATGAAATGGCAATTTTCTAAGGCCTCCTTTTGATGATTTTTATCACTTTCAAGCCAGAATAGCCCTGTTGCTCTATTTTTAGGAATGGGAGCAGTAGCTTTTTGGTGAGATATTTTTACGAGTTTAACTTAAGGAAAACTGTTTTTTTTAAACTCATGCTCAGCAGTATCTCAGCTGCTCTTCTCAAAAAGTTTAAGAACTCTGAACAACTTGGGCATTTTCACAGTTTGTAACTCAGATTATTTCACATTGTTTATTTGAAAAAAAAAATTAGTTCAATGCTAAAATCAGATCTAAGACCTAGGCTGTCTGGGCAGTAGGTAAGGACTGAAGAGATGGGGGCAATTGCCATTTAAGGTGGATTCGCTGTTGGTAGGAGAGATTGTTTCACCAGAAACCCCATGGTAGGATATCGTGGATGACGGCATGACTCAGTGTTGTGCAGAGTGTCTCTGCTGCTCAGGTGGAGCTGCTTTCAAGGACAGACCATGGAATCCATAATTCAGGAGTGGGTGGTGGTAACTACTCACAGGAAACTTGAATTCAGAGATACTACTGAAAAAGCGCTTTGATGGATATGGCAGTAGGAGGAACTCAGCCAGGAAAAGCAAAACTTTCCGGGTTATTGTTAACAGCAGTTACCAGTACTTTTGATACAAAAAGTTCTTACGGCAGTGAGCCAAAAGACTGAGATCCTAACTCAAAAGCAATTAATTAGTATTGTGTTGGGAAAAGATTACATAGCTGTTTTGAAAAGGACTCTTGGTCAGAAAGATGTAGGTGATCTGAGAAATCAACTGATGCGCTCAATTGTGTATCCCAGTAAGTAATTCCAACAGCAGAGGAGATATTACTACAGACATAATAAGTACAATGTATAATCCATGGGTTACCAAGAGGAAACTGCACTATGTCTTTGCATGCTGTTGAGAGTAAACTGACTTTTTGATAGGAAGCATTTGTAATGCATGAGAGGGTTCAGTGGATGGATTTTCTCTTTAAAAGAGAGAGGATAAACATTACTAAATACTGCCATTGCTTGGTGGAATTGGATTGGAGAGACTGCAATAGTGCCTAAAATTGTAAAGAAGCAATAAACTGCTTTAGGCGCTGTGATATATGCTGAACTTGAATGCAGTGAATACATTCATCATGGGCTGATATTGCAGCTTCCAGTTTTTAGTTTTTTTATTGCAGAAGGATAATCTTTTTTTTTGCTAAAGCTGTAGTACTCTTAAAACAGTGCTGCCCTGTAGTAGTGTCTTGCAAATTTGTAGCAATATCTTCATCCCCTGCCCCTGATATATTTCCTGATTTTTCCAGTTGAAGATATCTTTTGTAATATTTGGTTACTTTTCCGTGGTTTTGTCCTAATAAATACATACATGCAATCTACTTGAAATGTGCTTAAAGAATTTTAATTTCACATTTTTCCTTAATCATTGTTAGTAGTTGAACAAAAGCATTCATTAACTTGATTTGCTCAGATCTTTGCTCCTTAATGCAATGAAATCAAATGTAATATAACATCAACTTCTTTATATAGGGTGAGTAATGATATACATAGATTGTTTTACCCGAACAGAATATAAATTCTTTTATGATTTCAGCTTCTATTTTTCCGTTGGAATTATTTGAACAAAAATTATGAACATTGCTCACATTTTAGATGCCTCTTGCTAGAGACTACAGTTTATTCTGTTGCTAATAATAAGTTCTCTTTTCCTTCCCATCTGCACTATAAAAATGTTATTAATCTTCAGTATCACCATACTTCTCAGATCATGTTCACAATTAAATTACTATTGTAATGGTGACATCAAACAGTCTTTGTATTTTAGTGTTTGAGATAATACTAGTGCTATCTGTAAGATAATATTTCCCGTGTTCTCAGTTGAATATAGCTCTGGAGCCTAGTATGTTGTGTGTGGGAAACTATTTGTGCTTATGGATATTTTTAACTCTTATCTCTTTATCCTGCATTAGTACTGCATCTTAGAGGAAAGAGTTTCAAAAAGAATGCTCCTGCTCAGCTGACAATTCAGGAGGTATTGCTGTCCCCCAGAGAAAAGATTAAATTAGGTCTTTTTGTTTAGGCTTTACTTGGACTTCTTTCTTCTGTGGTGCAGGAGAGGATATGGGTATTTTGCTCCTATGGCAGACAACCCATTAGACACACCTGATATGATTGAAATAGATGTTCCAAAGATGAAGCGGTTCCTGACCAGTTAATTGCAGCTTTGTAATGTGTCATTTATTTAAGTGTTTTACTGCAGCTTCTTGTTTTCTACAAAGCTCAGAGGTTATGTCTTAATTTGTCTATTTTTATTAGTTGTGGGTGTAGCACATTGTGACACAGAGAAATCTGTATTCTTTGTTTTTTGGTGTTAAAAATATTCCATTAATTACCTCGTATTTTAACAGTATTATTTGGCTATGAACTGATTTTATAGAGGATTAAACTACACTCTTGCTGAGAAGAAATGGATTTTAAGCTTCAGCAATTAATATAAAACTAATGTAATTTGACAGACCCTAACATGGCTTTCAGACAGACCCAAATCAAGTACCTCTGTGATCATCTTGGCGGTTCCTTTGTGGCATTGAAACTATTGTTCTTTCATAATCACATCCTGTTAAGGACCATAAATAAGTTAATGCAGACTGTTTTATATCAAAATAAACTTTGAATATTTAATACTCCTGTGTTTCTTATGTAGCTATGGGAGACTTCTGCAAAAATATTGGATGAAAATTCCAGCATATTAAAAAGCTGCATGTAAATTATGACCTATTTTCAGATCCTTTCTAGACAAATGATAAGATGGGAGAAATGTGTTTGGAACTAGTGTCAGGAAATGGTTTATTACGATCTGCCATTACAGTAGCTGTACAGTGATAAGGCTTGAGGAGAAATTGGTATATAAAAACTTCAGAGATTTGATTAAAATCAGTGGATCCCAACTTGTCTGCTAGTTGAAGTGATTCTACCTTGCATTTGTTCCTTTAGGCCTCCTTCCAAGAATACTTCTAGAGTAATGGTTTGGGGAGTGTGCAGAATCACTCCAAGAAATTTAATATTTTTTTTTCTACAAATATGTGGTATCAAGCATGTGACAGTACTGTTCCTTATATAGAACGTTTGACTGTTGGAAATTATTTTTATGTTGTTGATGTGGTTTGCACTTGATGACTTTTGGACTTGGTAACGTAGATTTGTGTTGTCAGCTGTGACCTAGATTAAAGCACACCAGGACCACATTACTCTCGTTGCAGGCTGCTGTGGCTAGAGGACACTGCATTAGGAGCATTGTATTTGGTAACCAAAGTTCATTAGTTCTCACTCTGAATGTGAAGATTTTGATTTCTTATACTCCTGAGGCATACTCCTGAAAGGTTTTCTCCTTGGAGTTAGCAAAAGGAGCTCAGTTTGTCTTGTGAATTTGTGGATGAAATGTCAGAATGGGAGCTGATCTCAGATACACTGCTCATTTGGGAAAGGAGAGCTGGGTCAGACTGCACACTGATATACAAACAGGTAATAATTTTAAAATAAGCACAATTGTATATGGCTCAAAATGCACATGCAATAAGGAACTCAGTGCCTTTTATCTTGTTTTAGTGACCCTCTGGATTCACTCCTTATTAAACTAGCTGAAGTTTTATAATGAAGAAAATTAAGTATGCAAATTTTGTAACTTCAGTCTATGTTGAAAATGTGTGCATGTGTACATAAATAAAAGCTACAAAATCTGCATACAGATAGACACATGTTATCTCAATATCTGCAGACCTGTATCTGGGTGTTTTGGGATTATGCTGGATCATAAAACTAAATTGAGTTTTTATGTAACTTCATATATTTCTGCAGTGGTGCTCAGGGATAACATTGCTAATAAATCCATCTCTATTTTATAAGTGTGAGGAGGCAGGAAAGGAGGCCAAATTGTGCTTGCTTTGATACTTTGCAGTTCTGTAAATTTTATCTATTTTTTGCAACTATTTAAGTTATTGCAGTGCCACCTCTGAGGACTGACTGATATTAATGCCTTCTTGTGGAAAACTGTAATTCCTCGGGCCCTTAATTATCACTACCTTGTGAAAGTATAACTGAGTAAAAAACCAAAATGCAGGCATTTATGTGATAGATATGCATTTAAATACTTGGACAAAATAGAGAACGGTGTTTTAGCTAATCATATATTTAATAATTATGTGTATGTTTGGGGTTTTTTTTGTCAAACTCCACTCCCTGAACCTTATCTTTTTGGCTTATTTAGGCTAATGTTTAGAATATATTTTATCTTTCTATAAACCTTGTTGGCCATGATAGAATACACCATACACATGTGTTCACATATGTAAATGACAGTTTTCAGGGTAGTCATGGGCTCTCCATGTAGACTAGCAAGAGACTCATCTGTATATTGTCTTCCTGTCTGCTGCTCAGGTGTTCTACAGGTAAGAGATAACAAGGAAAGTTGTGCTGTTCTTTCATTAGTATAAGACTAGGTCATTAGCGACCTCCTTGCAGGCTAGGACTTCAAGGTGTAAGAAGAAATTTTCTTCCTCATATAACTTCAGTAGAGCCAGTCTCCTGTTACAAAAAACCTCACAGAGTTTCTGGCTGATTACAGTTCCCAAAGATTAACTAAGTTCACCTAAGATTCTTCTCTATTTCATGCTATTACATCTTTGCTTGTTAACGAGTACTAGGTTGTGTCTTCTTGCAAGGGGGTACATTTTCTTCATAAATTCTGTATATAGTAATAGCCTGTAGTAGTCTTATAAAGACCATTTTTTTGTGAGGTTGGTGAAGTTTGGCTTCCTCCCTCATGTAATCAGTAGAATCTGGCTTAACATATTTTTTTGCTACAGAAACTGCTCCCCAGAGGTCTGTATGAGCTGCTGAACCAGAAATCTCCACTCACTTTTGGGTAATAATCACTTATGACTTCATGCATTAAGAGAGACGTGCATCAAAATGTATTGACCTGAGAAATTTATCTTGACTGAAGAATAATCGACTTCAATATTTACTTAAGCAAAAGTAAATCATGTTGCTTAGTAAAACATAAAGACAAGAGAGTGAATACAAAGTTCCCCGCCACTTGTGCCAAAACCTTCGTTTTCTGCAAATCTGGTTCTAAATCTGGGCATTACAAACAACAAAAAAAAAAATCATAAACCATATCCCAGATCTGACTTTCTGGGAACTGTAAATTTCTTATAGTATATTCTGAGTTTGGGGACAGCTATTTCAATCTATTACTGCCATATTAGAGCTATCTGAAAGACTCATGTCTAGCTGGCAAATTTTACCTAGAGTTTGTGAAAGAACTCCAAGTAGTGAACCACCCAGTAACTTTGACCTGGATATAATATATATGTGATCAGACTGGATATAGCATTGGTTCAGGGAAACCTATTGTCTTCCGAGAAGCTAAACAAGATGAAGTCAGGTGCAGATCTGATCTCATTAGTTAACATTGCTTCTGATCTCAGTACTGTTGGCTTCAGAGGAGATCTGAAAAACAGAAGTGAATTGTTGTGTGATTTCCCAAGCAATGCTTACTCTAAAATTTTACTTTCTTAGTAAAGATTCCTAGTTACTTACTGCTATAAATGGAAAAGAATATTTATTAAAGTGGAGCAAATGGCCTAACATTTTATAACATAACACACCACCTGGTGTAGAGGTATCTACTTTGCAACCTATGTAATAGTCTTTTTCTTGTTTTTCTTTTTATGACAGTGAGTGGTTTTTTTTGAAGAGAGAAACAGCTAGAACACTGTTCTAGGTTTTCTGTTTTTTTAAATGTCTTACACTCTAGATATATTAAGTAGTTTACAGAAGGGTGTGGACATGCAGATCTACAGTTTTTTAAGAAATAAGTTACTAGTTTAGGGACTATGCAATTTAATGTATAGGTGAGGTAAGGGAAGGGAAGGAAAGTAAAAAAAAATGCAGTTTTCGTTGCCCCAGTGACATTTTTGCTTTGAGATCTCTACCTCCAAATACATCTTAAGATTAAAATAAAAATCCAAAGGAACTGTGTCTAAAGCATATCCTACTCTAATAGATGGTGCTAACTTATTTCCTTATTCCCTTTTCCTGCTTAGTTTTATTGCTCATCCTCTTTTATTTAATTTTTGTTTTCTGAATAACTTCAAAATATTAATCAGTCTAATGTTTATGTTTTAAGTTAATGGATTCCTTTGAGAAGGAAAACATGGAGTTTGTGTTTGTGATTATTTTTTTTGTTTTGTTATGTTCTCTTGTTTTAGAGATCTGTGACCTTATATTCCCTATATTTGTGAAATTTTTCATAGAGAGTGCTTTGACAACTAGAAATAGATAAATCATATTATTAAATTATTATTAACTTTTATAACATATAAAATAGTATAATATAATATTATAAATTATTAAATTGTATTATTAAAATAAATAAACAGAGCAGTCTCAAAAAATTGCTTTAGCAATCATATCTTGCATGGAGGAGGAAAGAATGATATGACAATTTATAAGGTGCATGGTCTCCTTTGGGTTGCTATGATTAATTCTAATTTAAAGGTGATTCTAACATGTATCATATGGCTGATGCAATAATTAGCATTTTATTCACATGCCCTTAAAAATATTAATAGTTTATGGATACACTGCTGCACCTTACATGCTGCACTTCAGGATCTCTGTTTATTTTGAAGGTACCAAAGAGAGATCAAGAAACAATTCTAACATGGATAAATGAAGATGGGATGTTGCCTTATATATGGCAAAAAAACCCCATTTTATGGGATGCTGCAGGGCATTTGTGTTTTATAGAGTTCATCATGTCAGTAACTGATATGGCTTTTAACTGTTTGAGCCATAACACCTGCTAATAATACAAATACTGCTAGATGTTACGGCTATAGTCTTTTGCATAGCTAAATTTTCTTTTGGCCCATGGCAAAAATATGCGATATCTTCATTAAACGTGCTGACAGCTCCTTAAAGAGGAAATGATTAATTAATCATACAGTAGACTTGCAAGGAAGTTGCATAAGTAGAAAGATGCTGTTAGATCAAAATCCTTTGGGGAGGAGTGATAAAATACTCCTTGTATTGGTTGGTGAAGAGAGACCTACCTGGATACTCCAGGGACAGGATTCAGTATGGATAGAGATTCCTGTAATGTTATGCACAAAGATAACACTCACAGAAATTCAGAGGTGGAGAACAAGTACTGTTATCATTGTGACAGCCTTAAATGACTTGCTCTATAGTTGGCAAGTTGTGATTATTGTGTGTGAAATTAATTTTATTTTTTTTAAAAAGTTGTAAAAAGCACCTTGAATTGAGTGTTCATTTTGACTTAAATAGAAGGATAAATTAAAATGTATTAGTAATAGGTTTCAGGTCTTCAGTTTCAAAAAAGAAAATTTAGAAGAACTGGGAAAAGCACATAGGAAGTTGCTGGACAGAGGAATTCAGGATTTGTTATGTGGTAGAGGAACACCATCACTTTTACTTTGAAAAAAGTTGTCTGAAACTAGTGGCACAAGCAAAAATCTATAAGAGGTGGTTACTGATTTAACTGGGTGAAATGATCATTCTCTGGAAATTATTTAGAATTAAGGAATCTATCTGTTCCATTCCTCCACAGCTAATCAGCAAAGAAAACATAGAATAGAATGAAAACTGCTATAATCAAGGGTTAGTTAGATGTCATAGATATCTAACAGATCTAGATAGTTAGATATCATCTAGAAACATAGATAGTTTCCTTCAGCCAGAGGAAAAGAAAAAAAAGACAGGGAATGAGAAATACTGAACAAGGACTAAATAGAAATTTTGTTATTGAGTTTTTGGTGTAGAGTTTAGGTGTAGACTGAAAGGTATATTAATGTTCTGTTTCTTTTATCAATAAGGGTTATGAGAAAGACAAAAATGTTAGTGGCTACAAGATGTACATTGATGTCTATCAGTTGAAGTGGCATCTTATGAGAGTTATGGAATGGCTGCTGATGCTTTTCTCGTTTACTCAAATAATATGCGGAACTGCATGACCTTTATTTTGACTTAACAGTCTGTAAATACTTAGATAAAAAGATTGCTGGAGAGAACAATTGAAAATGTGGAGGTAAATAAAAAGATTGTATAGAATTGTGTTGTCAAACATTCTATCTGTAAAAATAGTAGTAAGTAAATATTTTTTAATGCAAGAAGACTTGACAGATATAGTAAGTATGAATATTAATAAAATACTTATTATGGTGCTACATGAGAAATTATTAATTGAAACATGAATAGTGAGGAACTATGAGATGAACAAGGTATTGGTTAAAAGAGAGACTACTGGCTATGGTGAAAGGAGTAGTATTGGCTAAGGGAAATTTGCATTTCTTAAAGATAAGTCTTCAAATCTGTTGTGTTTTAGTATTTCATTGTTGACCCTAGCATAAAGTCTAGAAGTCTGCTAAGGAATGAGTTAATGCTTTTGGAGATATCTACAGATTGGTGGAGGATTGCATTTACAGAAATGGGAAGAAGTTTAGCTTTACAAAGTGGAAGAGACCAATATCCAAGCATGCAAGTGCTTCAGGACAAATTTAGAAAATTTCTGTTTACATCTGGGAATTCATTGGTTTTGAGAGAGATCTGGATAACTATCTGGGTAAAGAATGACAATGAAGGCTCACAATCATGCTTCACATGTAGATGAAGGCACTGGTAACACAGAACATGCAAGGATGGAGATTTCCTCAGATGTAGGCCAAGTATGGTTTTTTTCCAAAGAAGCCAGCATGCAGAGGTGGGTGGGTGCTGCCAGGCCTGTACTGAAGGTTGGCCATTACCACATCTCTGCTTGCCCTGTATGCATACGAGTTACCTGTCCAGAGCTGCCTGTTCTCAGAGGATCAGCCCAGAAGGCATGGCGGGATGAGGCTGGGATGCAGCTTCAGGCCGGGGCAAGGTATGTACTGCTGAAGGGAGGGAGGACAACTTAGGAAGGAGGTAGGGTTTTATGACTGAGGGGTCAGGGATGAGGGAGGCAGATAGGCTGCAGTGCCTCCTGTGAAGACAAACATTCTTCTGCCCCTGTCTGTCCACAAAGCCTTACTCTGTGTGCTCAGTTCTTCCTTCTTCCCAAGGAAATCCCTACTTTCTAACCCATACTATTTCCCCACAGAGACTGCCAAACCCTTCAGCTTTCCTGTAGTCTTGCTCTTCCTCTTCACTCCCCTAAAATCCTACAATCCCTTTTACCCTCCCTGCTTGCGGGAATGAAGTCTCCCTGGCCCCTGTTACATCCTTGTGGCTGCAAAGTTTTACCTACAAGGTGAGAATGCTTTGTTTGATGTGGAAGAAGAAAAAACATTAATTTTATTGCAAAAGGTTAGCAGTTAGATTTTATCTAAAATACCGTGTAAAACTGATCACCCATTTGGAAAAGAAGGCTTACATTTGGAGAAAGGTTGCATAAGAGGTTGGGAGAGAGAATATTTTGGTCATCTGAAAAAGTAGGGTTGTTTTTAAGGCTGGAAGATGACAAAATATCTCTCTATGTTTGCATGAGGAACTGAACTGGACACCAGGGAGGGAAAAAATATTTAAGTCAAAGGATAATGTTGGTACACCTACAGGTGACCCAGCCATAGATGGTTACCAATTACTATCTGGAAACCAGAGAAAAGTTTATTACTTCTAGTATTGAGAGGTTTTAGAGCAACAGTCCAAGTATGGCTTTCAGATTAAATTGGCTAAATTTATCTAACAGCTTATGTGATGTAGTCATGTGTGATAAAGAAGGAGAAATCTTTGTGAACCTAGAGGCCTTTTCCAAGCTAATAACAAAGACTTCTTATAATACATTCATACAGCAGATATGAATGATTTTGTAGAGTTTGCTCTCCATCTCAAGAGCATCCTTAAGAGTGGAATTTATTTCCTTTTTTTTTGTAACAGAGCTTTTTCATAAATGTCATGTGGTTTCTCAGATTTTTCTTCACTTTCTGAATTGCCCTTTTGCAATTTTTCAAAATACACTTATGTACCATTAGGATTAAGAAAATTGATCTTCCAGATGTCCATGATGAAGTATATTATGAAAGATTAACATGCTTGAATTGTTGTAATGGGGGAGGAAATGAAGGAAGGTAATGTTGTAGAGGAAGCAGAATGAACAGAGTGAAGGAACAACGACAGGAAGATCACTGAAACAGAGAAGTCTTATCGATTGTAGAGAAGCACCTGGGCTTTCAGTGCTTATGTGAACCAAGCCTCTAAATATCCTCACAGTTGTTATCTCTAGGCACTATACCTTGGTGATAGAAGCACACAGGCTTTGTATATGTTCTACCCTCAATTTTAGGATTAAACCTGTGGTAAACTTTTGGCTACTTTGATTGCAGTAGGAGTCTTCCTTTTGTTTTTTTCAGTGAAATCTGTTTTTAAGACTGTGATGTGAGAAACCATCACATTCTCATGCATGCACAGGAGACTAATTTAAACCAATTTAGTTCAGTGTCCACAGGTGTGATGTTTCAAATCTGTGTACACAGTTAGTCAGTGTAGCATCTGTTTTTAAACCCTGAATTCTATTACATCTCATTGTAAATTCACCAATTCAAAAATATTTTATGCAACATTTTGTGCCTGAGTGAACATTTCTAACCAAGTTATTGACCATGAACAGCAGGATCTGCAGTGAAATATCAAGTTTAACTAGGTTATGCCAATAGCTACTATATACTTGATCTGGGTTTCTGATTGCTATGATATTTGTACAGTAAATATATAAATATAGTAGCCTTTTGGAAGAATACTAACTTTAGTTAGTTAATCAAAAGAGGATTTTTCTCTTTGGTATTTGTGAAGATTAATTTGCTATTGATTTACTTAATCCAAATTATTTATTACTGAATGTTTTCCATTCCTAAGGGACAAATGTTGCAGTCTTTAGGGAAAACATCCAATTCACTGCGAGTTTTGTTTGGATAAATGCTATGGTATTTTCTCCTAAAAGCCATTGAATCTATTCCTACATTGAACTTGAACAATTATTTCCTTGTTCCATTAAGGACCTGCCAGTCTGAATTAGTCCCTTGCCAGACTACAGTGCTTGCCTATCAGAATACTTTTCAGTATGAACAATGTATGAATAATTTTCACTTAGTCCCAATATTTTGGCTCCAACAGTTGGCCATGGGGACTTCCTATGGTAGCATATAAAAACAGGTGAAGTTTATGGTGATGCTTTTTGCAATATACCTTCAAGCTTCCTGACTCGGGAAAGCATCTGGGAGAAAGACATCATTAGATTTGAAGATTTTCTTGACAGAAGATTTTCTGTTGTAAATTTTATTTTGAGGTAATTTCAAATTTGTTAATAACATCTGTGTCACTAAAAATACCCAGAAGCAACACTTAGTTCTACCTATGAGCTCTTTAACATTTACATCATATAGAACAATTCATTCATATGTTCTGTGGCCCATTGTAGTCTCTACAACAGTTTTCCAGATGTAGGGTGAAGACAGTTTCACAGTTTTTCTTCAGTAAAATGAACCTAAAAAAATTACTTTAAAACCAAGAGTTTAAAGCGTCTCCAGGCTGTATTCCATTGTTACAGAATCTCTCATGCTTAGGAGCTGCAATGTAGCATTTTATCATTGCATCTCTAGTTACAGATAGACTTTATGAGCCATGCACACAGATGCATCATGATAAATAATGTTTTGCTTCTTGAGGAGATATTAGCAAGAGTACCTTAGTTCAATCATGCACGTGGAGCTGACCAGAGTTGACCAACCGAGTCCCATACCATTCCAAGGGTATAATCTATAGGCAGGTTATCACAGAAGTCCATTACTGGTGTTTCTATTTTTCATAAGAAGTGATTTTTTTCACTTGTTTTCTTAAAAAGAAGGGTGTTGGGGCTTCTTTAGCAGGGGCTAAAGAAGTATGAACAATTTTTGATGCTGCCTTTTTGGCAGCTGGCTTTTCAGATCAGTCAGCTGAAAAATCTTGGTTGCTTTGTCTGTGAAACTGAACACCCGATACAAATCTGTTGCTGTGAGCTTTCTTGCTCCTTACTTTTGAACACTTTCATTTTTATCATTATCATCACTACTTGCCTTATTTGAATCGAGATTCTGCTTGTCACTCCAAGGATAAAGAATGGCAAAACCAGTAATCGTCATCAGGCATTCAATCTTTTAGAAGGAGGAGCTGAGATCTTTTGGAATGGAGATCTGTTCTGAAAAGCTAACATTTTCTTCATTTGACAATGAAGACAGAATTGTGGCCATTGCACTTGTCACTTGAATTCCTTGATGAATAGATGGATATTTCACTATTTGCACAGTACTTCTGTACCGATTGTAGTCCAGTCCACTGACACAAGTAGACTTTTTAAAGGTATTTGAGATAGATTGTTCAATGCCATGAAATAAAAGAACAGATATGTACATATGCAATCATCTTTTTATGTCTCTTTCTTTTTCCAAGCATGTGGAGCATAAACTATGCGTGTTCTTCATAACAATATTCTTTTCAGTAACTTACTGAAAAATACAAATAAAATGACAGCTCCCTTGGGAACCATTAGCTTTGTACAAATTCATGAAGCTGTGGAAATAACAACATCTTGTTAAAACTGGTACATGAAATACATCAAACTAAAACATATATTCCTCTGAGATTCAGAATATAATTCCAATGAAGTATATGATTTGGGAGGCAGCAGTATTTTGGATTAATTTCTTATACTTAGTTATTTATACTATCCTGTTCCTACTCATAACTTAATAATTGATTTTTTTGGCATGAAAGAAATATAAGTCATTTCCATCCAGTATGGGACTCAATGTTTGGCTACATTGGAGAGAGACATGCTGTATCTTTGCTTGACCTTAAGAGTGATGTTAAACCCAAAGACCATTCTGAGAAACTAGTAAGAGTCCCCACAGAGCTGAAACATTCACTGTGTTCATATATTTCTTAGATTTGTTTCCAAACCTGTGCCAAATAAGGCTTTTTTCCTTGGAGAACTCTTCTAACACATTTGATGGCACAGAGTTTTGACACCTTGCCAGACAGATACTAACAGTCTCTCACCTAGAAAGTTCATATCCAGAGTTCCTTTTGTTTCTATGTGTATTCATACAGGGATTTTATCTGTATATAAACATATAAAGTGGGCAAGTATCCTATTAATACGAGATATAAACCTTCAGTAGTTTCTATGTTATAAAGTTTAGAGGTTAGACAAATCTAATTTAACAATACTGCTAGGACTTTTAAAAAGCAATCCTGACTATATGAATTACGTCAGATTATATGACTACATTAATCTTCCTATAGAATCATAACATTTTCAATTTCTCTTGATGATCTACATTCTTGACTTTCTTACCTCAGAGTAGTATGCAGATGTTTATATTTTAATGTCTCTTGTTTGTTCCAGAATAATCTAAAATAAGTCCTGCTCAGCATGTGCTTAGCAAGCTTGAAGTATGATTTATAGATACTTTTCTTGATCCACAGGCAGCAAAGTTACAGATCTTGCTTATATGCTGTGGACCTGAGTATAAAAAATATGTTGGAGACCTCCTTTTGCTTCAGGTTTTTATGCTTTACTGAACATTTCTCCCTCCCTGGGATTTCACAGTAGACTTTGCTTGCACAGTTAAAGTAAGACCTCTTTTTTCTTTTCTCATTTTCATGTCTATTTTAGTCTAATTTTAAGTATTACCACTGAGGTGCTTAATTGCTTGACTTTCTTATAATTACCGGTAAATGGAGTACTCAGGACTGTAGCCTTCCATTTTAAAGATGTCACTATTGCTCGTTGAGGAAGCAAAGACACTGACTGATACTGCTGCTGTCTTTAGTGGCTGTGAGCTCCCTTTCTGCCTCAGGGTTCTTATTTGCTCATTTTTGACACCTCAGTGAACAGCAGCAGTCAGTCAGAATAAGCTTTTTGGATAATATGAAATATAAGAAGACAGCTCATTTGAATTTGGGGGATATTTTGTATTGTATGTTTTAATTTTCTACTTAAAATAGTTCTCTGCTTAAAAGCAGCTGGAGGGAATCAGATTAGAAAAGGAGGAAAAAAAAAATCTCTGAGCTGAGACCAAAGGCAGAAAATTTTCTGTTGGAAAGGAACGTTTTTCTGTGGTTGTGAGACTGTGAGCAATTCAGTGAAATAACTGTCCTGACAGAATATGAGCTTGAAAAGGTTTTGGTGAGTGATGCATCCTTCTGACTCATGTTAGTTCAGTGCACACCACTGCTGCTGACGTGATGCAAAAGTGTTTCACATCATCTTTTCCTGTCTGCTGAATGTTTCTGGAGAGTAGCTGAGTGCTTTTCAGTCATCCTGTTCCAGAGTTGAGTTCCTGTCTGGGTGTGCATGTTTGATAAATAATATAATCTGCATATCCTATAATGCTACGTGAAATTCTAGAAGGGCTGCAGTCATTTTGTATGCAAAATACACCGAAATCAGTAGGAAGAGCTGGTCACGTGAGCTCAGTCATTTGTAATCTTAGATATTAAGTACTTATTCTGAAATTTTTCTCTGTTGCCATTACAATTAATAGAAGCTAGATATCCAGATCCCTTATGTGTCTTTAAAAAAACTGTTTTCAGTGTCTCTTAGGGGGAAAAAAAAAAGAGAACAGCTTGTTGTCCAGTGAAGCAGTATTACTTTAGTGTTTCTATTTTGTACTGATTGTGAAATGTAAACTAATATGAGTGGTAAAGGATTACCGGTATAAAAAGCTTTATTTTAGTACATTCAGTATTTTATTAAAGTTTGTCTAAAACTTTAAGAGGCAGTTGCAGAGCAACCAAGGCTGCCATTGGCTTTATTTTTGTCAGTTTGATTAAATCTGAAATGTCCAAATTATTACAATTTAAAGCACAAAAAGCATTTCAATATACTATAAATCCTATTTTCCTTCTTTATAAATATGCATGATATTTTTATGGAGTTGTAAATAACAATATTAATCTTACAGAAGGTAATAACTCCTAAACCACATTGGTATCTAAATATTATCCTCTAAGTAATATTTTCTCCCAGTTAGCTTTGGTTTTGGCTATACAATTAGTATAGCCTCCAGTAAGTCCTGGAGCATCTCACATTTAAAGTGAGAAGTGATTTAGCTGAAGAATTCTATTTCCTTTATGAAATTTTACTATTGTGTTGATTCTGCAGGTTTTCTAAACTGGAATATATGACAAATGATGAAGGCAAATACTGGTTCAGATCATCTTTGAAAATAGACTGTTCTGTTAGCAGTCTGAGGTATGATGTCCTTGGGAGTCCTCTCCTAGAGACCTAGAGCTTTTATTTCTTACTGATGTTAGTGAGAAAAGAGAATTTTGGAGACCAGCCATGAGGTGCTCAGCACAATGTCACATCCCAAATGAATGGGGCATCTACTCAATCAGTAAATCTGAGACCTTCATAACCAAAATAATCTATGCTAATCTATAGATTCATTCAGTCAAATTAATTCTTTTCATGTCTGTTTTAAATAAAAAATCAAATGTTTCTGATCACTGCTTTCACAGACTTGTTTGTTTGTTTTTTTTCAAACCAGGATGTATTAATCATAGCATAAGAAATGTTAAAGAAATTTGTTTTAAAATACTTTTGTTCTGAGGAAATTTTAAAGAATTAGGTTGCTTAACAATGTCTGGAAAAGTTTTGCTACTGTCTCCCTAATGCATACTATAGCAATAAAATGAACTGTAGAGCCATGAGGAAATAATAAAAAAGGCTAAGCCAAACAGTAGAAATGTTTACTTTTCACTCTTCCTTCTAACCTCAGAAGTGCATGGGTTTACCAAAACAAAAAAAAGAAAGTTTGTCTTTTTCATGTCTCCTGCATGTCATTGCCGTGTAATTTTTATTTACTCATTATTAAGGTTAGAAGACAAAAAATTATAACAGGTCTTGATTTCAAGCATGTTTTGATTTCTTGGCGAATTAATTGATTCTAAATGAGTTGAGAACAAGCAAAGGAAAATGTGGGAGTCTTTAAGCTGAAGAGTTTAGAGTTCATAGCTGAAGGCTGATAGATGAGTATCCTCCCACCGTGGGTAGAGACAAAGGGGAAACGTAACAAACTGACAAATTGGTTACATAGATGCTTCCAAAAAAAAAAAAAGTCAATCTGAAGATCAGGATCTAGATGTATTTCTAGGGTATGCTAGACCCTGCATACACGGTCAAGCTTTGGATTAATAAGTACCAAACCTGAGCTTTCTGTACTGTTTCTGACTCCCTTTAGCCTGGCTTTTTATCAAAAATTCCATTTATTATGCCAGATGGAGCTTTTTGAATCCCATCTTCTGTCTGGTAAAATGTACCTTAAGCTGTGTTCCAAATAACAGAAAAGCCAAGACAAATATCAAACAATCCTTGAGCACTGACAGAAGTCCTGACCCATAGAAAACTGTCTTGCTAAATGCATCTTCCAACCCTCCACCTTTTAACAGATGTGCTAATGCTGCAGTCTTATATGTTTCATATTCAAGTGCAAATTATGAGTAGTATATCTGTCTTTACCATGAAGTTATAGAGACTATGTTAATGCACTATGAAAATGTAAAATAACTTGGATGAATAACCGAAAATCAATTTAATTCAGAAACCCTTAGGGGTCTATTCTCGTTTCAATGAGAGGCGGCTTAGCCTTAATGAGAGGCTTATGCATAACTGTCTGTGCAATGAGATGAGAATACACTCAAAACTTTTCAAACATGAGAGCTACGAATAATGTATTTAGAGGTTTTGTAGTCAAACGTACTAGAATTTGAAAAGTAACTGGTTAGCCCTTATTTGCATATGAAAATAAGTTGGAATTCAGGACCCAGAGGAAACTTCAAAGCACTTTGTCACCTTTATTACATGCTATCTGATCAAATGGTAGATGAAGGCAAATAGCCTGATCTTTTTTCTATTTACATCCTGCAAAATGCATTTTATAAAATTGGTGGTTTTTTACGAATCTTGTTAGTAAAGAATATTGTTTCAAGTGACTTTTTTTTTTTTTTTTTGAAATTGATCGTGATTACGTAGCAAACAGATATTTATCAAGTGTTGACCACTGTTCTTTTAAATGCAAGATTCTAGTTGGATCTTCTTTTATTTTGACTTTTCCTTTTGGTGAGTCTACCTGTTCTCAAATAATATAATCTTTATTTCATGAAATTTCATGCATGAAACCTAATATATCTGACTTGTATTATAGTAAAGCACATTTTAAATTAAAAGACACATTTTTGACATGTGAATGCCCTAGAAAGGAAATTATACTCCCCGTTTTCTCGATGGACTAGATGTAATGATATACCTAAAAGTCTTGGTGTACCTATTATACCAACAAGGCAGATGTCAGTTGTGTCTGGGCATTTGTGCATTATATGGCAAGTGGTGTCAATTCTTCTGTTTTCAAGAACAGATTATGCTAACTGTGCTGGCATTTTTACAATACCTTCTGAGCACATGGATGAGTTCTCACTTCCTCACAGTTCCAGATACAGATTTACATGGATAATGTTCTGGTTAACTTTATTGGGTTGAAATAGACTGTTAATGCTCCTTTCCTTTAAGAATAAAGAATCAACAAAGAGCCATATGTAGTTATAATCCCTTCTTTGGCTCAGACTTTTATTAATAAATATTATTAATCAAATTCTTATCTCTCATATGGGGCAAATCCAAAAGGGCTCCACACCAAATTACGCTGGATTTTCATAGCTGTAGCTACAGACACAGTGTGCTTCTCATTCTCAGAAAGATAACAGTTTTTTGGTTCTGCCTGTGTTCAAAGTGGAGTTTTGGAGCAGAAGGGAATGTGCTGGGTCAAGGTAATAGAGGAGGAATTAGATGAGAACAGGTTCATAAAATATGATCATGTGCCAAAAGTAACTACTAGCTATACAGGAGAAAATGTATTTTGAAGTGTCGTGTAGGAGCATCAGTACTTTAACAGCTGGTTATTGCTTGTGCCCACACACAGCATTTAAAATAACTGCAGTGTGTGTGCTGAATTATTTTACACATTAGGTTGGTCAGGAGAGTGGTTTGATGTATTTGGTTGTTTGCAGTTTAAACCAGATTATGTAGATCTCATCATTTATATATGCAGCTGTGTAAGATGATGGTGCATGAATCATCTGGTAACAATTACAGTCCACTTTTATTGTTGTATGAAATGTACAGTGTTAAAGATACAGATTTTAAACTTTTCTAAATTTTGTACTATTTATTGATTAGTAATAGCTGAATGGATGTAACTACTTTTTCAATTTTTACTACTGTAACTACTTTTACAAGAGAATTATTTTTTTTTCTATCTTGAGATAATAGGCAAATAGTGTATTTCTCATCAGTTCAGGTAGAACTTATGTTGATTTCAGAAGAACTAGGAAGAGTGCACTTTAGGAAACTCTCCAGATTCATACAAGGAAAAATACTGCTGACTTCAGATAATCCTTATTTCGGTTAACTGTAGAAGGTTTTTGCTGAGAATAATAGTTTAAATAATCGTATTCCCTTTTGAATCAAATTTAAGATTTATTTTACCCTCGATTTAAGTATGTACTTAAATGCAGTCATGCATTTTAAAATATCACATGCTTTTAACAGGAATTGACTAATTTTGAACTTTTGTTTGTTTGTTTGGAGAGGGAGTTGCTAGTATAAAAATATCAGTAAAAATTTGAGAAGTGAAGTGAATCGCATCTATAGCCTGTTCTGGTTATAAAGTAGGCTCAAGGATTTTGGGGTACTTGTTTCAAAGATGCAAATGACAGTTCACAGAGAGCAAAATCCTCCATGCTGAGATTGCCTCTGAACTGTTGGGGACGCTTCTGACAAATTAATATGAGCATGTTGTCATTAGGTCTTGAACTACAAAACAATAAAGCACATGGGTGTAGAGAGTAGATCTTTGAAGAACTTCAGCCCCAGGTCTAGCTCCTCTGCATCAACACTGTAGAAAAGATTCATTTCAAATTATGAAATATATTGGAGCCCAGATGGAAACCAGACCATGTGGGGCATCCAACTGACCAGGTTTGCTTCAATGGCGAGCACTTTCAAGTTCATGGAAGTGACATGAGTTGCCATATCTGAAGTGATTTCTATGCTGTAATGATTCTCCTGCATCAGTCAAAGCAGAAGCTTCCTTGCAACTTGAGACAAGTCTCCTCTCCTGTTCTGTTTCATACCCAGAGAAGTCAGACATGAGGGAGAAGATATGTTCTTTTTATAAATAGTTTTGTGAGGCCTCTCAAACTAAGAAAGTCACCAAAGGCCGATCCTGTGCGACTGCAGTAAACTGTAAAGCACCCCTAAAATAATTTTTGTTTCAGTTCTCATAGGCATGCGTGAAACAAGCTGATACCTGTGACATAGATCAGAAATGACCGAGTGTCTGTTTCTAACTTGGTTTTAAACAGTTGCACAAACTATTTAGAAATCCCCTCTCCAAACCTTGCAGGTTTAGTTTTATCAGTAACTGAAATATGTGAAAAAGCTAACCTTCCAGCTGTTAGCATGACTCTCTGCAGGTTGTCTTGGCTAGGACATGATAACTTAATCTTAGCTTGCTGTCTTTGAGTCTTAAGGTAGATGCTTTCTTCATTAGCTGTAGCTGCCAAAATTCATTATTACTTTGTCTTTGACGCACTCTGTTCTGTCAGGCAGGAACAAATAGAACCATGCTCAAAAGGGAGGAGGACAGCTTTTCTCAGAAAGTTAACTCTTTTTTTTTTTAATCAATATTGATATAATGAGGGGATACATCATGGCTCTGAAAAGCAGCAGAACTAGCGCAAAATGTGTGTACTCAAACAGTAATTATCTTAGAGATGTTGTTAATATTGCAGATAAAATCATGGAAGATAACCAGATTTCTCTGCAGAGCAACGTGGCCAAACGGGTACTATGTTGACTTGTACAGGATATTGGGCAGAGCAGGATTGGGATGTGGTGTGTGTATATACAGCCATGCTGTGAGAAAAATACCCTTTCTACCTCTGCTTTCACTAAGCTTCCCGTGGTCATGCTGCTTTCGTGCAGGATTGTGCCAAAGACATTAGCTGTGCATAGTTGTTGCAGTCCTGTATTTGGCTTAAAACAAGGAATGTAGTCAAAGCTGGGGGCAGGATGACTTGCTAATTTTTGCCTACATATAGGAAGATACAGACCTACCATATTGGGCATACTTGGAGTACTTTGGGAATGCTCACTGTAAAAATATATGTGCCTTTGTGCTCAGTTAGGTAAATTATTTAAAATCCAGAAGACGAATGGCTACTAACAGGATGAAGGGCTTAACAAACTGTAGAGCAAATGCCTGTATAAGAGAAGTGCTTAGAAGGAGCTCAAAGATAACAACTGATAGATTTCTTTAGCTAGCAAAGTTGACTCCCTGGAGGCACTTGAATAGCAGTAATTTTGTCCAGATTCAGAAACAGGTCGCACCTGCTTCTACCATCCTGCTCTGGGGTAGGTCAGTAGTCTTAAAGTTCTACATGCTAATGGGCCACCTGTGTAAAGGGGACAAGAGGGCATTTTTCTGAAAAAGGTCAAGCTCTTTCAGCACCTGAAAAAAGTTTTAACAGCTTCTCCATTGCATCAGTACCTGTGATTGGTAAGCATAAATGTTTATTTTTGCACTGTCTTGCAATTCAGATGTGTAGCCTAAGCAGTCCGTGTCTCACCAAGCTTCATGGTTCAAGGAGGATGGATGGTCAGTGTGTAGTGTCTAGAGACAGCGGGCTGCCCCGTGGTCAACAGACTGCTTTTTGACATCAGAAAATAGTGGGTTGTGGATGGAAACTTTGAGTATTTGGGGAAGGACCCCTGGATTCAAGTGGACCAGGTCTTTTTTCTTTTTATTCACCAAAGTGTGTCAGCGTCTAGTAAAGAGCAGAAACAATCTGTTTGATACTGGGCTGGTAGCTGAACTGCAGCACCCATTTCCCTGAGAAAGTTGACCCACTGCGATATTGCTGCATGGCAGAGTGCTCTGGGGTTACTGGTTGTGTGCTTCAGCAACACAGTAAATCAGAGAAAATCTGCCTTGGGCTACTGGCCTGCAAAAAATAAATTCCTGTTTGAGTTAACATGACACCTAATGGTTTAGTATTTATTTATTCTGTGACAGTTGTGTTTTTTTCTAGTGCATCTATAATGCGTTTCTTCTGGAGGTATAGTTTCGGGATCTGTTATGCTTGCTCGGTGTTCAAGACTAGTTTTCAGTCAGTGGTTTTGAAGCTCGTCTCTTATAATTTAGGTCAGAGCAAGGAGTGTATGTATATTGAACTAACAGCTTTCTCAGCTTCAGTTGAGTCTACAAACAGGATTTGCTAATATTTGTTTAAATGTTTTGGAGGAAGGGAGTGGAAGAAAATCTGAGAAATACTCAATGTATGTGTTGTTAAGTAGAACCATCTACTGCTTAATGAAATCATTGCTAGACCCATACATGTTTATTTATAATTTACAGTGATCACCTAATACTAAATGTTGTCTCCTTCAGAAAACTGCAAAAAGGTACTTTGTTGAATATCAGCAAATTCAAACTCTGTTAGAATAAGGAAAGAATCCGTTATTCTATTGAAGTAGATTTTTGGTGAAGGTGCTCTTGCTGGCAGTTGCATCCCACCTAAACCAAGAGATTGGCTTTTTGACTGCTTGCATGGGCTCAGTGGTTGAGGCAAATAATGAGGGATAAATAAAAAGAGATACTGGATTGGGGGGATTAGAAGAGATGGGGTAGCTAATAGAAATGGGACATGAAAGAGCACCCTGATTCCAGGGTCTCAGGTCAACACAAATGAATTATTATTGTGTAGGCTCTCCCAAGAAATATGGCTGTAAAACGCTATCTTCTTTTTCACAACTATTACTGAAAAGAAATCCACTGCAGAAAGGGTAAAATGAGTGGAACTAGTGAAAAAAACTTCAAACAATTTTTTGAGAAAAAAAAAAGTGAGAAGAGAGATAAGTAGCATTTTTCTAAAATTTCCAACTATTATCAAGCACAGATGGCTGTTTCCAAATGGTTTGCCTCTAAAATATTGCCTACTTCTATGCTAGCTGAATTTTTCAAATATTTTTTAAGTTCAGAGCAGATTGCAGTGATCCAAGAGGAAGGTAAGAAGAGATAGCTAGCTTCTGTAATGTCTATTTCTAGAAAAAAATGGCAACACGTCAGCCTTACATAGATGGAAATAAGACTTACTGATCCTTTACCGACACCTGGCCATCCAGAAGCAATTGAGCAGCCCCAGTTCAGATCAAATTCCCTAGCTAGTATAACTGAAATAAAATCTACAGAATCTTTTTATCTTTTAGCTTCCAAAATATTACCAGTGTTACCTCAATCTTATGAAAACGCACATTGCATAAACTGCTCCCGTGAGGTCCTCATCCAACCTCATCTCCATTAGGATTGTAAAAATGCTGCATCTGAATTTATGTGTGTATTGTATTGATACTCTTGTCATCTATGACCTAATTTGGAAAACCTTGCTCGGTCTGCATTGCAAATAGCTAGGTGCATATGGTTCTCCTCCCTCATGTCTTAGTCATATGTGCACACGTGCTGTGTGGAGATGACACCAAATGATTAGTATCTTTTGTTTCTCTCTTTGAATTACAGTTGGTTTTTTATTTTCATTAATGTGCACAGATTAACCAGTTCCGTGATATTAAGGAGGATGTTAAAGTCTTGGACAAAGCCCTAGGCACTAGGACACTAGGACTTTTGAGGTGCAGCAATAGAGAGTGCTGTGAAGAGTCTGGGGGTGAAGATTGTCAAGAAGCTGGGGAACAGGACAAGACTTGCTTGAAGTGTTTGCTCTCTGTAGAGAAAATAGAAGGAGCTTAGGCACCAGTGGTATTCAAGTCAGGCTTTCTAGTAGAGAAGCCCTGACTGTAGAAGCTACCTCCACCAGGAAACAACTACTGAATAAGCATAAAATTTGAGGAAGTAAAAGGATGAATGCATGATTGAGGTGGGTGAATGGAAGTTCAGAGCTGTATTTTACCTCTGACTCTGCCAAGGTAATGGTGTGTCATAACAGTTAAGTGAACTTTTAGGTAGTTGGTTGCCACATGGTTGAGAACATACGGCAATTTACAGATGTGCTAAGTACTCTTAGGTGTTTTGGAACGTGCAGGTGCAAGCAGCAGTAATTAATTTTGGCATTTCCAAACATTTGAATGAGTGACTTTGCCATCTTCATATTTTAAGAAAAGGTTATTCGTGTGTATAATACCTGTTAAAAAATATCGTAACAGTCTGTGCAGCTAGTGGATTCAATGTACATAAGCTGGAACATCTTGTACATGCCATTGCTATGAAAATCTCTGAGCACATAATATAGCTTGTACAACCTAAATTGCCAAGTGGTGCAATGCAAGATGAGGCCCAGCGTGGTTACGGAAGCCCAGACTGAGGTACTGGAGTGATAAATGAAAGTTCTTTTTAGACCTACTGCATATGAAAGACTGCAAAGTAATAAATATCAACCCACAAAGACAACATTTGAACCTGTCAGACAGACAAATGGTTACCTATCTCTCTGGTTGAAATGTGTGTAAAATGCTGCTGCAGGACTGAAGAGATGTTTAGATTACATTACATATGAAAACCAGTTTGCAGCACAAATCTACGGACTTTTATGTTAGAGGGAGGAATTTATCAGTTAAAGATGAACAGAAAGAACAGATTGACCTATTAGAGGACAAGAAAGTACATACTGCCTCTGCTCCAGAGAGAACAGACATGGCTAGCAATTCCAGATAAACACTCCTCAAGAAGGGGCTATGGATGCCTTTTTATATTTTTTTTAATTTGTGTGTGTGTCGGGGGAGGGGGGGGTATTGTGGAGGTGATAAAAGAGATTGTAATGTTATAAAATAAAGAACTTTGTTTCCAGGTCATGGCTGTCAAGATGTAAATTTATTTAGTTAGGTTTCTTAATTTAGTAGTTAGTACTTGTAATGCTTTTCTTGTCATGCATTTTATTAACTGAAACAACTATTTTGCATAATATTATGTGATATGTTTGCATTATGTAACATTCTCAATTTCTTCTTAGCTCTTTCACCATTTATCTTATATGGTCTCGTTCTTAATTAAAAGCAGGATTTTAAAAAAAAGCATGACAATAAGAAGTCAGCTTGAGCACACTGAAGAATGGGACTGTAAAATCCGACTCCTGAAATCTTGTTAATGTGATGAAAGTGAGTAAATGTATTAGGCTGAGATGAAAAATCAAAAGACGTATTAAATTGATGGTCATAAACCTGGCTGCATGTGTGGCTGTCAACTAAGCTGAGAACCACTTCTTCCCCTATCCCAGCCCAGGCCTTAACTATGTGGACTGAGAAATTTAACTCCATCTGAGGTACATAAGCAGCTGTAAGCATAAATATGAAGTATCTATGTTTTATCTATAAATGTAACTTCTATCTTGTCAGTCGTAAAAAGAATAAAAAAGTCTCTGAACTGAGTTTTATACAAGGACTAGCAAGGGACAGTGAAAACAAATTCAGAACCATATTGTTAAATGGGTCTGCTAATTGCCTGAAGCTGTTGGTGTGACTAATGATGTCCTTGCTACCTGCTTCCCAGCATGGGGGTTGGGAGGGTGCATTGTCAGAGGCTTCAGGTGCTCTGGTTGTGTGTCTGCCCTTCACCAGCAAATGAGAGGCACCTGCTCTGTGGTAAAACATGGGGGTGTCTGAACAATGTGTGTGGAGCAGGACATTGGTGTGTAAGACATGGTCTGCTTTTGCTTTCCTCCTTTATTATGTAGTCCTACCTATTGTGACCCAAGTAAGTGGGTAGCTCTTGGTTGTTGGGGTTTTTTTTATGTCTCTTGTTCTGGAAGTGGGACTTGGGTAACTGTCTGAAGCAGTAGAAATCACATGTCAGGTTCTGTTCAAGTGAAGATATTTAAGTAGCCTTTATGGGGGACACTTCCGTTCCCAATATTTTGTGCAAGGCAGGAGGAGGAGGAAATGCCTTCCTCTCTTGTGTTTCTGTGCAGCCATAAGACCTTTTTCCCTTTCTGAAATTTTTAAAGGCCAAAGTTTAAAGAGACAAGTACTACTATGGACACAGTAGTCCTTCCTTGTATTTCCATTCTTTTATTATTGTGTGAAATTTCTTTTTTAGTTTAGTCATTCTGTGAAATGTTCCTCTGAAGTGATGACACTTGAAGGGGAGGCAAGGGAAGCTGCTTGTGGCTCTCATTTGACCTCACTTGTGCTGACCAGCAGCTTTGGAGTTTAATCTTTTATTTTTGGAAAACTGCTATGGAATCCAAAAGCAGTGTGTGGGGCTGTTTCTTGACAATCAAAATGTATGAGGAAATAGTTCCTGAGTTTAGACGCAACACAGAATTTACTCTCTGATTTACTTCATAACCAATTAGAGTACCCTGAGACGTACACAGCAGGACTAATCAAACTGTGTGTACAGTCTGCATTCAGGTACACAAAAACAAATGAGAAAATGCAGATTAGGTAGCTGTTCCAGTCAATGTTTTCTTAACATTTTTGTATTATTTGTGCAAAAATCAGTGAACATATTAGCAGGAACTGAGCAAGACATGATTGTGTCCCATATGTTTGGGGAAATAGCTTGTACCATGGGGGCATCAGGAGGGTATTCAGGCAGAACTAGATGCCTGAAGCTGACCAGCACTCATGATTGAGACTGCAATTTCACATGTGGGGGAGAAGGGCAGGACAACGTGTTTACAGTTTTTATTTCATGAACTAAAGTAGGTTCCCACTGGAAAATTAAAATCCTCATGGATACCTTTGCAGTATGCCTTCTTCCATTCCCCATGAAGCTGCTTATGTAAAAACAGAAGCTAGCAGTGAATCACCGTAGTCTTTATCCCATAGCTCAGTAGCTGCAATTTCTAATGCCTGCATGCCATTTGCTTGGGATACTGAGTACCTGTTGAACTGTAATTAGTAGGTCTTGGTTCAATTAGTAGTTTTAGTCTACATTTAGCTAACATTTTGGGCTTCTTTAAGGATTCCTATTATAGTTGCCAGTGTTAAATTCTGTTATGTAATGTCATTTCTTTGGGTCAATAAACAGACATCGGTCAGTTTACAAACTGAATAAATCAACAAGGGAAGACATTAAGTAAATGTTCAATTTCAGAAGCTACTAAGTCAAGATAGATGCAGAGAATCTAAAAAGTGTCCTGCCAGTAACATGAGGACATTAACAGTTGAATGAAGAGGTCCGAGGTTTCCCTCACCCGGGGTGAGGGAAAAGAAGTTGGAAGAGTTCTGTATTTTGGTTTTGTGATACTTGTTGAAACTTTAACCAAGTTGTTAATAGCCATCTGTGTTTCCTTTTAGTCACCATGTTACTAAAACCATGGGATGAGCTCTAGACTAGATATACTTTTGTGTTCAAGAGCTCTTGAACAAGAGTTCTCAGTAACCAGAAAATTATTAAGTTCTTGAAGATTATGGTGAAATGAGGGTTTCTCTGCCTCTCTTCATCTTCAAATAATTGCCACTAGAGAGTAAAATGTACTCTGTGTAGGTATTAAGTATCTCATCACAGACACTTTTCCTTAAAGGACTGAGTATATCTGATTGCACCCAAATATCTCAAACCCAAGACAAACAATGGGACAAATTATTTAATATTTTAGCATTTTATCCCCATCATTGTCATAAAAATAAGTCAGTGAAGTGGATGATATGCAAAAAAAGTAATATACCATTGGTGTAAATATTAAAGGCTTAGAGGAGGCTGTAGTGCACTCCATCAAAGCCTCTCAGCTCTTAACCTGGTGGCCTCAACAGTAGAAGTACAAAGGAGGCTTGAAAAGAGAGTAGCTTCCCAGTGGCACTTTCAGTGTTGTATCTAAGGGCGTTCTCACAGGCCCTGCATCCAACTCTTGACTTCTTTGTCATAAATGAATTGAGGTTTAGAATTGGCTTGTCTGGCTAATGGAAAATTTTGCAGTCGTGAAGAAAGTATCTGGTTCAGATAAGATAGCTGAAGACTGAGACACACTGCCCTTGGGAGGCTCTTTGGTAGTGGGCCAAGAAACAGGACTTGCAGTGGCTGATGTGAACTGCCTGTGTTTGTACTGAGCAGATCTTGGAGCATGTTATCTTTTCCTCTGTGCTCAGGTTCTCTCACCAAGGCAACTGCTTGGATTGCTCTAAGTAGGAACCTGTGTGCAAACAAATATGTGTGCAGTGTGGACACTGAGAGGACAAGGGCTGTGCTGTGAAACAGAAAGGGAAATAATTTGACAATGCAGATAGGAATTGTCACGTGTTCTGGAGCCAGGAACTCAAATAAGGCTTTCCCAGGTAGGGTGCCTCACAGCATCTCTGGGAAAATGGTAAAGACAGTGCTTCCCATGGCAGAAAGTCCTGGATTCTGTAGATTTAGGACAGTTTGCATCCCCAAGGTACTGGAGAGGCTTGGCTTCTGATGTATCTGTTCCCAACGCAGTGGAGGTAGCAACCTGAAAGCAACATGTACAACAGCAAAACATAGTAGATTGCTGTTTAAATTTTTATAGAAAGGTCATGAAACCTGGCGGATATTTTATCATCAAAAGTCGCCTAAAACCCAGCCATTTCCAATAAATGGCAGTTCTAACAGAAAATTCTTAAGACAATAAAGACTACTAGTCAATGTCATCTTAATTAAGGCTAGTTGATTTAGAAATTAAACTCTTAAAATTAGTTTAAAGATAAAAATAATGACAACACTTCTGTCCACAGGAATGAAAATGAGTATTTGATCTAAACTCATAATTATTTTTTTTTCTATTATATTACAAAATAACAGCACTGACTCAACTATAGTTCATTGGAAGTTACAGATGAGGATTTTAAAGCCATATGTATAATGATTTATATGAATTATAGTAAATTACAAGAACCTCCTTCAAATCTGTCAGACTCTATTTTCTGCTCCGTGGAGCACAGTGATCGAGACAGTGAAACTGAATGACGTTTTACACTGCTCAAACTGCCAGCTGGCACAAGCCTATGGCATTAGCTGAATCCCCAGAAAACCCACAAGCAACTGGTCAAGAAGATGGCATACCTAATTCTCTATTAGCAGTACTTCCAAAGCACTCTTCCATAGAGAGTGAAGTGACTGGCTCCACAAATCTGTTGAGCCAATATATTTTTTGATATCCTTAGGAGTGGGTGGAGGTGAGCTTTTCCAGTGCGGTCTGAAAGCAAACATAATATAGTGTACGTGGGAGTTCAGATCTTGTAATCTCTGAATTCTGCCCCAGTCTCTGATGTGTAGCTTTGGACTTGTTGCGTAATTTTGCTACACTTTTTTTTTTTTTCCCCACCTATATGCCTTTGTCTAAATTAGATTGTAATATAGGATTTTTGGTATAGGTGCCTTCAGGGGGCAGATAATACATCTTTCAGGAGAAGTAATTTCACTAGATGATTGTACAGATACTATTTTGCAAGGTACTAGAAACTGGACTGAATAGAATATAGGACCCATTCTAATGTGATAAAGCCATCCATAGTCAGTGCATGTCAACCCAAGACCATCTGTAGATTGTTTTCTTATTGCTATCTTTATTTAAATTTAATTTGTACCTATATACATTTATATGCACTATATATTATATAGACACAGATACATATAGAGATGTATGTATTTATTGTTTCCTTCACATATATAGTTCACTTCCCTTATTTTTTACAGCTTATTTATTTCAATAGTAGTTCTGGACACAACTCTTTCCCATGTCCTTCCTTTATGTTATTGCTGCTTTTTCAGTAAGTCTGTATTTCTTTTGCTGCAATAGGGTAATTACAGATTTTTGAATATGAGATGGGAGATATTCTGATGAAGATCTTGAATGTAGTTTAATCAAAGCAGTACGTTATTTAGTTCATCTTTACTTTGGAAATGCTGGAGTGGGGAAGTGTGCACAGCTGGTCCCTGTGCTGCTATACCTGTTCTGAGTCAGCTGAAAAAAGTAATTATCCAGTGCTCTCAGGATAGCATTATTAAAAGCAAAATATAATGCAGACACTCCCACACCGCAGCGGTAAATGGTTTTATAACAGAATTAAGCATATTCGTGTGTTGCTAACTCTAATTTGTTCTGGGTAGGCCCAACACAAAAGCAGACAGGTTTTATGTCGGGGCTGGAGTCTTGTTTACATTAATACAAGTGCATGTTTCTGTTTGGCAGTAAGGAAATTGAGTAGGTAGGTGTGCTGACTTTGGTCATGTGTGAGGAAAGCTCCATGTAAGGCTCCTGGAGATCTGATCTGGTGAAGCGTTTGTATTGCAGGTATAACCCTATACCTCCTTTAGAATGACGAATATGTGCTTGCTGTTCTTTGGTTAACAGATGCCAAAAAAGTTGAATTAATACCTTTTTTTCCTGGCATTCAGCTCTGTAACCTATTTTCTTTTTGTGTGTGATTTTTTTGGGGGGGATTTTGTGACTTGCTACCACATAGCCTTCATTATTTATAAACTGTCTCTGTCCCTTGTTTAAAAAAAAAAAAGAAACAAAACATACAATGCTTCGAATTAAATCTGAGTTAGCAAAGAAAATTATCAGAAATGTTACAAAGTTTCATGTCTCAGACTAAAATGATACTAACTTCATTTTAATTAAAAGGAATAATTTCCAAGCTCAGAGTTTCTGTCAATGTAAATGGTAATGGGGAAGTTGTGACTAGCATATCAAATCCTGTAATGGCTATACTGTCAGGGTCAATGCAGCCTCAGCCAAAGCTTTATCAGATTAGATTGTCCTAAAATGTCATTAAATGGCAATGTAACTTTCTCTCTTTTCCTGTCGTCACTGCTGTGGCAGAGATATGTCTGAATAGAAGCTTTTTTAATGATTTGCTAATCCAGCAACATTTATTGTTTCTGTAATTCAGTGCTTGAAACATCTTAATCATCTGCATGTACTTAATGGAATAGTGGGGTTCAGATGCTGCAGGAAATGCACTTCCAGGGCCTTATCGCTTGCCAGCTCTTGTGGCCGTGCTTTGGGTATGGAGTAAGAACTGTGTTAGAGCTTCTGAACATACGTAAAATAATGTGAATATACTGAGTCTGTAACACAGGCCTGAGGACCTTATATATTTCATAGTGTAGTCAAACCAGATTATCTCGTAAAAATATCTTCTTTTCTGATTAATAATCCTGGGGCGCTGACATCAGTTAGTCATGGATAGGCATCACTTCATTATTCCCTCCAGTTGCTTTACACTCAGAAAACAAGTGGAGGAATTTAAATGTTGCTTTGTTGCAGCTGTGAATGGAATCTAGTTTTCTTTTGAAAACCTGTAATTAAAAAGAATTGACAACATTAAAGAGGAATTCCGTGTTGTGTTGATAAAGAGTTCCTCATTAAATTACAGAGCAAAAAGGATAAAAATAATTTGAAACCATACACACTTGTGACAATCTATTATAGCTGGGAAGAAAACAAGTTCTTTTGTAAAAATCGTATTTGTAGGACTTTCATAATTTTAATGAATAATTTGCTTCCTGCTGAAAGTTGGCACACATGCTCTTAGCTCTAGTGCTAGTATTGGCTTTTCTGAAGGTGCCTTTATGGTCTATTCAGTAAATAGAAAATACTTTCTTTTTTAGTACTTGTAACTTGAAAAATGTTTGAAGAAATATTATTTTTAGTCTAGATGCCATGACCTCTCTGTCTCTTCCACTCTTCTGAAATGGAGAGAAGTACTTTGCTGAAAGAGCAGAGGGATCAAGGGATCAAGTGTGATAATGAATGTGGAGAATGAGAAAGTTGGAGACACGCTACTAAGCGAGAGCTCGGCAGGTGTTCTTGTATTGATGGGAAGGAAGCCTTGAGAACTGTAAAACAATGTCCTTTTATGGTATTATTTGTTTGGAGCAAAGCAAATAGCAGTGTAACTGTTTAGCCTAGGCACATAAACATTTAAATGTAGCCAGTTGTATTGCTCACAACAGCAGGTGGACATTCACTCTCAACCTCTCTGTGTAGAGAGCCCGGCACGTGATCAAAAGACAGAAATTATATATGCTGAAAAGTGAAACAATAAAGGTCTTTGCTTCGCCTCCCCACAGAGTCCATGCCCTTTGTCACTGCAAATGAATTCATGAAAGGTATACAGTGGGGAGGGGGTTTGGTTTTTAGTTTTTGGGGGCTTTTGTTTGGCTCTTTTGTTTTGGTTTGATTTGGTTTTTTACTGTATTGCTGCTGTTACCTCTTCTTGAAGACAAAAGTGCTTGTGGAGTTTCATATCAGCTTGGCAATGCCACCTAGACAGCAGCTTCAAAATGCTGCTCTGGAAAAGTTGTTAGCATCAGAATATCATCTATTTCCATAGTGGACAAAAAGCAGCTTTTCACTGGGGTGCATCGAGAAGCTTGGGTAGGGTCCCACAATAATGTGATACCAGGCCAGATATGCCACTCATTAGACTCCTTGATGGAGAACTTGGTACTGGGCAAGGGTAATTCCGAATCTTTGTCAGAACTCACTGACTTTTCTGAGTTTCAGTTTACAGTTTTTCCATTCCATAATTTCTGAAGTTAGTATGATTTGCTAGAGCGATGTAAATTTTGAAGATTGCTCATCTGGAATATTCTTGAAGATTTAAGCAGTGACACTATACATACAGCTTCTGAAAGCCAATTAAACAGTAATATTGTTGCTCTTCTGAATGTAAAAGGTCAGATACATGACATCTCTCAAGTGACTTGGGGTGCTATAAGTGTTTCCAATTAAGTTAGATCAAGTACTGAAAAATAAGGGCAATTTAATATAATCCAAAATTGAATTTCCAAATAAAAGAGGAACAATTTAAAAAATATTCTGTAAATAAAATTGTATTTAAAGAATGTTAACATCATTGGCCTTTTGCAATTTTATGGATAAATTCTACATTTATTAATACTTACATAGTGAAAATACGTAGTTGAAATGTAATTGCCACTGGAACAATACTTATATTCATTAAGAGTATGAATAGTACAGTCACATTAGAAGATCTGATAAGTATTTTTCCATCCATTTCCATAAATGCAGAATTTGTGAGTAAGTTAAAAATGATCAAACTAGGGTTTTGGTGTTGTTTTTACTTCAGCTTGGTGATTGCAACTGAATTGTCAGTAGGAGTGTCTGTGAATAAGATGACGTTTGATTGGCCTGGACTTTGAGCAGTACCTTCTTGCTGGCATCTAGTTCATTTTGACTAAAGTTATAACAGTCACAGCCGCTGCAGATTTAGTTCTTGATTTATTATTAATGAATTCCTAACTGAGTTTTTTCTAGTGGATTGGTGACTGCGAGGCGATGATAAGTATGGAAGTGAATGTGCTTCTCTGGGGAAAATGCCTTCAATGCTACTGTATTTTGATCACAGTCTTATTGGAAGTTACCAGTGGCAGGTTGATAATTTGTCCTCTGTAGTGTGGCAAGTTAGAGGGTTTTGCTTTTGAAGTTCTGAGGGTCACCTTTCCACAGCAGCATTGACTCCCATGCTTTGATGCATCCTCTTATGGTGGTTTTCAGAAGCTTGAAGGAAGAGGCTACTTTGAAGGAGAAACAGGACCTTGAGGTCCATTTTCTTCCTTTTACTCCAGCAGGTGTAATCATCAGAGACTAGAATACTAGTTTTTAATTTAATGTAGTTACTCTTGGCATTATCTAGAATGTTTTATTGGAAAATAAGTTTCCATCATCTCCCTCGCTATTAACATGCATAGCTAAACATACTCCTATGCAGTGGGTTTGAAAAATTATATCCTAGGTTTCTTTTACTGACCCAAATAGTTCGCTTTGCTCTACATATGGCTGGAAGCTCAGAAAGAATGTGCAGATCTTATTGATTAAAAATGAATTGTGAAAAAAATGTGTCAGTTTAAGAGTTTGGAACACTGTGGTTCTGCTTTGGTCCCTGCCACCTTTTTTTCTTTTCCTTTTTTTTTTTTTCTTTTTTCCTCTTTTCCTGTCTTTTGAGGGAGAGGGCGGAATATAATTAACAAGATTGAACAAGTACTTGTAATTAAAAGCTTCAGAAGTGAAACATACTGTACCAGTTCAACTTGCTCTTAGAGTTCAATTCTGGAGTTGATGTATATGGGATTACCCCTGCAAATTAGCATTATGGACAGCAGTGCAAAGAGCATTTATGTTAGTCATGTATTTTCATTAGCGTTCTATAACCACTATCCACGATGGGACAATCACCCAAGTATTCTGTCCATCCTTCCTTTCTATACTATTCCTTCTAGTGGGAATACATTCACTTAAAAATCACCTTTTAAAGCTTATTGCCTATGTGATAGTAGACATGAATCAAAGGCAAACATTCTGCAACATTGTCTGAATTCAGGATGACATTTTCTGTTGTCCCTGGTAACATAAATATTAAATGCTCTAAAAAGTTGTATTGTTTTAGTGTCACTACCACCCCAGTATGATATCATGGAACAATATGACACAATGGTATGCCTTTTTGTATTCCGTTCAGTTGCTTACTCCTTTTTTGTCCCTGTGGATTTACCAAATGTGTTTTTTGGTGAAGGCTAGTCTGCTTCATCTTAATGAACAAAAATATCAGTAAAACTGAGACAAATTTGATAATTTATGCCACATATTTTTCATTGGAGTCACAATTAATAAATTGCTGATACATGTTTTGGTTTTGACGGTTAGTGGAAATTAGGTCTTCTCTGTTTTTCTGTTTCCCTGGTATTAATGATTCTGTGTATTCATATCCCCGGAGAAGTCAGATAAAGAGGCAGCATTTAGCTAAAATGTTCTTGACTCAACCTTGCAGTAATACTATGTCAAAACAACAAAGTCTTTGTTGTGCGCTTTGATGTTTTTAAAAGGAAATACTTTGGCCTACCTAGAAATAGTTAATTTTGCATCCATACTCAACAAAATCCACTAGTTTTCATAGAACATTTTAAGTCCATTGAATCCATATTTTTTTCCATAAAAAGGCTTGGAAAAAAAAAATCAAGCATCACTTTGTAGTTCCCATATGGTTAGTGAACTTCCAGCAAAGCTGATTTCATAATTTTCCTATTGAATGATCATACGCTTCCATATTTTAATAATAAGGTTAACAAGAAATAACAGGAAATGTAAATAACCATAAAACTCAAGCATGCACAGTTAAGTATGTGAGTCTGTTTTACTAAGAAAAGCAATTAGAAATTGTTGACTTCAGGAAGGGATCCAACTATGCAAATTTTGTACGTCATCTCATTGCAATTTCCCATTGTTTTTCATATGGGAAATACCACTTTTTTCAATTCTTTGTAACTTTGTTATATGCCGTGTATGCACTGGAAGATAAGCTTGTTTCCTATCCCTAAATCAGAAGATATATCTGCAGACACAGGAGCCCAGGCCTTCTTTTGCTTTGGGCATCTGTGTAGCTAACAATTATTTGATTCTCTCCTTCACTTATTTCAAGAAAGTTCTACAGGTTCTGTTCTGAGAAACCTGCTGGCTGCCCACTCACACATTGCAAACTTGGTTTCTGGAAGAAAGGACAGACCCTATTTTTTTAAGATTTTTTTTTTTTTTCTGTGGGCAACAAGTAACTGACAAGTCACAACCTATAAAAAGTAAACCCGAATCATAGATTATTTTTGAAAAACCAGTAAGTTGTGAGACCTGGATTTCAAGTTTGTTGTTTGGGGTTTTTTTCTCAATAAAAAACCATTGGGATTTATGTAGGGGTAGTTTTACCAGGTATGCAGATATTATTCATCAACAATTATACACTTAGTTTAAAAAAAAAAAGAGCATGCAGATCTTGTGAAAAATTGCCAAAAGTTGTTTATGTGTTTAACTAATTTATTTGTGATTCTATAGTTAAATATATCGTTGGCTATATATTTATTTTATGTATATAGATCATATTCATTGTTTACCCTAAGTAGTTCAAACAGGCCATGTAAGGTAGGTATCATTGTATGTATAAATAAAAGTCAGAACTGGGGCTTGCAAGAGGGATTATCAGCTAAAATCTACATGTATATCATCAGAATGTATTGTGTAGGAAAATGGATGGCAGGACTTCTTCCTCATTCCTTGTGAGGTTTGTATGTGATGTTTGACCCATAATACAATTTTAGTCTATGCCTGCAGGTCTAAATGTGATGTAAATTATATTCATCTATTTAAAAACAAAGTCCTTATTTCAGGGGTTATGCACCTACCATCCCCTTTTTCTGTAAAAATAAAGTCCTGGACAGTCCTGTGCTGTTTCACTCTCTTAAAAGAAATAAACAAAAAACCTGCCATTGATGTACAGATGGCATAGAAATCTCTGCTAACAGCTTTCAAGAATACATCAAGGACAATTACTTCTAAGCCTTTATGAAAATAAGAAAAAGCAACATTCAGTCCCCCATTTTGCTGAATAATAATTAGAAGATTTAGAGAGACCAGCCGGATGGTTTTAGCTGTGACATCTGGAAGTATAGCTTCTTGCTTAATTTTACTTTCTGCTAATCAAGTGTTTCTGAACCTCTTTGTAAATTGTAAGTTTTCTCTACAGAGTAAACCTGTGCTGCTTTCTTTCCCCTTCTTTTTGTCCCCATTCCCCTTGAAAAAAACAAAGCCTTATCCAAGAAGTTTTTTCTTCATTAAGTGTTTTGGTTTTTGTTTTTTTTTTTTTTTCAAGTGAGCAATGTAAACCCTCACCTCCTGTTCCTCCAAGCAGAAGAAGGAGGACCTGCCTTCAAAAGAGCAGTAAGGACATCTAACTTTGTTTGGTCTTTAAATGAAAACCAGAAATTCCTGCTACTTTTACTTGCCAAAGCAAGTTATGATCTTCATGCAGAATTCTCCCTTTGGAGAAGAATCAAATAAAACAAATATTTTGAGGCAGGTATTAGTCATGACACTTAACATGCTATTAGGAAGTGCCAATAAACTCTGATGTGATGGCGGTATGAAAGTGTTTGTTCAGTTGTGTGGTTAATGACCATTTGTGTGAACTCAATGTGGTCAGTCAGAAAAAGGTGTAATGGGAATAGGACTGCATTGCAAAACTCCAAACTACAAAACTTCCCAAGTGACTTCCACTCAGAGCTTGTACAAGAACATCACAAACGTTCATCCGCTCAGTCTTGAATTGCATCTGAATTACATCACAGTTTGGTGCTGCTTTTGTTTGTCTGTGAAATGTGGACAAGATTTCTGAGAAAGTGTTCCTTTCTCGTAGGCATATACCAGTTTATCAGACTTCTTATCAACATCCCCTTTCAAACCATGCCAGATTTATCCTGGCACACCTGTAAAACTCCCCTCCATGGCATGTGACTGTCTTCAAAGGCCCACATGAGAGAGACCACTTGCTTTTGTTCTGTGTGGTTATTCCATTCCTGGATGGATCATTCTGGCTATCTGAGGGGCAGCAGTCATGCAGAAAGCAACCCTGTGCACCTTATGTACCATGGGCACTAGATGCTGGATCACAGTGCAGCATGATCAAAGAGGTATGACAGCTCATTACCCTCATGCTGGACTACAGCCACCAGAATCTGTGGGATAAATTTGTCTGAACAAACCTCAGTAAGAAGAGTCCATCTAGGAGCAGGTTTTGCCTTGCTCCTGAAACAGGTATTGAAGCTCTTTTGTTTAGCCCAGTGGATTGCTGTTTGTTGGTTGCATTGTGACACGTCACTGGAAGTGCTTTTGACCTTGATGTTCACACCACTCGCTTCCAGCCATTCCCTGCCAGCCAAGACCATTGCTGACTGCTCCCACTAGCTGCCAGTTGTTCTTGCTCACTGTTGGCTGCTTGGCTCTGTCAACCAGTCTGCCGTATGCCATTTATCTCCCATCTGTTCATTTCCACTCTCACTGTTCTCTTCTCTCTAGTCACATTTCTTTGCAACCCCTATAGGTTTTCAGTTCTTCTAGAAAGGATACAGTGGTATCAATCAGTCCACCTGGAACTGCCTTGTTCCTCTTTTTTTTTTTTTTTTTTTTTTTTTAATAAAGAAGAAAGGGCAACCATGGAATTGTCAGAGTTGGAAGGGACCTTCTAGAGGTCATCTAGTCCAACTCCACTGCTAAAGCAGGATTGCCCAGAGCACATTACTCAGGACTACATCCAGGTAGGTCTCCAGACAAGGGTCTCGAAGATCTTCACAACCTCCCTGGGCAGTCTGTTACAGGGCTCTGTCACCCTCACCGTCACAGAAGTTTTTCCTCATATTTGAATGGAACTTCATACGTTCCAGCTTGTGCCCATTGCCCCTCGTCCTGTAACTGGGAACCACTGAAATGAGTTTGTCTCCATCCTCCTTCAGTGCACCCTTCAGATACTTCTAAGCATTTATAAGGTCTCCCCTCTGCCTTCTCTTCTCCAGGATAAAGAGTCCTGGCTCTATCAGCCTTTCCTCATAAAGGAAATGCTCTAATCCCCTAATCATCTTTGTTGCCCTTTCTCTTTATTCTTTTAATCCAAACATTTTATTTTTTTTTTACATCAAGGGTGTAAGCCACGGGATTCTTGTAGGGTGACTTAACCAGTCTAAAAGAGTGGACAGTTTACCTGTTCATGCTTTCCTGATATGCTTTCCCCAAGTTTAACAGGAATCTTGCCAAGAGTTTCAAGAATTACCTATTCCATCAACTGAAGCTTTTGGTTGATTGCAGGCAGCTTCCTTTACTGTCTGACCAAGGATAGCAGAGCCCCTGCCTTATGGGACTTCCCCTGAAGTTTTCAGGGAGACACTGCTAGTGTGTCTCAAGGTCTCAGTAGGAGAATGGAAAGTTACTTCATGTCTCATATGTAGATCATACATCCCAGTGAGCTGACTGATTGGATTTTTGTTATTTAAGAGACATACATTCATCTTGTGACAAATTGTAGCCATCCGGCCCTGTTTTGTGGAATCTCTGGCAGTCTTTGCTGTCCTGAATTTGTGCAAGTAAGCATTTCTCTATTACTGCAGAGTGTTCTATTCATAAGAGAGCTGCAGCTTTTGGACAATTTCTCTGTTTTCTTGCATGCCTTCTGAGTTATAATCCTGGCCTCCAAAATGCTTGTAATCCCTCCCAGTTTAATGTGATCTCTGAATTTAATAAAACATACTCCCTGTTCCATCATCTGACTCACTGATAAAAATAAGAAATAATACTGTACTTAACATTGGCTCTTGTGAACTTCACCCAAGTAATCCTTGTGTTTGTCAGTGATTAGATGTTGTTATCAATAGCTGTAAGCCTATTTTACTGTGAATTGCCCTAGACCATGCCTCCCTCGTTTGTCTATAAGGATATCGTGTAGTAGATGTACTGGCTTATTTGTACATGCCATTTTTCAGCCTGTAAAATCCTTTCATTTCCAAGCATATTGTTTCACTATTTTGGAATAAAGGCTGCAGTACTGCTTTTTCTGGACTCTGAGGATTTAGCACTGTACTTGTTTCCTTCTACTTCCAAGCTGATATTTTAGTGGATGTACGCTAGTCCTGACTCACAGCTGTAGGAACAAGGGTCTCATATGGCACAATGGAGTGTTTCCACCTGTTTATGTCTTTGATTTGTTTTTAAAATGTAAATTGTTGCTATGTTTAGAATAGCTGTTCAGTGCATCTCAGCAATTAAGGTTGACACCACTGTATATAAGTGCCAGAACAGTTCTTTTTAATATACCGTAAATGATCTCAGTGTCAGATATAATGGATGGTTATGGTGTACTTGTCAGTGGCATCCTTCTCATTTTGAGTCTAAGTGAAAATGAGAAGTAGTGAGGGAATGGCTGATGAATATATTTTTTCTTTCCTGTTGAGTAGCAGTTTTGTTTTAAATGGCATAGGTGATTATTTTTTTTTTTCATTCGCATTTTCACCTGAAACTGAAAGTATTTGTAAATTTTTCTGTTAGCCTTTGTGTCTATTTCTGTAGTCCAAACATGCAGTGCCTATACAGCTCTTTGTGAGTATTCCTGCTGCTGGGGAAACCCTGGAAATTTGCTTAGAAGGCAGAAGGCTCTCAGTCGGTGTGCACCTCTTACTATTGCCCTTGAAGTGCTGTAGCATTTTCCTTCATGTTCAGTGAGCTTCAATAGCTGAGCTAGTTATGGGACCAATACTGCTCTTGCTTAGTTAAGCTCATTTATTTGACATGTTAATTTAAAAGGAATATTTCTGCAGTCCATCAAGCACACTTCAATGCTCCATAGCTGTCTGCAGGAAACACAGAAGGCAGTCCCTCTTCCAGGTACCACAGCAATGTCGATGGGGCAGCTGAGAGATACCGTGTGGTTCTTGGCAAAGGAGTTGATAAGTGTATCATAATGGTAACAAGGTTCAATTTGATCCAAATTTAATGCAAGCATGAAGTGCTGCTCTTGGCAAACATGAGATTCACAAATGCTTCATGGGAAATGACATGCAGCCAGTATGACAGGGTCTATTTGTTTGGACTTCAAGCTGAATGGAAATCTGTTAATGTGCTGCAGTTATAAAAAAGGCCAGTGTTACTCTGCTGTGAAATGTGGGGAGGTAATTGGTCTACACAACTAAATAAATGTCACTCAGGTCTCAGATGTACGGCTGCATCTGTGGACATTGCACTCTAAGCAGCAGTTGAAGAAAGTCTTTTGCAACGCAGCAGCATTTGTTTGAGATCTAGAATTATATTATTGGGGAGATACTTTAATTTTTAAAAAGTATTTAATTGGGGAGTGCAGTCAACATCTGTCATTGTGTCAGGTATTGCTAGAAAGGGGGCAGGCTATCTTTGCAGTCTTTCTCACTGAGGATTTTAAGCATCAGAATAAAAAAGCATTTTCAGAGGTGGTCTATATATGTATCCTTCATTGGAGCAAAAGAGTCAGCCAGATGTCTTCATATCCCTCCTATGATTTTGTTTATCATCCTTTTTCAGACAAATACCTCTTTACTTTTATTGGGACTCTATTTTTTCAGTGGTTCCTAAGAAGAAAATATTTACACCCTGTATGAAAAGTCTCTCTATTACCTGATAACATTTTCCTGAAACAGTTTTACCTGGTGCTTATGCCTTTTTCTACAGAGACTGATGAGCTGCAGATTTAGGGGAAAGACCTGAGAACATCCTTAAAACAATTTCCACCATTTTTCTTTGGCAGAATGAGCAGAATACTAGGTCAGCTAAAAATATGCTGCATTTCAGAGAGCTTCCATGGATGTTGGAGATGTGAATGTTGAGGACTTTCAACAACATGGTACTCTCTGAATGAGAGGAAAAGCTTTGTTTTGTATCATCTGTTTTAACTATATTTGACAGTTGGGAGTTGGGGAAACACTAAAACCAAATGGGTTCAATTTGCTAAGGTATTCATTCTCTTCTTGCTATTTGTTATTCATTATTTCTTTGCCAAATTTCTTCAAAATGGGAGGAGGGATGGCATCTGCATGGAGCCTGACAAAAGACACAAAAAAGCTAGTTTAAATCTCAGATATTATTCCTGTAGACATTTGGTGACTGCCGTAGATAACTCAATTAAAAATACTGTCTCATTCACTGTGCAAATAGTTGTATTAGGACTACTCTGTATTGGGTTGTGTTTTTGAGCATTATCTGAGATAAGAGGGAGGCTGGCTTCTAAACTAGCACATACTATCTCAGCTAACGAATGAGGTTAGGTTTTCTTCAGTGCTGCTTCATAAAGCAAAAATATGGTGGGCAGCAATAAATTGAGTCAAAGACGTAAAAGGAAAAATAATCACATTCTGTACTGCATCCAAGCATCTTTGATTGCTTTGTGTCTGTCTTATTCAGGGCAATATGTTCCTTTCTGCTGCAAGGCATGGAAGAAATCAAACAAAAATACCAGCTCTATCCAGATGATTAAGTTTGGAGAGGGATCAGAAGGCGTTCAGTGCTCTGTTTTTCTTCCCAGGAATGCAGAATTCCCCCCGTATAGCACAATAGTGTTCGATCCTTCACTCTTTTTGTTTTGTTCTGCTGAGATGGGGCAGAAGGGGGAATAGCGAAGGTAGCCAGGTGGATGTGGAGCAATTTGTGCTTTATTTGACAGTATTTTTGACAAGGAGCATGTACAATTGTTTTCCTCCTTGCCTCTGATAAACTCCCAAGTTTCCCAGGCATGTGCACATATGGATAGACCAGAAAAAATATATCCAGTTGACAAAACATAAAAACATTTTCTTACAGTAAGTACCATTAAAAGTTACTTACTTAAAGAAGCTTCCCCCCTGTCTGTACTTTTTATGAAAACTTTTCCAGCTTTCTGTATGAGGTGGTTTTGCTTTAGGAGTCAATATAGTGGAGGCAACACATAGTGAGTAAAGTAGAAGACTGTGTTTGTGACATGGATAATTGGGTTTCTGCTTTGCCTCTGCTCAGAATTCTTCCATGAGGCTGGGAAAATATAAAAATTCACAAGTATAACTCCTTGTTCTGTGTTGCTTAATTTCTGAGAGATTCACATCATCAACATCAGGAATCAGGCTGATTTACTTAAGTTTGGAGAACTTATAGCTCTAGCAGGGGCCAGTTTAATAGAACTGTGGTCTGAAGGTGAAAAATGAAATATAACATGAAGTAATCTGAAAGATCAGGCATAGACTTCTCAAATTTGGTTGCCCAAGAGCAGCTGACACTTCTAATCATTCTTGTCTTAATCTTTGTGCTTCTGTTTTCAGTGTGTCAGATATATGAAAGAAAATGTGCTCAGTCAGTTGTAAACAGTGGAGGTAGACAAAAACTTTCATTTGGGTATATATATACCCTTAACTTAAAAGTATGTTTACTTGAAATATGCTTAGAGCATTTGAATCTTGCTTGTGAGGTTTTGATAGGGGTGGGTAGGGGTGGGTTTTTTGTTCGTTTGTTGTTTTTTTTTCTCCAAGTATGTCATAAACCAGGGAGACAATATAATGGTATTACATGGGAGAGTGGTCTGTGGGAAACACTGAAGGACACTGTGGGTGGCAGAGGTCTAAGCATAGAAGTTAGACTCCAAAGCCAGGAATATATAATTTTCCAAGAGGCAGCGTAAAGGCACAGAATGGGAACAGGTCTGATGTAAGTTACTAATGCTTTTTGGGAGATTGCATGGCCATCATGAACACTAACCTCTTCATGTTGATGGTTGTCTGGTTTTGTTTGTTAGTGTTCTGCTCCCCGCTCACAGAGGAAAGAAACTGCACAACTAACGCAACACATCAGTTCACTGAAAAGGCACTTTATGTTTCGTTAACCTGTCTCAAACAGCTATTTTGTACCAACAGCAACGGGTGAAATCGAGCAAAAAAAGTCGGGGCAAACCTTGGGTTCTGGTAAAACAAATGGAAGTAGGTACTCATCTCTCTACCTAATTACACCTCCCGGGCACTGTGTTCATTTGTTGTTGTCATTGCAAGGATGAGCTGTGTGCCAGGATTCCTGGGGTGGAGTGCTTTTTTGTTGCTGACCAGCAAGTGTCTGCAAAGAAATTACAGGGCAGTGCATTTACAATTATATATTTGATTTGGCTACCTCTTGCTTATTTAAAATATTTATTAATTACACTTCAAATGCTTTTCTGACTTGCTAACTTGTTTTTAATTAAATCCTTGTTAAGTTGATTGACTTAATTGAAATAAATGCAACACTCTGATGAGAATTGGGTTATTTTGAATCTAGTTAACCTTCAAATGAAGGGGTTTTTTTCTGCAGTGTAATTACAATTGAGATTAGCTTATTATGCACATAATGAGTGACCTTTCATCTTGTCCAAGGTAAATAAACACGCAGAGGTATTTGCTGCAAGAGCAGAAAGTACACAAGTTTTAATATAAGGTGCAAGGTTTTTTTTGCCTTTTAGGGCTCTCGTTCATATGGACATGCTATTTTTATTTGTAAAGTTCTGAAAGACATGAGTCAGGAGAGAGACCTCATGTCAGGTGCTATGCAGAACCTCAAAAAGAATAAATGGATTCAGATACTAAATCGGGCTTCATTTCTGACTGTATCTCGTGTTTCCTAGGCTGCCTCTGGATGTCATAGAATCATAGAATCATCTGGGCCAGAAGGGAC
>BJBW01000916.1:158992-214755 GCA_004320125.1 Scolopax mira
TAATCTAAACCTGCTCTTCTCCAGTTTATACCTGTTAGCCCTTGTTCTGGCGTTGCCAGCCTTTGTGAACAGACTCTCCCCAGCTTTCCTGTAGGCCCCCCTCAGGTACTGGAAGGCTGTCCTTGTGCTACATCTTGAATAAAAATGAAGCTTCAAAATTGTAATTTTTCTCTCTTTCTCCTTCCGTCAGGCTTGTCAATTCTCTTTAAAAAAAGAAAGATGAAAAGCCCTAGTGATTGCTGTGTATAGGCCTCAAGTGCAGAATCGTTCCCATCAAGGCTTCTCTTTGTTTTTCAAGGCCCCATTCGTTGGGAATACTTCTGTTAATTGTATTGTTATATATCCTCATACTTCATTTAAATGCTGACATGGGATACAGTACTGCTGTGTTTTAATGATTGTGATAATGACTTGAGGCATAGCATGCATGTAGAGGGAATAGCAATGAAAAATATAATTACACTGTAATTGACAGTATCTGTGTAATAGAAAGCATATAAGTAGCATCAGCAATCTAGCTGACACAGATAAAATCAAAATGTGAAGGCTCCTGCCCTTATGTCAGGATATCCTTCCTTAGTGAGTTCTAAGTTGTGTTCCTGGGCATGTTGTACAATGACTGTGCATTGTTTTCATCAGCTATGAAAGAGAGAATAGACAATCTTATTTACTGTTGCAAAGTAACTCAATTTAAAGCTTCCATGGAATGATCTTGGTACTGTTTCTCCTGTCATTATACTATACAGTGCTATACTAAATACTGAAAGTAGAGGTCATGGGATCTCCTTCACTGAGTTTTGCTAACGCCAATATCATTATTAGCTGTCACCAACGTCTGAGAAAAAACAGGCTGATCCCCTTCAATTTATAACTCCTTATAATCAGTTTTCCCTTTGTTCCTGCGTAATTTTTTTATGATCTGCAGAACAGTACCAATGTAAATTCTATGATACCTCTTTTCAGCGTGCCTGGAAGACCTTCCTCAAAATGCAGAATAATATCCTACAATAAAGGTATTATTTTGTCAAGGCTAATGGGACAGTTTAGCAATCAAATCAAGACCTCCTTTAGAGGCAACTATTATGTTTTAAATTATTTGCTATACCAAGCTTTTTCTTTGATAGATTGGAGGTTTACTGTATCTTCCTGTTCAGAAGAATACTGTTTGTGCATATTTAAGTTTCAGAATACATTCATTTGTAGTGGTAATGGAATTCTGATGTAGGCCATATGCTGGGAAGTGAAAAGTCTTAATTCATTTGATCCAGGTGCAGACTATAGATGAGTGAGGGAGATCAAACTGGATTCCTTGTAAATCATCTTCACATGGGCTTTTCCTCCAATTCAAAAGCAAAAGCTGTAGGAGGTAATATTTTCCTTTTGTATTTTAACAGCATAGTAATTGTCCCACACACACTAGAATTCATTGCTATTGTCACCTGTCTCTGCTAATCAAGTTTTCAGTGTGAGCTGATATTAAGTTGTTAAGATATCATTCAAAGTCAAATGAAAAAGATTTTAGGTGCTGATTAGCTTATGGAATGACTAAGTCCATAAATGTTAGTTTGTCTACAGAAGGATTTAATAATATGAAAGTCAAAACTGATGATTTCACAAAGCAAGAAATCATGCATTTTTTTACTTCAGTTGTCTGTGGGAAATATTTTCAATAATCTGACCCTGAGCCTCCCCAGTGAATGAACAATGTCTTTCTCTTTTACTTATCCCATTGTTTTATGGAGATTTTTTTCCAAATAAATTGCAAGTGGGCATTTAAAAGGGAAAAATAAAGGCCTTTCTATTGTATAATATGCATCATGATGTTTTAAAATTCACAGTGATACAAGTCACTAATTAACTCATGTCCAGTAAGACACCAATGCAGAAATCAGAATAGTAAATACAAATCCTTAGGAACAGCAGAGAGTGAAGAGTTATCTGAAGAACCAGCTGAGGAAAATGTGCTGCCCCACCTCGAGACAAACAGCTGTCATGAAAAAACATCAAGATCTGACTCTGAACTTGCTTACCTCTGAGATTTTTTTGGGTTCATTAATTTTACTTCGACTTGAGGTTGTATACATTAAAGGTGGCTTATGTAAATATGTCAGAGTTGAGGCACCAGGAACACAAGCATGTATGGTAGAATCTGGCTATCTTGGCTCAGACATGAAACACATAGTAGTGAAGTTCCTCATCTTAAGTTTAATCCTTTAAGATACAGATGCCCTTAGAGATGCCATTATACTTTTTTTTTAAACAAAATTAATCTTTTTCTGTTAGCCTTTTACTACAGTCCTTGCTGTTGGAATGGGTTGGGAGAAACAGCTGACTGAAATCTATAAACCACTGCTAGTTTCCTGACCTTAATGGTTAGGCAGATGGCAAAAGTAAGCTTACCACGTGGATTGACTACTAAGATCTAGCTTATATAAGTTAAAACATCCTAGTATTTTCACTTTGTGCTTGCTACAGCCACCTCTTTTCTCCACTGAGAAAACCTCTGAGGTTTTGAATCTGGTTTCTTGTTGTTGTTTATTTAAAGATTTTCATCTCCTTTGGAAGATGGAAAAGTGTGCGGTTGTTTGGTGGCGCCAGGTACTACTGCAGAGTCCTGAGTCACTAGTAATGGCTGAAAATTGTTGTCATTTGACTGCTCTGGAGAAGTCTGCCTTGTGCTTTGGTTGGGGACCATAAGTCAGCTGCAGGTAGCACCTGCCCCAATACTTTCAGGAGGCATCTGTGCTACCCCTTGCCAGCATTTTTAGGGGAGTTCAGTGCTAATGCGTATGGCAAAGGAAGGTTGCTTATGCGTTAAGGATGGGATGTGTCTCACAGTTGGTTTGAAAAAAGCACCCACTGCTTCTGGCTGTGTGGTAGGTTTTTTGAGGACCAGTATAGAATCTGAGTTTCTGTGGCTGTTAGTCAAATGCCATAAAATAATATTAAGTACACTTTCAAAAGTCATTGTTATAATTTAATGAGATACTTTTTATTATACTTTTTAATATGTGTTAAGTGGTGGTAAATGACACTGTTAAAAAAAAAAAAAGACTCTTTAAGAGGTAAAGTGGAAATGAAAAAGCTACTATGAAATTTTGCATATTCTAAGCCACTCAATTCTCAGACAAATATATATGACTCTTGTTGTACCAATAGAGATATGTTATTATTTTAGTTCCTCTGATGTAGGCAATCAATTAAAATATTATACCTGACAGTTTGCCCTTGGTCTCTCTAAAGGGCTCTTATTTAAGTTTTTTTGCTCCTTAATTACTTGGTTCTACTGGGTTGAAGAAAGAGATGAAATTTCTTTTCTCTGGAAAGAATCAGATCAAAGTTACGCTGGCTTGAGGCGTTGAAATTTTCTTAATTGGAGCAAGTTTTCTTCTTCTTCTTAGAAGTCTCACACAAATTACAGTACAGCTTCTTTTCCTATCCTCTCTTGTTCCTCCTCACCCAGATGATCAATTGCAAGCCTTATTTGTTTGCGAGGCTTTAGACCCTGTGGTTTTGGAATTTGGTCTCATCTTTTTCTTCAGTAAGATCTTCTATCAGGAGCCTCTGGGGAGGAAGCGGAGCCTCCTTTCTTTCCATCACAACGCTAGAAGTTATGCTGTTGTGGTTTTCCTTCAAAAAGGAGGTTTCTTCTACTTGGGTATATTCAGGTGAGGAATGCTGCTGGAGAAAGCTAAAATGTATTTTTCTGTTCCATTTACTCTCACAACAGTTAACCCACTCACATTTTTTGTAGGCTGTGTTTCTAATAGGCTAAACGTTTACCTGTGATACCCCTGTCAGTGTTCTCTTTTATTTTTTTTAACTCTGTTACAGTATCTGCCAGTATTTTTCTATATATAAGGTATGATAACTGCCAGTTTGTAGCCACAGGCAGAATGTGTATATTTGTTCCAAACTCGCATCAAATTGAAAATGTTGTGATTTTGATACTCTTCAAGTACTTGATTAAAAGAGTCAATGCATGATAAGATTTTTCCACGGTTGTTTCTTTGATGAATGCACTTGAAACATAGAGATGTGATTTACCAAAAGGCTGCTCTGGTCAGGCAGTGACCTTTAACAAAAATGGTAGGTTCTGTCCTAGAGTTTCAGTTTGATATTGGGCAAGTGTCTTAAAATTTCTATGTCTGAAGTTCACTTCTCTAAAAGGTGAACCAGAGTTTTCATTGTTCATTTGCTGAGAATATGTAAACTTTATGACCAAGACTTACTTTCATGCAATCTGTAAGACACTTGTTCTCCAACTTAGCTGGAGGATTTAGGACAAAGAAAGTTTTCATTTACAAAGTGCAAATAATGCATTTCATAGTCTCGTCAATGGTATATCACTAGAAATGCTCCAAAATCCTGAATCTCACTGCCTTGCAATGCTCCCGGGATAGAGAACAGACTATTCATCTCTGTTCCAAGGCAATACACTGTGTGTGTGTTTTCAATTGTATAAATGCCCAAGATGCTTTGAAGAGGAATGGGGAGGGTGTATTCTTATTGTAGCTGTAGCTTATTTCATTCATTGTTGAGGTCACTTAGTAACCTCAGTTGTAAACTTCATTTCTTACCTGTCTGTTAACACAGTGGCAATATGGTATTAAAAAGTTGATGATGCATTTTGCTGATGCTAACTTGTCTCCCTTTTCTCTAAAAGTACCCAAGCAATCACTTTATCTTTGTTTTGTGTCCAAAAATAAAAATTTGAACTACATTATTCCACACTGAACCTGCTTTGCCATTTGAGTTTTATGCTCCTTGAGGGGAGAGGTCCTTCATTGCTCAGTATGTTATCTATTGCTAGAGCACTGCATACAGAAATGAGAGGAGCTGCAACAGATCTATGTGTCCATTATTTAAAATATCACTATATTTATGAGGAGCCTGGAATACTTCATTTAGGGGTGCTTACCAGTAATGCCAAGGGCTTAGAACAGTAAAGACCACAACAAATTGCTTTGACATTTTATCTAGACCCCATTAAGCATTCTTTGAAGTCAGCTTTTAAGCATATTGCTTTTCATTTCCAAAAGGTATTCATTAAACATTTAAATATTAGAATGTCTCAGGACCACGGATGGTAAATTAAGCCACAAATGTGTTGTTGGAGAGATTTGTATATATGGGAAAGAAATAAACTTTTCCCCTGTCTTTTCAGTGTCTGATTTACTTGGTTTTCCTGGTGACAACTTTAAGGTCCTTTTGTCCTTTTTTCCATTAATTTAAAGGACATGTATATGTCCCACTAATGTTGAAAGTAATTACCTCCATGTCCCCTCCTGTGAATAAGATACAGACACTTTTAGATGCTGCTGCCATTGATAGTTTCTGTGAGCCAGGACCTGCTTGCAAGTAAAAATAAAGCACAAGGACAAGAAGCAGAGAGAAGTTATTATGATAATCCACTGTCACTGGAGACTGTTAGGCACAGGGGGAGTGTGTGTCTCTGAGAGATGGAACTAAAACATTGATGCTTGGTCACGTAAACCTAGCTAGGGTATAAGTACAGAAAGGATCAATTCAGCATTGGCAGGAAGTGGGTTAGATTGTTCTTGGCTTTGGCTTGGTGAGAAGCAAAAACACTGTTAGCAAAGCAGTCAGAAAATGCATGGGTTTAAGTAATTCTCCATCAGAAATGATAGGCAATAGTCTCAAAAAACTCTGTCATCACTAATTTCCATTAAAATGGGGGGGAAAAAAGAAGACTGAAAGATCTTATTGCTTACACCGATTTTGGTTTTTAAAAATGCATCAGCTCAAATACAGCTGTGAGAAATTCTGAACCCAGCGAATCAATAACAAATTTCTAATTGATGAAATTCAACCCTTTTATCACCCTCTTGTTTGCACTCATTTTCTGAAAGGAACACTTAGATTGTCCAGTTACCTACACAGGTCACTCCTTCAAAAGAGAAACCTGAGCAAAAAATTGAATAAATTCAGAGTAAAAAAATTGAATAAAAGTGGCACTGTCTTTGCAGACTAATATGAGCACACTGCTTATTTGACAAAAGCGCCAACCATATAGGTAGAAGCCTTTTTGTTCAAGAGGCCTCAGCACCTTAGGTATGTTTTTTAAACAAAAGCTAATAGCTTATTACCTTTCATGATCTCTAGCTTACAGTTTGATCTCATAGTTGCACTTCTTTCATAATTCGAAATTACAATGACAGAAAACAAGGCCATATTGTGATTATTTTTTTTTTGTTTTTAGACACATGACAGTACCTAGTGGAATTTCAGTGGGAAGAGAACTGAGAAAACTCTGTGTGGGCAGTTACTGTTGATCCAGGCGTGGGTTCACTGGGGCTTAGGTTTTTGTTTATTTGTTTCTGGATTTATTTTTTTTTTCAAGTAGTTTGAGCTTCCTAAATTTTTTACTAGGAAATACATTTTGCAGATCTCAAATCATTCTTTTACTTCCTTCCTATAGCTCTTGCGGGTTTTTTCCTTGTTTCTGTTTGGAGCCCCATGCTCTCTTTTAGTGAAGTTCGGAGTTGTTCTGCAGAGACAAGGTGCCATTTTATCATGCCCAGGTTCAAAATGGAGTCATCTTAACGTCGAAATTACTATGTAGGAGAGTTAATACAATATCAAAAAAGCTAGCCAAAAATAAACGTTTCTTTTGGTTTCTTTTTTGAAGTCAAAGGTGACAGAACAACTTAACACTGGGCTTCACTAGTTTTCAAAATGAGCCTTAAATGCTAGCTCTTGTTTGTAGAAGGACATTAAATTAGATTTCAATTATCTCAGTGAATATAGAAGTCTAGTATATTGGATTTCTGAATATGGTATGGTCATTACAGGTGCTTCACCTTTTATTCAGACTTTTCAGTGAGGATGTCACTCTTTGCCTGAAGGGCGTTATCTTACAGAATAAGGACTTCCCTTACTCTAGCCTTCCAGTAGCACCCATTGCTCATAATAATTTAAGCATTCCTAAAGGTGGGCATGGTGTCTATCTGAAAAAAGTCTTTTGAACATTTTATGGTTGTATTTTATGGTTGTGTGGTTGTATTTATCTGTTACTTACTGACAACAATATCTGTAAGTCCTAAAACAAACAAACAAAAAAAACTCACAAGAAAATTCTCTGACTTTAATATAAATTCAGTTATTCAGCTATTTAAAAATTTTTTACATTAAGACCTTATGGTTAAACTGCACGTAATTTGTTATACAGCACTGCAGTAGTTGGACCTTGCAGGAAAATACACCCCCCTGTCTCATGGGCTTATTTGTACACAACACACTACTCTAGCAGGGATTTCTGAACATAATGTAAAGAAGTAGGCAAGTATGAATGGACAAACTGGTGAACCTTTTCGTGGAAGAACTTTCTTCTAATAGGATTTTAAAATGCAGTGCTTTTGCCTTATTTCTGGCTTTTTGCTGTGATGATTAATGAGACCGATGAAAAGTTTTCCAGTTCCTCTTCCCTATCACAATAGGTTATTCACTCTTGCTGGAGTGTGCAAGCAGAATATGGAAAAAACAGCAGAGGCTAAACTGCATTTTACTAGTGATGCTGCTCCAGCACATCTGGTTTATTTGCTTGTAAAGCTTTTGGTAACATTTTCTGCCACTTAACAATAGTTAATAGTTTTTGCTTGAAAATGTAGGAGTATTTTGGGCGACATAGTGGAATACCTAAATTCAGTCTCTAGTTATGTGAGTTAATGGTGTGGTTTTGTATTGAGTTCTTGCAAGAACTGTGTTTGCAAGAAAGTGCTTGAATACAGACACCACCCAGCATTTCTTAAGTTAAAAAATGGATATTCTATGTGTATAATATAGCATGTATTTTGAAACATACACATCTCTTATAGAATTATTGGTTCCACTGGGATTCATCAGTGGCCATAGCTTCTCACCCTATTTTACATCTTCCCTGTTTACTCTGGGATTTCTCTTGTAGCCCAGCATATTTTTGGTTAATTACCACTGTGCATTAAATTACAGAGAATATCGATTACAATTCTGAGTACATTAATTCCGAACTACTTCCTGTCATTTATCTTTCTTTCTTCTGTTTACTAAAAGACAGTGGAAATAGGATTCCTTAAGAATAAGTTTTGATGAGGCTTGTGCTTTCTGAGTTACAAAGCTCAAAATAAATGCAAAAGCATACAACTACCAGTAAAATATACATAACATTTAATTTTCTACTGTAATTCTTTACTTATTACTTACTTTTATAGTGGGAAATGAGAACCTGTAGAAAACTTCAATATTGCTTTTGATCTTGTATTAGAAATACATTTTAGTCCATGAGTTTTTTTGAGATTGTGTGTCTGCAGAGAAACACTAGTAGCTTGCCCAGAATAGAATGAGCCTGAGATTGTCTCTTCCTTAATGCTGCGACAAGTTATTGCACAGCTGGAACAGTATCAGAAGGTCAAGACTAAGGAGTGACAGCTACTGGAACACAATTATCTAGGTCATTTGCTGTCATTCATCTGTCTGTTTACAGCTACACACCAGGGAAGTTATAATAATAGAAATAATGCTCTTTGGAATACTACTTCAATTAAGTTATGTTTATTCAAGCAGCTGATTACATTATCAAAATCATATTTAGAAGAGTTTCAAAGTACACAGAAAAACAGACAGCTTTATAGAGGAGACATTTATTTACAATACACATTAAAAATCTCTCATAATTTGAACATTTGTTCATGTCAAAACTAATAATTAAATTATTAAATTATACACAAATAAGCATATTTCCTTCTTGTGAAAATCAACTTCTACCATATTTTCCCTGGGAAAGTAAATTTTGTTAAAGACAGAAATTTGGTCTTGCTTTCTTGTGCAGGTCATACCACTTCTTTAGGGCCACCATGCTATCTTTATCTATTTTTTTTCTAATAACAGAAAACAAACAAAGAAATGGCTCAGGATTTAAAGCTCAGTATGTAGCAATGATAGAATAGTAAATGTCAAAGGCAACTAATGCTTTCTGCAATCATACTCCTATGAAGCAATAATTTGCCAGGTTTTATTTATATTTCTCAAAACAACAAAAAAGCACTAATGCCTCAGACTGTGGGGCTTTTCCCAACAGTCCTTTTCTTTCCCACAAGATGGATGAGATTATGTGAGCCCCAAACCACCCTCATAATGAAGTTTAGAAATTCAAAACTCCATCCAATTTTCAGCACTTGCTTCAACACCTTCAACTCGTCCCACCAAAGAAGCAAATGCTTTAGCAAATGCTCAGGAGGTCCAAAGCCAAGCGGTTCTGGGTTTTTGGACAGGAGTATCACTATCAGCTGATGTTACACTTCATTTCAAATTGGCTTTTAGCTGATTATGCCTTTCAGGTAGCTTTGCCTGCAGACTGTGGCTAGTGGTTTTGTGAACTGCCAGTCCAAAAGGCAAGTTTTTGTGGAGGAGATAAGTGCAGGGACTGTAAGACTTTGTTTTGACTAATATAACATTTCAAACAATGCATAGTTCACGTTAAGGTAATCATGAAAGAAACTAACTGAGGCTCTTTAGAGAAAAAGACCTTTGACTTTTCTTTACATGTCCTTTCTTCTTTCCTTTGCCTGATTACTCAGCAAAAACCCATTTTTAAGAACCTATAGATCTTTACCCAGACAATCAGAGGAACTGCATTATAGATTTCTACTTTTAGTTTGCAAAACAGTGAGCAGTTAGGATTATATTTTTTGGTCATTTACCAGACATCAATGACCTTGAAAGACCTGGAAGAATAAATGAAGTGAAGCATGATTGGTATTTCTAGATATCTGTTTCATTAATTTGGCTGTTCAGGAAGAAAGGTGTTGCCAGTTGAGACGTTTGTACTCGATGGATGTACAAGCTCTGCACCCTCTCCAGTGCTCTGCTGAATGTAAAAGCTGCCATATTGGGTGGGACCAAATGTCCAGCTCATCTTTCTGTTGCTGTGATTGGCAGTGCAAAAAATGAGGCACAGCAGGGCTGACCATCAAGAGTTATGGAGCTTGCTTCTGTATTTAATAAGAATTTAATAATTTCTGTGAGCTTACTCTCCGTGAACTTGTCAATCTTTTTTTGCAGTCTTTATACTTTTGACTTAACATCTTAAGACAATGATTTTGATGGGTTTTAACCCCAGTTGGCAACCTAGAACTATGCAGCTGCTTGCCTACCCCCATCTAGGATAGGGGAGAAGGTTGGGGGGGGGGGGGAGGGGAAAGGGAGAAAACCCTCATGGGTTGAGATAAACATAATTTAATAGAAACAGTAACAGAAAATTAAAAATAACCGTAATAAAAACAATAATGACATAGGTCACTCTCGCCACCCGGTGAATTGGCTTCATCCCAAGCAGTGGTCATGGATTCCCACCTCCTGGTTAACATCCATTTAAGTGCTGAGCATGGCATCTATGGTAAGGAATGTTTCATTAGCTATTCTGTGTATTCATCTATGGGAAGCTGAAAGTCTTTGGATAGTGTAAATATTATTTAGCAGCAACTAAAACCAATAGGTATTATTGACATTCCTTTCACAGCAATCACTAGAAATTAACTTTTTCCCAGCTGAAACCAGGATGAGTTCCTCAATTTACATGCACAATCTATGGAAATGTTTTTCCTTTAGTTTATTTTAAACCTTCTGGCTGGTAATTTCATAAGGCAGCACCAAATTTCTGTGTTGTAGATGGGGATAATGTCTCTATAGCCACCTTTTATGAATTTCCAGTGGTATGTGGAGCTTGAAGCAGTATAAAAAAATAGTTTATTGTATTCTGAAGACTACAGATTGACAGATTGTGTCATGTGGGCATATATAGAAAATAATATATTCTAGTAATTTATTTATTAAAAAACCCCAAAATAACGTGATCAGACTCTGAAAGTCTGATATTGCAGAGAAAACATATTCCAGAGATCATTCTGTAGAAAAGCCGTAAACTCTCCAATGTATTCCCAGCTTTGTTGGTGATTTGATGTTCTACCTTAGGCAAATGATTATATTTTTCTGTGCAACTGCTTCTTTACACATCTATTACATGTCTTGCCTTTATCAACTTTCAAAAAGCAGTATTTCATTTATCTATTGACACAGAGTAAATCAAAATGATCTTTCAGCTCACTCTTAGATGACTTTGAAGAAAACAATATGTGAAGCAATTAAAGAAATCTTTCTTTCTGCCAAGCAGTTGTTTGAAAGGTTCTGCAGAGGTATATGACATCATGTGTGACACCCTTCTCTTTCAGTCAGAAGAGAGGCATATAGCTTAGAAATCTATCTTAATTATGTCAGATGGCTGTAATTTGCTGATATCACTTGTAATTCTTGTCTATTTGCATATTTGAGAAAAATTTCACCCTGAGTCTGCAAGTTGACAATATGCAAATTCTGCAATGTTCTGTATAATCACAGCTCCCTGTTGCCTTCTCAGCTCCCTCTTCTGTTTTGTTCCTTATTTCATGTGTTGAAACATCTTTATTTGATAATTTTTCAGTCCTGTGATCCACTGGCCACAAAGATGGGTGTAATAAGGAGCTTTGGAAGGTGACAAGGAAACATATATTCATATATATTCTGCAGTTCTGTTTGTATGTGACATTTTAAGTGATATTCAGACATTAACTAAAATTTTTTGAAGTGGACTGCCCTGGAAAAAGCCACTGGGAATGTGATTTTTAGGCTGTAAAACTCTATAGAACAGCATCTCACCTGCCTACTTACTCATTGCACAAACATGCTAGAATGACTTGCATGACTGGAGCACTGCAATGGATGGCTTTAAACTCTTTGTCAGGGACAAACAAGGAAGATCAGGTGATGAAGTGGTCCTGTATGTTTTTACTGTCTAGAGCTTGATGATAGTGACAATCATTAGGTTGAGTTTTATGGGTAAGAATGAGGGGGAAGGCCAACAAGGCAGATAACATGGTGGGAGTCTGTTACAGACTACCCAACCAGGATGAAGAGGCAGATGAAATATTCTATAAGCAGCTGGGAGAAGTCTAAGTCTCACAATTACTAGCCTTTGTTCTTTTTTCATGAAAGGCAGATTGTGTTTGACTAACTTGATCTCCTATGACAAGGTGACCCACTTATTACATGAGGGAAAGACTGTGGATGTTGTCTATCTAGATTTTAGTAAAGCCTTGGACAGCATTTCCCACAGCATTCTCCTGAAGAAACTGGCTGCTCATGGCTTGGACAGGCAGACTCTTTGCTGGGTAAAAAAAAGTGTCTGGATGGCCAGGCCAGGCCCAAAGAGTGGTAGTGAATGGACTTAAATCCAGTTGTCAGCTGGTCAAAATTGGTGTTCCCCGGGGCTCAGTATTGGGGCTAGCTGCTTAATATCTTTGTCCATGATCTAGGTGAGGGTATCAAGTACACCCTCCTTAAGTTTGCAGACAACACCAAGTTGGGCTGGAGTGTTGGTCTGCTTGAGGGTAGGAAGGCTCCAGAGGGATCTCGGCAGGCTGAATCAATGACCAATGCCAGTGGTATGAAATTCAACAAGGCTAAGTACCAAGTCCTGCTCTTGGGTCACAACAGCCCCATGCAGGGATACAGGCTTAGAGAAGAATGGCTGTAAAGCTACATGGTGGAAAAAGACCTGGGTTTCTCGGTCAACAGCAGTCTGACTATGAGCCAGCAGCAGGCCTAGGTGGCCAAGAGGGCCAACAGCATCCTGGCTTGTGTCAGAAATAGTTTGGTGAGTAGGACTGGGGAAGTGATTGTCCCCTGTACTTGGCACTGGTGAGGCCTTACCTCAAGGGTCCATTTTTGTGCCCCTCACTACAAAAAAAGATATTGAGGTGCTGGAGTGGGTCCAGAGAAGGGCAATGAAGCTGGTGATGAGTCTGGAGCATAAGTCTTATGAGGAACAGCTGAGGGAGGTGTGATTGTTTAGCCTGGAATAAAGGAGGTTGAGGAGAGACATTATTGCTCTCTACAATTACCTGAAAGGAGGTTGTAGCAAGGTGGAGGTCAGTCTCTTCTCAAATTAACAGACAAAGAACAACTTTAAATGGCCTCAAGTTATGCAAGATAGTATTGGAAAAGAGATATACAATTGGCTTATCCGAGATAACCGGAGTGAGTAGGTGGGGAAGAAGTGGTCCAAATGTAAAGGAGTCCTTGATCCGTGCCTCTTTCAGGGAAGCTGTGGATTACTTTTTTATCTGGAACCAGTCATGAAGTAATTGCTCATATTTATACTTATCCAGTGGCTTGTCCAATCTTAGTGGATATTGACATTTTCAAATGTATTCAAATATTTGAGTTAGAGATGAAAAATACATTTGGGAATACGCAACGTCATAAGAGGTCTAGAACCAGTTGATACTGGTTTTAGAACAGAGGAGACATGGTCCATACTAAGCTGAGATGCATCACTTGCAGGCTTGTTACTATCCTGACAGACTCCCAAAGACATCCTTCACGTTTGCAGGGGGAAAAGGGGACCATCTGAGAATAAGTGAAAGAAAAATATGTGAAGGAAAGAAGGAAAGAAGGAATAAAAGAGAATATTCTCCAGAATGTATATTTAATTTTAAAATCTGTGTTTAATTAAAAGAGACAGTTCTGTTAGGAATAAAAAGTTGATCCATTTCCTTACCAGATGTCACCTTTAGCTAATTATTATTAGAAATGCATTCTTTATTTAAATATTGGGATGTTTATTTAAGTTGTACTGTAAAGCACTACATAAATAGAGCTTTTTAGGGCATCCATCCATTACTGTCTTTAGACTGAAGTGACAGATTTGGTGTCAGGAGACAGCTAGTCAGTGCTCTATCTATTGAAGCACTTTGTAAGCAGCGGCATACTCTCATGGGATTTTCAAAGGAGATAGCAAGAGAAAGTTTAAAATCTGTATTTGTAATAGAATGAACCTTTAAAGTAACAAATACATAGATAATTTATTACCTAATAAGCTTCTTTTTGATTGGAGATGATTTTTTTGTTTTGTTTTGTTTTGATAGAGAGATTGGGTTCTCTTATAACTAAAATACTTCAAAGCAATCAAAGCCAGAGGACTGAACAGTAAAGCTTACAGGTCCATCAGTTTATATAAGTATTACTACTTTTCTACTCATATTCATAGTGGCCCAAGTTTCAGACTGAATGTTAGGCTTATATCTCAGTTTGTGTTTCTTCTCTAATATGATTCAGTGTATTGTTACGATTTAAATATATTGGGGGGCTTAATAAAATAGTAACATCCATTTTTCTCAGTGTGGGAGTGCGAATTAATGGTTAAAGACAGAGACAATGAGCCACGATTCCCTGGTTCTATTTTGGGCTCTGAGCTGACTCACTGCATAATCTTACTCAAGTCATTTAAATTCAGGTGAAATGGGCCCAACTAAGCTGATGAGATAAAGCATGTTTCAGCCTTTCTTTCTCAGTGGATTTTTGTATACAATTCTGCCCCTCAGTCATCAACAAAAACTTATTTATATGTTGTTGCACAGGTTCATTGTAAAATGTGTTTAATAAACTTGCTTAGCAATCTTTAAATCCTTTATTGGAAGGTACTTGTTTCCTAATAGAAGCAGGCAGGTAAATATTATCCTATTCTGTGGAAATATTATTCTCTTCTACATCTAGATAAAATGACCTTTCAAAAAGTATTGACACCAATAATAGTTAATTGCCTGCCCATCAGTAGGGTTGATACCTGGAGGTATTGACTCATGCTCGGGTCTCTGCAGTGAACTAAATGATCCTTTGTGATACACAAGTGCCAAATCAGGCCACTGAACATTTGCTGTCTGCTGTAAAGAGTGCCTCTATGTGTGAAAACTTAAGAGATGTTAACTTTCTTTATAATTCCTGTATGTAGAGAGAAAATCAAAAGACTGACCACTTTTGCCAAGTCCATCAAGCTGTAGAAGAATTTAACATAGAACGAAGGCTGCTTTCCTTTCCATTCCTTCCATAATCTGCATCCTGTATTTCTGCGTTCTGCATTTTTGGTTGCCTTGGTTTTTTTCCAGCAAATATCATTCTTTCTCAAGTTAGCATTCAAAATTTTAAAATCGAGGTATTTGGAACTCATCCAGTATCAGTGAAGTTTTTGATGGACATGTTGGATGGCCTGTGAGTTACTTGCATCCATATAGTCATTCAACTGTCATAATCCACAGCGGACTGAGGAGGATAAGAAATTATGGCTCAGAATGACTTCACATGACTACACATCCCAGCAGTGTGAATGGCAGCACCAAGCGGTGGTGATTCATTCCCTCGACGCTGAAATTGCCAGCGTTCAGAGGAGACGGATTACTTTTGAACAAAGAAATGCCTTATCCAACAGAGAGTACAGGCATTATAGAGTTATTAATCAGGGCAGTCATCCTGAAACTAGATTTCACCGCAGGATTTTATGTAGAGGGAAACTAGAATTACAGTAGGAAGCAACTGAGGACTCAAAGTAGTAGATAGAATTGCATATTTTAAGGGCTTCTTAAATTACACCTGGGGAAAGGTTCACTCTGTGGATGCTAATGAAATGGTTCCTGTTTGTGTGGTTCGGTGTTTTCTTTGGATGGCATCTCCCCAGTATGGTAATTGCAGTTGGTTGTGAAATAGGAAGACAACCAGTTTAATTTGCTCTGTTTTCCACTTCAATATCACCGCAGGCTGTTTCTTTACTAAATCTTGTATGCAAAGCCAAGTCAACCTCACCGTTAGTGAGACCTCAAAAGAAAACCCAGATGTGGCGGGTAATTATACTGGTGATTTTTGGCTGCTAACAATCTTTCTTTGGAATCACTACTGAAGCATGAGCTCGGAATTAAGGATTTTACAGCACTGGAGCAGCTATTGTTTTTATGAAACATAAAGCTGAAGTGCTAATTTGGAAATCCCTGGCTCAGCTTCACTTCTTTTTCAAAAGTGCTTGAAAAGGAACAAATCAAATTCCTACCTTGTGTGCTGGATATTGCTATGGCTCAGCTGAGGACAAAGTAGTTTTGATAGATTCAAATGATCATTTAGGTTAAAAGGAGTTTCTGGACCTCAAGGACAACTTCAGAGCTAGATCAGGTAGCTCAAGGCCTTGGCCCATTGAGTTTTGAATATCTCCAAAGGTGGAGATTATACTATTTCTCTGAGTAGCTTACTCTAGGATTTGGCCACTTTCATGGTGAAAGGTAGGTATTGTCCATTGCTCTGTAAATGTTCCATGTAGAAGAGAGTTGCTTTGCCTTTCCTCAAATAAATTATATTTTGGTACTGTCTCCTGCCTGCCAATGAAGTAATGTATAAACACTAAGGCTTTAATGACCTCCAGTGTAATAGAACCTCCACTGAGGTTGTTGGGAGTCTAGCTAATCATCATTTATCTCTGTGAAGATTTCAGATGTCCAGAACATTAACTGAGCTACATAAGGCTTGTTTGGTGGAGCCCTATCATCACTGGGTCAGTGAGTTTAATGAAGTCTTCACTTCCCAGAGTGGAAGAAGTGACTGTGTGTGTACTGAAAACAGGTCATTATTCTGTTAAAAGTTACAGCAGGATAGGGGCAAGCATAAGTAACAGAAATTCTGAAACAAATTCTTGGAAGCACAATTAATGATTTCAGAGGTATATGTTTAGAAAAGACACCCTGAAGCTCATTAGTATTTTTCACAGTTTATGACACTGAAGATTACACCAACCTACATTGCTGGTAGTTCTTGAAAGGCATGAGGTTTCACCATTTACACAAGATATTAGTAAGTAACTAATTAACTATTATGTTAAATTAACCATTATCTCTCGAGAGGGAATATGATGTACTCTCAGTAATAAGACTCACTAAAAAAAGGTGTCATGAAACAGTAATTTTTATATGGTAGCACTTTTAGCACCTATTCTTCACAAATGTATGTGTCTACACAAAGTTAGGAAATAATCGGTAATCATGTTTCATATTTTCTTAACACAACATCACAAAATTTCATTCACTAGAGTCTTTAAGGACTTGCTCAGAATTTGTATAGGGTTGGACATTATATCACTTTCTTCTTTCTCTTTAGGTGTTGGAACTTGAGTAATGAAATTCTAACCTTGCATAAATGGGCATGATTTCTGACACGTATCTGAAAGATGTGCATGTTCAAAGGAAAAATTGCTCCAAATGTGTCATGGTATTAATTTTTATTTAAAGACACAAGTATTTCTGCCTTTAGAAATGTCTATTATACTTGAAAGTTTCCATTTCATTTACTGCTGTAAAATCATGTGTCAGTCTGTAAATTCTTAGTCTACTAGATTCAGCAAGTCAGGAACCATTATGTTATTTACAAACATGGCATTGGTTGCTCAGGGAGAGGTTTCTGCTTGGTCTTAATAGAATGCTCTGTGATCAGTCCATGTTATCATGGAGCTCATCCTTTCTCCCTTTTACTTATGAGATTATTCATATGGATATCTACTCTTTCTCTGGTGTTATCGTGGAGATGACATCTTAGTATTGCTACATATAGTGAAACAAAGAGTTATGAAAGAAGAAATAACTGCAGTTATGGAATATGCAGTTTCAAGTAGTCTTTTCTTCACAGTATACATATATGTATAAGTGAAGTTGAATCTGTAAATATGTATTAACTGCATACTTCAAAAACCACGTTCTGCAAGACTTAAAAGGCAAGTTTTACTAATTTAAGAACCAAATTGTCAGTTAGCTGATTTCCTGATTGGCATTTTTCTTCTAAATTCTTTTACTTCTAACACACCTCATTCAAAATGGCTATTTGTTTAAAATGAGTTCCAAGTTGGTCACTAATACTGTGGAGACTAAGGATAGTTTTTCCATCCCTTCTGTGATTATGGAATAACACGTGCTGTATCTTCAGCTCCTTGGGAGATACATGACATTTTAGTATGCTCACTGTATTCTTCTGTTAGTTTTATGTGGACTCACAAATGAGGTGCAGTCTGAAAGAAGTTAAAGACTGAGAAATTCCTTCTGGAATCAGCTGCTGTATCATTGCACCTTTAATACTTAAAAGTGTTCGTCAGCTTCTTGTTTTTAGTGAGTCTTATTCCTGAGAGTGTGCAGCATGTTTCTTCTGTGTAAATAATGATCAATTTAACTTACTGGATAATGGAAAAATGAGAACTCCTGTACCTGCCCTTTATACTTCTAAACCTGCAGAAAGGAAGCTATCTTTGGTCATCAGAAGGTGTATTAATGACCACTTGTTCAAAGGGAAAGACAGCCTAAAATTCAGTCTCAGTTTTTGCAACAGCTTTAAACAGTCCAGTCCTCAGCTGACAACTGGTTATTGCATGCCAATTGTGGAGGGAAATCTCACCAGTTACTGTTTTAACAAGGAAAAATAAATGGTCGTTTTAACTACCAACATTTCTACACCTGGGTTTTCATCCTTACTTCCCTGGAAATTAGTTTGTCCATCTATGCATGTGTGTACTTGCCTGCATGCAAGTGTATTGCTCTTACCAGTCTACCCTTCATGGCACTTCTTTGCTCTCGTAAGAACAACAAAATAGTGAAATTTTGTTTGATTTGCTGAAGTGATATTCACAGCAGTTTCAAATTCATTTTGTTGATATGCGTTTGGGCGATTTCATGTCTGGAGGGAGGTAAGCAGAGAGCTAAAACATTTATGGATGCTCCAATTCATTCAGTATGGAAGTTATTTAGAACACATTTCAAACATCACATTTAAAAATAATGCTGGATTGCCATATTTCCTATAAAATATCAGATTCTTTACATCATTGAAATAGGAAATCTGATCACAGTGTAGCTGCTTTAGTATTTATTATTCAATGTCTATTTGTTTTCACTGGACAACAAAAATGTACGCTCTGATGCTTTCAGTGAAAATGTTTTATTTTTGAGGCCAGTGACATTTTTATCATGTTCATCAAGTCCTCTTTGTCACTTTTATTTAATATAAATATAATGTGCATTTTTTACAATTTATCGACTTGTTTATGAGGAAGAAAATAGTGTCCATTTTGCAATAGTGGAGGTGCTTCTAAGCGAAGTCCACTGATATTAGAAGAAATGGTGTCAGTTCACTGAGAGATGGATGATTGTATTGTCCAACTTCTTACTGTCTCAGACAGTGGGTTTTGCATTGAACATGTTCATGCGTGTATTCATGACTTTCATTATATTGTATTTGGAAATAGGCAAATGTAGCTGAGAGTGTTAAGTGAGGACAAGGGGCTGAGGGACAGTGGCCCTCTGTTTCATATTGTGAAAAAAGTGGGTGAAGTGAAGCAGAGAGAGTGCCTCTTTGGGGAAAGAAAGGCCTTGAACTTTTTTTTATGGAAATGAGATTAGCATGAAAGCTAGCACAAGGCATTGATATTTAGAACAAATATACTTTTGGGTTTTCCACTTTTCTAAGGCAGAGGAGAATTACAAAACATCTTCCCATCTGGGCTTTCTCTTGCATTCTCATATGAACATAATTTGTTCTGTTTTCCTAATTTTCTATCATCATTCTTTTATTAAATTCCCCTTCATGTTTGCATTATTTCACACTTCTTTCCTCTTATATGAGCTATAATTACTCCTCCATTATCCAAGCATATTACTTTGAGTTGCTGGATGCCACTGCTTGATGTTTATCTTAACCTGTCTTTTCTTTTCTTTCATTACTCCAATGAATGTTAACAATATATAAAAATCTGGCAAGAGTCTTAAATGTCTGAATCGTACATTTGTTCTAAGGCATGTTGAATGTGCCAATGGCATAGCAAAAAGAGATTTAAAAAAAGTTGTTGCTCATTGAAATGAGAGAGGGAGAAATGTATCCACTGTGCCTGCTGTTGTTATGGAATGTGTGGTGTCAGATAGAGGACATGAATTGTATTTGTTGTGTTATTATTTAAACAAGCAGTTATTGCAGAAACAGCTATCCATCTTTATATGCAACTTTAGTTAATAATGCTTTGCAGTACCTGCTGGCTTTAGGAAGTTGAGTGGCTGGTGAGTCATAGTTTACTAATTTCACTGTTATTTTCTAAACCCAATTCTGTCTTATTTTGTTGTGTGTATTGAATTCAGTATCTGGGCCCCTTTACTGATTCCATGTGATACTTTCCATATTCAGAAGCTTTGCTTTTCCTTTTCTTTCAGGAGCTTTTAAGAGTGGCAGATTATGCAATTATTAGTTGTAGTCCAAAGATTAATATCTGTTCACTTTACTCTTAAGTCTCAGTGGTTGTTCCTAAAAGTTCAGGGTTTTCTTCATAGCTGTGCATGTTGTTTTCAACCCTTTAAATATATTCTTATTAGTAATTTGTTTCAATAGAAGTGCCTTTTTAGCAAGTTGCTTGTTGGCAAAATGCTCCTGTTGGGGATTGTGGACACCAGGACTGTTCTCAAAGGAGTTTGGGAAGTTCTTAAAACAGCAACTAAAAGCCACATCCAGCATGTTCTCCCAATTTCATCACCTTCTCTACCAATACTTGTCTGGTTGGATAGGTCTCTGTGCCCTGGCAGTTTTCTGCTCTGGTTTGTTCCTGGAAATCTATGACCATTTCTGGGACCCAGCAAGCAGAACTGGTTATTTGGCAGCATGCTCCAGCAAATTTAGTAAAAGCAGGTGTTCAGAGATGGGAAATTCTTATTTCAGTCAGAGTTACTGTTTATAATTAATTTCAACTGCATATCCTACTCTGCTAGGTATTCTGAGAAATATTAGTTCCTTTTAGCAAAATAATTCCATATTACAGATAAATATATTTGTTAAAGAGGGAATTTTAGTAGTTTAAAATGAAATTTCATCATCAAAAGTCTTTTCTCCTCTTTGGCTAACTTTATATTTATTTGTGTTTTGTTTTTTTTTTTTCCTTGGCAGCCTAAAGCATCACAACAGTTACATTGTTCTGGATTTCAAAGAGCCATCGTTTATCTTTGTGGATACAAGTAAACGGACAATGGTGTCCCGACCATCTGCTCAAGCTGCTTGAGAACAGTCTTCTGTGCAAATGGCATGAAAGGTAATTTAACCTCAGAAGGTGCCCACAGAGCTTCAGTTCTGTTTACCATTGTCTCTTTGCCAGTCTAAAAATAAATCATGCTGAACAAAAAAAAAAAACAAAACCCTTCTTTCCCAATTTAAAGAACAGATCATCATAGGAGCTAATTTCAGCTAATTTCACTAGCAAGGGGTTGTTTTTCCTTTCCAGTATTTTTCTAAGTAGCAAAGAGCTTTTCTGGGATAAATGGTAGCTGTCTTATAATTGTCTTTGTTACTGTTAGAGGCTGTTGTTTTTCAGAGTACAAAATAGGATATAATCACAGAGTGGTACTCAGTGCTGAGTGATACACACTTTCAACATATCAAATGCAATTCTGCCACGACCCCTTTGTTATTTTAGTTTGCCAGCCCATGTGTTTTAAATAAGAAGCCACCTCTGTTAGTAAGCAAGAAAGTTTTTTTTTTGCAGGAGGATATTCAGTCCTGAAAATGATGAGTGCTTTCTCTGGCTGTTCTTTTTCAAAGCCTCAGTTGGTAGTAGTTTCACTCTCTGGTCCCAGTGAAACTGTTAAAATGCTTTTAAAGGCTTTTAAAATTTCACTGCCAGTAACAAAATCAGAATAACAGTTGTGAAATGTGTATCTATATCTATCCATAGATATAGTAGTCAAAGGAGGGAAAAGGGGTTCCTTTCTAAATTTTAATATGTGTTTCAGGTAAGAAAAGGAGGACCTGACATTCATGTCACTGTCACTGCTTTTACAGCTCCTATTGGCTACAGTGGTTAATGTCAGGACTAGCAAGAGTAGTCTTTGGGTGTTGTCCCTGGTAGTTGTACTATCTTCTGCTGTCTACTGTGCTAATTTCCTCAATTCCCACTACAAATAAAGTAGTCTCTCACTCTTCATGCTTTCTTAAAATTTGTACCCCATTCCTCCTGCTTTATGGTAATCAAACTAGTCCAAGATTTGAGGCTGTTTTCTTGCAAAAACTGGATGTTGGATCAGACGTTGACGAGTATATTCTCTGGGTTGCTGTGGCTGTGCAGTCATCTTGCATGGTGCTACGGGAGAAGTAGAAAATGTGATTTCCTGTCTGCTTTGTGATGTGGCTTGATCTGAGAGCATATGGGAATATCAGTAGCAAAAAGAAGGTAAATATAATCTGTATTCAAGAAATGAACTTGGATTAAAGTAACAGTGAAGATAGTGTGTCTATGAGAAAAGACATATGTCTGAGCTGGCTTTGTTGCTGAATTAGGTATACTGATTTAGCTAACCTAATAAAATGTGTCTTATTGTAATAATAAATACATCCTGGACATAAAATCACACCAAGTTCTTATATTTAATTGCAAAAGAGTATCTGGTCATCATGGTGATGTAGAATTTGCTCCGTTTTAACAACGTTCTTGGACGTTTTCACTTAGGTTTTTGGTGTGGCTTTTTTAAAAATAAAAAAAAACAGAAGAGGTGGAAAATGACAGATTTGAAAATGTTTTATATAGCTTTCAACAAGAAGCAATTTATAGCAACTTGAAGTTACATAACTTCTGACTCTACTTTTTTTCACGACATGATTTAGATAGTTCTGGTGCTTTCACAATAATTCAAAGGAATATGCAGTCAATCAATCCATCTTATCTATTTTAAGCATTTTCAAGGAACTATCACTGTAGTTTCTAGGTTCTAAATCTGAATACAAGTGACAGTTTGCCATAAACATGCATTTTGCAAAATATCAGAAAGGCTTTATACACTTATGAAATTAAGACTTCCTCAAATAAATGGATCTCACAATGTTGCTCATTGTATTCCCTACAGAATTAGTGTAAAGTTGTGTAGGTACTTTAGGACAAAATGCATTGTCATAGGAGGATAATGGCTTTGGTCTCCAGCCTCATGTAGATCTGCAAGACCTCACAATTATCAGAAACATAATGTAGTAGTACCTTTTAGTAATTGCATTGGCCTAGATATAGGACAAATGAACCCAACACATTTTTTTCACAAAGAAACATTTAGGATAATCTAGGAGGGAATCAAAGAATTCATCCAGATGGTTTCAGAACACTTATAACCAGAGACAGTTTGAATAAAATCATAACAGAGTTTATTCAAATGATTTTGTTATATTGTTCAAATGAATAATTCATGAATATTCATTTAGAGGAATTCAATCAAGGCATCTGCTTAATATTTTCACAATTCATCCAGTTTTACCTATAGTTTTATCAAAGCAATGCCTCAGCTGGCACCTCTGTGCAGTTTGGGTTTTGCATCATTTGAGTTCACAAAGCTGGGGAAAATAAGCTTGATGGCACAGGGCAGAATTAGGTGCCTGTCTGGGACATAAAGGTTATCCAGCTGAAAAAAACCAGACTGTCAGTTGAGAAAAGCATGAGAAGTACAAATCAAGAGCAAGAAATTTGCAGTGGATGAAAATACCCCTAGCAGCTAGAAAAGCCTGTCTCAGGAACGTTGCTTTTGTGACTGCATTAGTGTATTTACTTAAAATATTTAAATGTCCACTCCTTGTTCATGGTTCTTTCACAGCTGTAGAGCAGATTTGGAGCATTTTAGTACACTTTTTCAATCCATATGAAATATTTTACTAAAAAGGGGGTTATTAAAAAAAAGATATCAGAACTAACTGGAGTTTTTTAAGGGCAGGGACTTGCCACTGTAATTTAAAGCAAGAGTCTCAACAACAGTTGGAAATCTGTGCTACTCCTGAGCTAAGAGAGAGACTTCTGGAAGACCCTTTTAGTATTTCGTGAAGTGTGAAAGTCATGAAGATTTGAGAGCTCAGTTTATCTTCTGTCTCTGAAAGGGTACACATTACTTTTGTACGTTATTGTTGTTGACATTTTACTAAGACTATGATTTTGGGCCACGTATCATTAGTCGGTTCACAGAAAGCAGGAATTAGACATTAGGTAGGATTTGATTTATATCTCAGATCTTCTTCAACTCATGAACCATGAGTTCATTAGTTGTTGCTCCTTGAATAGCAGTCTATCATGAGATGAGGCAGTCAGCAAAGAGAAAGAAGTATGGTTGCTCTCACAAGTGGAACTTTGTCTTAAATGTGCATTTGTGGAAGGCCTGAGACAAACTGTGAAGAAGATAGTTCCCAATATATGGGAATACTATTTCAAGCCTTGTGTTCAACCTTACCATGCAGCACTGACATTTGTTTTCATGAGCTGTAAATATCTGCAGTTATCTGCCATGATCTTAGGCTGTCGTTGATTTTTGTTTGTGGCAAGGAAACTTTAGTGCAAGCATATGTAAGTGTCTTAATGTGTGCTAGGTGTCTAAATTGTAATATATAATCAATGGACTATATGTCTTCATGGTCATCAGGCCAAAATGACTTGAATGACCAGCTGCTTTAGGTTCAAATCACTGACACCTGTGTATGTTGCTAGTACCATTTGAAATGCTGCAGGGTATGTGGAACATCCAGGTGGAACAAATAAATGCATTATGGAGGTTGTAGGTGACCTGCAGCCTCCTGAAGCGGTAGCTGGAGGCCAGGAAGGAATGTTCCAGGACATATCTGAGGGCAACTGAATTGGACATTGGGTGTCAAGGTAACAGGAAACTTAAGCATCTTTCTTGCATGTAGGCAACAGGTGTGTTAATCTGAAGGTGAACTTCATCATTTGTAATTGTGTCTTTATTGAATTTTCTGTAAAGAGCCTCACTGATATAAGAATTACATAGAGAATTAAGAAGAGGAAGGAAAGTTTTTTTGGTTTTGTCTCATTTGCTTACTATGGCCCCTTGTAGGAGCATGACATTATTATGATATACCAAAGAGATTCTTTCAAGGGCAGGCCCATGAAAATTTGTTTTGAAGTAGCTGAAACAGCTGCCAGTGCAGACTTGCTGGCAAACTGAGAGGCAGAGGCAGGAGCTTAGGTGAGTACATGGCACAGTCCAGCGTTTTGCCTAATGCAATCTGGAGAAATAGTCCCTGGGTTTCAGACTTAAGTGAGGACCTTGTGCTAAGTGAACCAATGGCTTGCAGCAGGCATTCAGCTGGGAACATAGTCTCCCACCAGGGAGCCACTGGGGGAAAAACCTTATTGGGGTGGGAATGCAGCTGGCCTGACCTTGTCTGTTTAGAGGCCCTGAGGAGAGCTTTTGTGTATGGGGCAGTAAATGGGGCCTGAACTGTTTTGGGATGATAGAGGCTAAAGCAGAGCTTTGGCCACTTGGGAGCAGAATGGACTGGACTGTAAGTCAGACTTGGGAAGTTTAGGGGTGGCCAGGGAGACTTGACAGCAGGTGATGGTGAAGGCAACTAGCAGGGCTTCAGCAGTAAGGGGGCCCTTTGAAGTAGGACACTTGCAGGTGGCTTGGGATACTACTCTGGTTGGTGTTTGCTATTGTGCTTGGAGTTTTCCTGCTAGGACCTGGCTTTGCTTTTAATTCTTTTTGGAACAACTTTTGAGATCTTCCAGGCTAGTATGGGGAAAAGTCAGCTCCTGATTAGAATTTGTCAATTATCATAGTTTTGATTCAGTCTTGGACCTCCCCAATACAAGAAAGACATTAATAAACTAGAGAAATTTCAGCAGAGAGCCACCAAGATGGTCAGGCCTAGAACACTTATCCTTTTCCAGAAGACCTGGAACCTTATCCTGGTCAAGGTACCAGGACTGCTACAGCTTGGAGAAGAGAAGGCTTTGGGGGCATGCAACAGCAGCCCCTGGTACCTGCAGGAGGGTTATGGAGCCAGGCAGCTATGCACATTGAGGGGAGCAAGAGTTAATAGGCACAAGCTGAAAAAATAGGTTTAGACTGGATATAAGGAGAAACATTTGCACGTTGAGGCCAGCCAGACATTGCATTGGAGAAACTAACAAACACCCCTTCCTGACTGAATTTTCTTATAATCTTGGGATACGTCATTTCAAGAATTAAAGCCAATAGCTTCTCTGTTTAAGTTGAATTAGACAAAGACAGAAGAACTATTATGTACCTAAGATGTGAGGACAGTAATTTTCCTTTTCTGGTAGTAAAAGATGTGGCCATAGAATTAATTGCATTAACCCTGTTGTACTACAATATAAAATAAAGGTTGGGAATTAAAGTGGTTAGTGAAATCTTGTTACAATCAGCATTAAAAATTGGTGAAGGCACAGAAGAAAAAAATAGCAAAAGGATTCAGGGTGAGGGTTGTTGCATTTTGTTTTGCTTTTTTCTATTGATGCCTCTTTTGTTGTTAAAAGATGGGAAAATTAAATCCTATTCCTTATAAGTGCAGAAGGGAAACACACAAAAAGGAGAAAGAAAATGTAACAGTTTGACTTGCATATCCTCAAAATTAGGAAAGACCAGGAAAGCAAAAACTTCCCTGTATGTTTAAGGAAACACTGAAATAGTTTTTCTTACCTCTCTAATTAAAGCCATACTTTATTTTTTTAATCACAATTCACGTATTACAGATAACCCAACTCATGCTTCCAGTTATGCCTGTGCAAAAATAAACAATTACTTACTTTTGAATTATGACACATTTGCATACAGTGAGAGCTGCATTATGCGAAAAGCTAATGAATTACCTTTTGTCTTTGCCACTATTATAAAATAGCTGGTAAAACTGAAAAGGAAAGTAGAAAACATCCATTTCATTGACTTGTGAACAAAAAGAAAGGATGTTTCAAAAGTATACAAACCATTACATAAATACAGACCCTGTATTAGCATAGTGTTTCAAATAAAAAATTATATTTTTATGGAAAAAAAAATAGAAAATAAATACAGTAGTAAAGCATATTTATTGCAGAACAATCAAATCAACAGTGAATTTGATGTATTTTGTATGAATTCTAAGAGCAGGGTTTGAGTAGGCTCTGGAATGCAGATCTTGACCATGATCTTGCTTTGTTATTATTATTTAGCGAATTGCATACTTGAGTAGAATCGTGGCTGCAAGTCTTTGAATTTTGGTCACTCCTATCTATACCAGAGACTAAGTAATGCTGAGCTGATGACCTCTTTCCTAGAAAAGCCAGACGTGCAGCAAGATTAGCTGAGATGCTAGTGCTTCTGTTGCTTCAAGAAGAGCCACGGTCAATTTAGAGTGTGTTCATAATGGCACAATTATTTCCCTATAACCTAGAAGAAAGAAAATGTTTGTATAATTGGAGTGTTACTAGGATGGGTATTGGAGAATTATCAAAGTAACTTTTCTGAGTTGCATCAAAATCTTAAAGGGTGTCTGCAAGAAGTTAACTTCTTTCACCCATACATTCAGGAAAATACAGGTCAGAAATTATTATTTATTATTGTCAGAATGATGTTTTTTCATATCATTGGCCATGTCCCAGAATTATTTTGATACTTTTTCACACTGTTGATTGTCTTTTAACTATTGTAACACTGTCATATTCTAATTTATGAGAAGCTTTGCGTTATAGGTCCTAAAACTTTATTGCAGCAGTACCATTATTTAATATGTTTCAAGATGGTTGCCTTTAGCAGTAAGTAAAGCAAGCAATGTAAAATTAGTGATCACTAAAGCTTTATGACAAGATGTATTAATTTTGTTGTTTTAATATCCAGCTCTCATGCCCTCAAGATTATTTATTTTTAGTTCTGTTCCATTATTTTCAAGCTACCACCTCTAAAGTTTGTTCTGATTGAACCTTGAATTGAATAAATATATTGTCACAATTATAAATTTGCAAAAATATATAGATCATTACATTCATTCTGGAGAATGCATGCAGAAGACATTTATGCATTTATAGTTTAATAAATAAAGGGATTCTATATTGGCATTTTCATCATCTAGTAAATTGGGGAGAAACATTTAATTATTTCAAATTTTAAAAAGTTTTTAGATATACACAAGCATTAGTTCTAGCTGGAGGTTTTGCTTATGTGAGTATGTGTCTATATATATATATAAATGCATATATATGCTTGATTTCTGTTCAGTTTCTTCCTCTAGTGCGTTCTCTACTGTTTGATTTTTTTTTTTTTCTTTCTTCTAATGTGTTTTGGCATTTGCTTGAAATGTTCTTCAATAGAAACATTGCTGACATTTCTCAGGTATTTAGAAACATGTTACCTTTTAATCCTATATCACATATCTTCATAGAAATTAACCTATTGTGGAGATTTGTATGTTTTGAAAAAAAATTAGTGGTAGTTCTTGGGCTTTTATTTCTTGAGTGGTTTTGTTTTCCCAAGGATAGGCTAGCACTGTGTGGCCAGCTGTGACTATGCTGTCTAGAGAAAGTATCATCCTAATGAGAAGGGTTTTAAAATTGTGTATTTTGAATTCCTATTCAAAACATTTGATGCTTTTAAATAAATAAGAATTTTGCTAGTACTTGCATCAAATTTTATCAGACAAAATATCTTAGACACAACATTTGGACTGTGATTTGTTCCATTTTGCTGAGGCTGAGGGTGTGTTATGTCTCTTAGCTACAGTGCAGAGCTATTTTCATATGACATACCTGGGAAAGTGTGGCTGTTAGCGTTTGGACTCTTGGTTTGAAATTGTATTGGGGTTTTTGTGCTATAATACTTAAATCAGTCTCAGAATTATCTCTTGCATCTTTCTAAATTACGGCCAAATTAGTTTCCAAAGGAGAGGGGTTAATTTGCATACATGACTAGCTTTTGAAGTAAAAAGAATATGGATGTTGCATAGTGAAGTCTCACTGCAGGCAAATCCTGCAATCAGAAAGGGACGTAGTGCTTTTATGCTTCTTTAGAAAAAAGACACATTCCTGTTACAGTGTTTACTTGCAAGCTTGCAAGCTGAAATGGACATGAGGTCTTCTACTTTGAAACCTATTAATTTGTCAGGTGTTAATTCTTGGGGGAAAAACAACTTTTAATATGTTTTTGGCGTGCTTCCATTTCAGCACTTTAAATCAAGTCATTAAATATTTGTGATGGTTCTAAATTTTTAGAAGAAAAATAGGCCAGCAAAGTCGGTAAATCATTTTGTCTTTAGGAGTGGTGATGTCTTGAAAGATAGTAAAGTGATAAGATTTATTCTTACTGCATGTGAAAAAAATACATTTGTAATGTGATAGATCACCTCTGGAATTAATACTACTGGAATCAGTGATGAGTGCACAATACAGTAAAATTACAAAAAATAAAGTATTAGAGTGTTAAAATTATAGTAATTCGTAGTTTTAATATTGAAATAACTTTTCGACTATGGAAAATACTGCATCACTAAAAGAACCATGGAAGGATTGAATATACATGGCAGTGTATGAGCGATAGTTACAAGAGATTTCAGGGCATTAAGCAATAAACGGGTTGATATCAAATAATGTTGATAGAGTTGAAAGTTACAATATGCTAATGGAGTTTAGAATTGAATTGAATTAAATTATTTAGTGATTTTGTCATTTTGATGGAATATTATCTGTTTCATTAACTATATCCATTGCAAATGGAATATCTCTTTTCTAGGTGGATTTAGTGCAATGGTTAGCCATTAAAAAGTCAAAGAAAGTAATCCCTCCTGATATTCTAAAATAAGGGGTTTGATAGGTTTACAGTACATGAGTAAGAATTTATAGAGGTGTTTTTTTCTATGATGTACTTTTTTTTGAGCTTAGAGAACTTCAGTTGAAAGGACCATGGTGTATGACTTTTTAAAGAGAGTGATGGTCAGTACCTAGTGGTTTACTACTTTTTTTTTTTTTTTTTTTTTTTTTTTCCCTTACAGTGCAAATTATGCTAGAGAACTAACTTCTCTAAGGCACCAGTTAGGATTTAACTCTGATTAGGGTTTTCATCCTGCAGGCTAACCTTCTTTGGTTGGTTCTTCCAGAAAAGCAGTTTGTAGTGTTGTCAGGGACACCGTGTTTCTGGACATCATCATTCTACTCTTGACAAAAAATGCAATAGAGAAAAAACAGAAATGTGTATTTCCTTCCCTTCTTTCGTGTTCAGTGTATAAACTATGCATAAATTTGATTGTGAACGATGACAAGTAAAGAAGAAAACTTTTTTCCCCTGGGTTTTTTTTTGTGTTTTTTTTTTTACTTACTGTTTTTTCAAGTGGGGAGATTATTTTTGCTAAAACAGAGAGGCTGCTTTTCTCTCAAGTTCTGAAAGTCAACCAGATTTCAGAAAAAGGGAGAAAAGGATAATAACATATGTCCTTTTTTTCCTCATATTATCATCAATATTATCGCTTTGAAGTATTTTATTTAAGCATTTCCAACTAGTGTGCTTGACATAAGTCACCATCTGGAAATTACAGTTTTATAAATGCATAAACTGTTAATTGTTTCAGATATGAATTCAATTTTACAAAGCTGTCACAAAAAATTAAGGTGAACTCTTATAGCTTCTAACGTCACAGAGAATATATATGGCTTCTATCTGAGGCAGATTTAAACAGCGCATACATACAGGTCATAATGTATAGTTGGTAAGTTAAAATAATAAAAATCTAATATTGCTATGGGATTGTCTCTGTTAAAGGTACTTAATAAACTACCCTATGTTTATTTTACACACTTACTGTTCTTGCATTCAGCATCTTTTGTGTAATTCCTATAGAAGTCACCCTAGTTTCCTCAGTCACATACAATAATTAAACATAATGTATCTAGGTATTTGGGTATTGAAAATGAAGGGAGTATAATGAACTAATAGTAATTGAAAGGAGATTAACAGCTCTGTGTTATGCACAGTAGTACTTAAGTAGAATTTTTTCCTCCGTTTTGTTCATTTGTTCCAAGCAATCTCTCTTCTGAGACTGACCCCTGATGGAAGCTTTACCTTATTTAACAAATGAGAGTCATCAGAGCTACTTTAATTGTATAAGCCCTCTTAATAGGCAGCAAAGTGAATTTGAACCTTGAGTGTACTGTGGGAATAGAGCTCTAACTTTTTTGAAACACGCTGAAAGTTTCTGGGAGAAAAGCATTTCTGTGTGAAGAAAACATTGCGGTACAAAAAACTTAAAGGCTGGAAAGCAAATTGGAATTTGGCAGTTTCATTTCCACCAATTGTAAAGGAACTCTTGTGCACAGGCAGGCTAAAAGGAAATAAAATTTGCCTCCATTCTTTGAAATACATTGAAATTCATAATTCCACCCAAAAATATGTTACTCAGAGAAAAATTATTTCACCTTTTGACCAGAAAAAAACATTGGAAATGTTCTGAGCAGTTCTATTCTCAATTCAGTAAATACCTAAATTTTATTGACAAACGTTTGTTTTGCCCTTAAGTATCTCTAATATTTACTTAATCAGATGCAGTAGTTTTATGTACTTTATGAGGCATTACTTTATGAGGTATTTCAGAAATGAAGACGACCAAGAGCTGTGAATTTGCAGCATTTACAATTGCAGTATACTATTAAAAATTTTATTGTGTAATATAACTTTGCAAAATGATTACAATTTGAAATAAATTTAAAAGTATTTGGACAGTTTACAATAAAAAAAAAAAAGCTGAGTAACCTTGGAAGACTGACCTGAATACTTTACAATAGCTGAGGTCTTGAGTTTGATGAGCATGTTACTTGAAAAGTTTATGTCCTGGATTTTAACATATTCATTAAAGGAGCAACTGTGGACAATACTTGATAAATTATCCCTACTATTAAAAATGTCTTCCTTTTATTGGAAAGCTGAATTTGTCTGATCTGGGCTGCTAATCACTCCTATTATTAAATTTCTATTGTTCTGTGTCACCATAAACTCATAAACTGTGACCAGTTTATCCCCCTTTTTTTTTTTCTGAGCTAACTTGTAGTATCAAACGTGGTTGTTGATTGTTTGCTCGTTCTTAGGATTCTTTGCTTCTCCTGGTTTTTAGCATCTCTGTGTGGCTTTGCAACAGTAAGTTGGGAGGGAGTTTGGAGGAGGAATGTGGACAGTTCCCTGAAATGCAACAGAATTATGCCAATCACATGAGGAAAAAAAGGTTATTTGTGGCATAGAAGAATATGAATTGTAATTCTTATGAATAACTCTGTCCTTTATGTAATGCAAGATGATGGAAAATAATTTTCATTTTTTTATGATTACTAGATAATTTAGTCTTCAGAGGAAATATGAACATCAAAAGTGGATATTACCATCTTTTCAAATGAGCAGATATTATTTTGGCCACAAACTAATACACTCTGGATGCCTTGAACTCTGCAAAGTTCAGACCGAATGCTTTGTTTTTGGTGTCTGTGAGGTAGTGGACAATTGTATTCCATGAATCACATTTTCTGGTAGTTCATAAAAGCATTATTTAAATGTAAAATGTGTAATTATAGTGCACATATATAATTTCCAAGGGATTATTATGGGACATATAAATTTTTTAATTTTAATAATTTAAACCAAAAGATTTTCTCCTTCGCTAGATTCTACAGTAGTATTGCTTAGGGTGTGATTCCAACAGAAACACTTTCACTGACCTATTAGCATATGTTTAAACAAATTTTAAGTATAATGTGTAAAAATTTACACATTGTGAAGTATTTTAATTAACTGTGGTTTTTCCATTAAAAAAAAAGAAAAAGAAACAAACCTCAGGAAAGCATTTTCAGTACTTCAAGAGTTATTGTGATTTTTGGGGGAATATTAACATTGTGGTAAATGAAAAAATTCTGAATTGGACTAAAATAATATATAATCTCAGAAGTTATTTAATTGTTGATTGGCTTTTCTTCAACTATCCTTATAATGTAAAGGATAAATGTCAGAGACAAGCATTTTCTTTTCTGCTGAAGAGTTATGTAAATCGCACCTTTTCATCCAACTATGTCATTTGCAGTGTGATGGTTTATGTTAGAAATATTGATCATCTTAGCTTCAGCTGTGTAATTCCAAGTGTGACTACAGTTAAGTTAAAAAAAAAAAGGAGGCAGTATTAGTCTAGGCAGGTAAGGAAGCTGAAAACCCAGACTTGTGGATCAAATCATGAACATGGAATATGTTACTCAGTGTTCATGTCTGGTGAAACCAAGCCCCAAAGGATTTGAAGTTCTCTCTGAACCACACGAGACTTAACAGCTTCTCAGCAGGTTGGCTGCTACCAGTTTTCTGTAGATATGAAAAGAAACCCCCAAAAAAGATAAAAAAAGGAAAATTAGTGTACTTTTAGTAAATGTTTGCAATATGATTTTGCTGAACGTCAGTGGAAAAACTATTTAATTTGTGAAATTAATTGTAGTAGTAAAACCTTTACATTCTTCAATTGCTCTCTATATTCAGATAAAAGGAGTAGGATTTTTTTCATTTCACCTTTGTTTTTAGCTCCATTTTTAACATAACATCACCCGAGATCTGTAACATATTCTTACTGGATGAAACCTTTTAAACTATTTTTTTACTACTTTGTATCTTAATCCACGTCTGGATTGGCCACAAGTGATGTTGCTAGGTTTAGTGTACCAAAATTTATAGTTCTATTTTGACATTGATTTTCCTTTTCTGGAGTCCTACTCACCCCATCAGTGCTGAACATTTCAGTTGCAATTTGGCATCCCCAAGAAAATAGGGTCTTAGCAATGTGTGTTTACACTGCAACCCACTTCATTGCCTGTAGCATTGTCTTTGAGCAAGTAATGTTGTAGGAAAGCACTGAACATAAATAACAAGATACAGAGAGCATATGTAAAAAATTAAAGTCTAGACTACCTGTACTACTTCTGTATTTTAGGTACTCTTCTTCAGATTTATTCCTGCATGCCACTAGAATTCTATCTTGAGTCTGAAGCTGTGTTTTGCCATTAATTTTAATTATGATTAGGACACCTCAGATCATTCTTGATAACGTGCATACTTGTAACTCCTCCTCTATACATTAGAGTGCTTTACTGCTCTGTCAGACTGCACAGTTCTAGAAAACTGAATTGCATTTGAGCATTTTCCTAGCTTTAAATGTATTTTAATATAATATTCACTAGAAAACAGCAATGTTAAACAAATTAATCTCGCAGAAGAAAAAGTGCCCAAATGTAGAAAGCAACAGCATAAATCAATCCTACAGAATTATTATGGGGATTCCTTTCTTATGATGTCTAACAAAATTATGGTCTTTTTCTGAGCTTATGGAGATATGTATCATACACTCAGCCTGGTCTTACCAGTAAACGATAGGCTTGAGTGATGACTGATTACCTTCTGTACTTTCAGGAATAACAGGGTGCAAAATAGCTGTATGAAATAGGATATTTGGGCAATTTGTCGTCAAAGACCACTGCTATACTGAAGTTATTCTCTACTTTAGCCAGAAATAATTTGATATTTTTTTTTATAACTGAGTCTGTAGAAGAACAGTCCAAAGCCCCAAATCATATATATTTTTTCAGTTGTACAGTTCTGCAAAACTTCCTGTAAAGCTGGCAGTTTCTAAATATGTTTTGTCTAAATTAAACATATGGTAAAATCTTCCTGTCTAAACTATAGGAGAATTTTGAGAAATAAAAAGCCATTAGGACAAGAGTTCTGTCTCTTTTACCCCCAAAATTTGTCCATGTATGTTTGTGCCTTAATGTTTGTGCAAAACTGTATGCTTCTCTGCTATTGAAATCTTCATGCTGGTTCACAAACTTTTTCTGACACATGGATAATGTGAGGCTCTATGGAAATTAGAGTAATATTATATACAAAGAATCTTCCAGATCAGCCTCTCTTTAGACACTAATGTTTTGAGTAGACAGCATGATGACAAATATGAGCCAGTTTAGTGATTTTGTGACTCTGAGCTGCCAAACGTCAGCCAAATCCCATGTGACATCTTAAAAGGAGCACGAGGGCTTCTTTGCACTCTGCCTGTGGGTATGAGGTCATTTGGCACAATACACAAGGTCCCAGAAATTATTCTTCAGCCCCAGGAGCACAGGATGGAGGAGAACGGGAGCCATTTCATTGTCTGGTTTATGTTGAGGATTTTTTTCCCTGGACAGAGTAGTTCCTAATTATTGGATAATTAAATTCAAAGGTTTTTTTGCTATTGGAGTGGCACAGAGCAGCCTCAGTGGTCCCAAGAAGGCACTGTCAAGAGAAGGGGTTGTACAGCTCCAACTTTCTCCATTAACGAACCAGAATAACCTAGACCACTCTAGCTTCCTGGTAAAATGTCTCCTGAGTATTAACAGTTCCTCTCTATCTGCTGATGAAAGATGAAAAAAATATAGGATGCATTTTGTTAACATAACACATATACGTAAAGTAATAAAATTCCAGCAGATTTTCACAAAGAAAAGGAAATAACCTTGACAGCCATTTCTCTTACGTTATGAATTCTCTGGCCTTAATAAAACAAAGCTGACTTCATGGTCAATGATTTCTAAGTGCTGAGCATGAAATCAACACAAACTTCATCAGATGTTGTTGCTAAGTGCCGTTCATACTCGTCTGTAAGTATCACAAGTGAAAATCTGATAATTTATCATTCTGAGTCTAATCTATTGATTATCTTTGTCATTAATAAAAAAAGGTTCTGAGACAAAATTATACTATAAGGGAATCAGCTTTTTTAAGGCACAAAAAAATTTTATTTAACGTGAGGATAAAGCTTCACAGCAATTTGGGACAATGTGTGTGTTTACCCCTTCCACCTTGATTGCCTTAGTGAATGATATCAAGCACAGTGGAGAATTCAAGTAAAAATAAAAGTTTTCTTGACTTATACTTGCAGGTACCTTTCCCATTTTCTGCCAATTCTCTGACTCATCTGTTTCCAAATGGCACCCAAAGCTGGTAACACTGCAGATTTCTCAGAGCAAACTCCTGTGAGGAACAAAGGGCTTCCTCTTCTGCTTCAGCTGAGTGCGTGCCCAAACACTAATGCTTCAAGCTTTAAGCAAGCTTTCTTTTATGACTGACTATACAGCGTTGTATAATCTGCATTAGGTAGGTTTTAGTCTTCTCACTGCTGCTGTATTCAGTGTGCATTACTCTCACCCCTGAAGAGCACTCATGTCTTCGTTTTCTTTGCCCGTCTTTCCAGCTCGATGGTTGCGATTTTGATTACAGTTTATACTTCATTTAACCTGACTGTCCTAAATATTTTCCAGTAAGCAATGGCTTATTTTTAATGATAATTTCTTCCTTTATCACCATGACACTCTTTGCTAGGCAGATTTGTCTTTCAGATTTATATTTTCAGTCTTAGACTTTCATCTGTAAGGTCCAAATATAGAAGAGAATAGAATAGACTATTTCAGTTGAAAGGGAACTACAATGATCTTCTAGTCCTACTGCCTGACCAATTCTGGGCTGACCAAAAGGTAAAGTGTGTTGTTAAGGGCATTGGCCAAATGCCTCTTAAACACTGACAGGCTTGACCACCTCTCTAGGAAGCCTGTTGCAGTTTTTTGTTACCCGCTCGATAAAGAAATGCTTCCTTACAGCCAGTCTAAGCCTTCTCTGGTGCAGCTTTGAACCATTCCCATGTGCCCCATCACTGGATCCCAGGGAGAAGAGAAAATGTAATTCCCTCCTTCCTATAATGTCTGTGATATTCAGTACCAGTACACCAGTGGATCTTTTGTTTTAAGTATAAAAATTTACTTAGTCTGTTTCTGTTTTTTAACTGAAGGGGTTAGGGGAGGAGGCATGGGGAGGAGGAGTGCCTGTGGATGTTGGAAGAGGGAAAGAAAAGGAATTGAAGGAAATAAATCATAAATAAGATGTGGATGAGTGTGTTTTAGCAGAGTGCAGATATTTCTAGTCAGCATTGCCAACATTTGTTGATAATCCAAAGGTAAAAATGGTGAAAGATCAGTGCATAAACTTTATCTTCAGAGCCAGGTGATGTTATTCAAGCAGTGTCTAGCATCTGAGCCAAGGAGGGATTTTTGCAGCTCATGTCAAAGGAAGTCTGTTTTATGTCTCTGTTTTATGAGAAGCACTAGTTTTTAATAATATTTATCATCATTTTGGCAACTGCTTGGTGGTAATTCTATCAGCTTGCTTGTTTTGGGAAGCCCAGCTCAGTGAAGTAATAAATAAAATGGACAGTGCTGTGACATAGGCTAGCAGGATAATAGGAAGGTGTCTCTTTGAATTCCTTTCATATTGACAGTGCCTCTTTTCCAATCTTGTGCAAATAATGAGAAAAAATTAGTAATGGCAGTCATTTTTCATAATAGAACAAAGCTTGTATGCATATTAGAAAACCAGAGAGGCTTGTATTCCTGCCAGGATGGGTCCCTACTTTGTTACCCAGTCACACTTAGCTCTCTTTTTTCTGGTTTGCTGCTATAGGGTTTTGAAAATACAGGGGGAGTTACTCTGCAATGACTAGTTGATTGCAGTGAAGATGGAAGTTCTTAATTGCTAACCAATAAATCCTCAATTTGGATGAAGAGAGTTGTTTTGAAGTAATTTGCTTGTATTTAGAGCAATAGTAGTAACATACAATTTATTAGAAAAGTATAAAAATATTTTTCTAATATTCTGTAATTCTCTAAGGCAGCACAATAAGTAATTTCTAGCACTTCCTCACTCTTAAAAACATCACAGACTATGTTCATACTTGCAATAGGTTTTAAACTCTTCTGATTTAAGGGTAGTGCCACTGTTGTAGGTTAGCACTGTGCTACATCCCTTTAAACAGGGCAGGTTTTCTTCATGCTGTCAGAGACCACACATTTGTGTTCTGTGTGTAAGCAGGAGCTGCCCTGCCTCATGGGGGACGCAAGTGATTGCATCTCTCTTCAGTGTGCTTTGCTTTGAAGAATTCCATAAAACAATACCAAAACAAAGAATCTTTGTGTTGACTGATACACAGTTTGGTAGCAGGACTTTCCATCAGCAAAACTTAACTTTCATGTCCTAAATACAGAATTGTATGAAGGAATTAATTAGGACGTTCATAGGCCGCCTCCTCCTCCTCATTTGTCTATATGTAACTAGGATTTTCTCCTTAGAGACACATCCTAGCAAGAACTTCTGCTGCTGAGTTTTCACAGATAAAAAGGAAGCTACATAAAACCCAAAGCATACTGATATGCCCAACTGCAGTAAACACTTGGTCTGTGTTACTGTTCCACATGTGAATAAAATAGGTGAATAGCATTCGAGTAAAATTCACCCTGCCATCCAGTGAAGTGCAGTAACAGGAAGTGTACCTTATATCTCCTCTAAAATGAAATACAAATAGGGTGTTTTCACTGGAATACAATTTAGTAACTTTCTATATTTTTAGAATGTATATTTCTTAATATCTGTGTGATTTAACTTTTTTTTTTTAATTTAAGAAGAGATAAGAAACCCCCACAATTTGCAACTGAAAGAATACATAAGGCAAAACCAAACAAATAACCTGGACATAAAAGCTGGAGTAGCCACCTTTACACCTGTCTCCTCACTAACCACCATGAAGTCCTTGTAGGCAGGCTTCCAGCAAGCAGTGCTCACTTACTCATCCGCAGCAGAGGGCTGGTCTGGAAGGGATGCGAATGGCTTCACTCTCACCCATGTACTCTCCAGAGCAGCAGAACTGGCGAGGCTGGAAACTCTTTGGCTGCAGCCGTCAGCAGCACATTTTTATCTTACTTGTGCACAAAGGAGTTGTGGCTTATTTATGAGCGTTGAAGCAGTGCTGTTGTGCCTTGCCTAATACAGGGTTATGTCCCCGGAATACAGCCTGGTGTGGAGCAGCCACCAGGGAAACATAAGCAATAAGTGTTGGGATATGAACTTCAGAACTGACAGTTTTAGTTGGACCAGAGTGATGGACACCTGAGAAATGTGCGAGCTGTATTGATAATGTGACTTATCCCTGTTTCATCCATCAACATACACTTATTTAGATGACCCATTTTTAAAGTAAAAGCTTCATATCTTATGTAAATGTGCTAGTAGATTTCAAGAACCTGTTGGAAACGCTCCTAATTCTGCCTTTCTGTATCTAGCCAAACCTGCCTTGATAAATCCAAACAACATGGTATGTTTTCAGCACACTGTGCCAGAAAGGCAAACAAACCCAGGACAGAAGAAAATACAGTGATTTCATTCTGCTAGTAGGATATGGCAGCACACCAAAGCATGGACTTAATGTGGCTCAATGAAACAGAGGACAAGCTCATGGTACTCATGGTACCCCTTCTGTTAGCCGGCTTTCAAAGGGTGTGAGACTGGGATAGGTAATAAATAAAATTATCTTCTCTGTGTGTTGTTAAATTTCCTGTAGCTAACTTTCTCTTTGGCTAAATGACTTTATTCGGACAAAATAATTTCTCTCCTTCAGAGATTAAACTTGTGGCTCAAAGAAAAGGAAAGATCGAAGTATCTTCAGTGTGTAAAGCCATTGTAACACTGGGGAATTAATTCAGTAAGACAAGTCGAGACGGTCCTTGTGGGCAGTTGAGGTCCTGTGGTCCAGAAGATGGCTGAGGAAGTACTAAAAAATACAAGAAACTAGGAATGAATCTTTGCTTTTTTATACTCACTGGGGAGCTGACCAGAGAATAGATGGTGAGATAAAACCACAGAAGTTGGCATGACAGGGTTGCACAAATGTGAGCTGAGACTGGGCTGACAGAATGTTGGGTTCCTAGGTGGGGGATTCTCCCCTTTAGTAACTGCATTTTTGTTTCTTACAACAAGATGTGATACCTTGAAGGAAGAACCTGGATGACTACACCTGTGGGTTTTATGTGCTGATACATTTTATAATGTTCTGAAAGGAATTCAGGCATAAAGTGGTTTGGTTCTGGTTGAGGTTTTTTTTAAGTCTTAAAAAATTAAGTATTTCAAAAGATGTGTGTAGGTATAAGAAACGGGTGAATGAAGATAATGAGAATAAAAGAGTTCTTATTTTAACTAACAATTATGTTTTAACAATTTTCTTTTGTTACAATCTTTGAATATAAAGTAAGCCTAGACAAATACAAATGACTGTACAATGACAATGAAGACAGTATGTTGTGACTTTAGGTGTGGAAGTATCTTTGTGTTATACATCTTTTTATTATGTTTATAAATATGCATGCACCTATTCTGATACATAGGATTAGACCACTTTTAAATTAACTCTTCTTAGTGTCTTCTATTTAGCAGGCTGGTTAAGCAGTAAAGACAAAGTTTTAGCTCAATGGCAAATGATGAAGAGTTGAATAATCACATGCTTGTATAATGTGGGCTAAAATTTGTATCGAAGCAGTGTGAAATACACACTAAATAAGATGAATGTTAGTGCTCAAATGGTCACTTAATTAAATTTTGGTTACAGAGTTACCCTGGCTATAAAGACACTGGCTATAAATGCAGTCCGTATTTAAATAGTGTTGTTAGAGGACTCGTGTAATTATTGAATATATGCTCTGCAAGGGCTAGTGCTTTTCTTATTGAGGGTTCTCGTTCTCAAATTTCCTTTGAAATAAGGAAAGATGTTCTGTACAGATTCAGATTTTTATAAGTCAGATGAATTATAAATGTTACAGAATCCCTTTCTTTCTTCAGGAAACTAAAACAAATAACATACTTGTTTCTCCTCAAATTCTTTGAGTAGTTTCACCCCAGAATGAAATTTGTGCTCCATAACATAAGGACTTTCTGTAAAAGCATTGAGGAAACCCCTAAATTTCAGACAGTAGGAAAGTCAGTAGTGTTCCTGGTGGCCCTAAAAATTGAATCTTTAGAAGTGGGTTACATAACTTGCTGCAAGTGCAGAAATGGCTTGGCATACATGTTTAATGCTTTCACCTGTGGTGATGCTTGAGGGCAACCTCCAAGCCTTATACTGAACTTTAATTAGTGTAGACAGGATCACAGCACTGTATTTCAAGGGAATGCAAGATAACCTGCAGACAAATTACCACTGAAGTAACATGACAGGTCTTGACAGTATGTTCAAATCATTTAAAGAAAAAAATACATCCAGTGACTCCAACATTTTATAATATTTTGGGTACTGAAACGTTTTGCGTCCAATAGGTAGCTGGAGTTCTGGATAAGTATAGAAGTGGTGCTGAAGCTGGAGCGTTTATGGTAATTCCATAAGAAGCAGAGTGTCTCTGTAAAGGAGAGATAAACAGCTAGTAATCCTCATAATTCCCCACTGATAGCCTATCTATCTCTGCTATAAATTAGAAAGCCCAGAGATTAGGAAGGCTAGGCAGGGTGTAGCTCACAGCATTAATCACAGTATTAGGACAGCAGTATGCTTGAATTCTGTGTCCAAAGCACTAGTATTTCTAGGTTAAAGTGACATAACGTAGTTTGGAATACATATTAATCAAACTGCAACCCAATGGCTTTACAGGAGACAGTGTTATACACTTCTTTAAACTAAGCGAAACTGAGTTATCAACTGCAAACTTGAGAAAAATGCATTAATTTTTTATATGGGGGTTATAGCCATGATTTCTTAAGCTCTTCAAGTTTCTAAATTAATTTTTTTTAATATGTGTTTATCATTATTTAAATGGAATTAGGGTCAGTTTGACCCTGACTCTAGGCACTGGAAGGAGATTGTGCAAATACTATTGATCTTTGGAATCTGTATGTGGCCATAAAAACTACACTGATAATGAAGTAATTGTCTGTGTGCAAATTCCTATTTAAATGTAAAATGTGAATGGGTGTCTTTAAAAATTAGGCATTAGTTATTAGTTTACAGAAGCATCTGGTTGAACTAAATACATTTCATCAGAAGTTTTCTTGGTAATAACATTTCATTGTGGTGGTTGTCAGGTGGAGAATGAAGAACTGTGGCTGGGCCTCCATATTGTATTGCATGTTTTCTAAATCCTATGAAATATTTGATTTAAAATACTTAACTCCAAAAATAGTTATTTCAGTCCACTGCTGTTTATCAGCTACATCTTATGTGTTCAGATCTTTGCTGCCTCATTTCAAAGTCCTCTAGAATATATTCACAATAATTGTATTCTGGGAATATAGTTGATGTGCATCTTATTGTCACTTCAGACTTTTGAGTGGAACGAGTTCAATAAACTGTTGCTTGAGGAACAGTTTTGAGGAAGAGTAAGTCTTTTCTAAAACTGATAGTGCATCAACAAACTACTTATTCACGTATGCGCTTTTGAGATAGTGAAAGTGTTTCCAGCACCTTGTATGTTCTTACTTTGGAGTGATGATAGAGTTTCTGGATTTGCAGTCATATGAAATGCTGAATGGGAATTTCTAGAGACGGAGATCACTAACAACAATATGAAAAATGTCTGCTCATCAAAGGGACGAAAACACTTCCATGCATGTTCATAGGAAAAAAAGAACAATGTAGATACGTTGTTCTGGACAGGCCAGAATTGTAGGGAAAACCAAAGATTTTGTTTAAGTGTTTGTACCGTTGTGAAAGGATATGAATTGACATGTGACTGTTAAAAACCAATAGGAGACTAAGAGGCAAAGGAAGCACTGTTTTATAATCAGCACGGGGTAATTAAGACTCAGCAGAAACTGTTGCAAAGTTGAAGATGCACATAACTGCAAATAAATGTCTGCAAGATGACAGCATTAGACAGAAGACAGTCCCAAAGAGACGTTCATGAAAAAGCAGTTAGAGCAAATAGACACTATAGCATAAGCTTAAACTTCACAATGGGAAACTGTGAAAGATGAAGCAAAACACCAAGGCATGAAGTGCAGAAACTTCCTGCAAAAAGTAAAATGTGTATGTAAGGCATTAGTGGAAAGATGTTTTGCAACATAGATACTAAAGGGAATGTTAGCCCTGGTAACAGCTAAGAAATGCATCTTCAGCAGCATATAGAATGTCTTCATATGCAGCTAACTTTGGAAGCGTTTTCACAAAACTTAAAATGTCAGCATGTTAGTAATAATGGTCTATGCCTCCACCAGAGAAATGTCTGAGAAGAGCAGTGGAGCATTTTAAATTGGGGTAATGGACTCTTCTACAGCGCATCAGTCAGTCACCACAGTTTGTGTCTGGACTACAACCAGCAGAGTTTCTGATGGGAAGGCGAATAAGGACTCTTGCATTTGTAGTAGTGGTTTTTAAGCCTGAACAGAGAGAGCTACCCAACTGAACATGAAAGAAACTAAAGGTTGGTGTTGTTATTTTGAACTGTTGGAAAAACTGGCAGATACCATTAGTAACAATGGGAATTCTATAAGAAATTTTAGAAAGGGGTCTGCTTCAATCTTTATCATTTTCCCTGATGCCCAGGAGAAAATTGTGTGCCTAATAGTGTGGTATCAGAAAGTAAAGTTTTCACCTTCTTCACTTCGTCAAAAAAACTCAATGGAGTGAGAATATACTTTGTACAGCTGTTCAGACTCCTCTTTCCCTTCCAAAGGAAGAAAAACATGTGGTATCATTTATGGGCATTTCAGTGCAGATAAGAGAGCATGGTTTTTAGGCCTATGGATCTGAGGCATAAGAATTATTATATTCCACTTGTATTTATATATCTTTAATAGAATGGGAGTGCATGATTGGTACGTCAGTTATGTTCCAAATGATTCAGCACAGCATAGTCAAAACAATGCTGCCGTCATGGTGTCATCCATTCTCAGCACTTTCACAAATTATACTAAATGTCTTGTTCAAGACACCCTTGTGATGAAAAAGACTAATATAGTGACCGCCTACGCAAAGTTGATTTTATTTGCTCTAATTTGATATCACATATGAATTCTGTAGTTAGAAAGAAGCAGGGGGGCCAGTATTGAGCAGTTTTAACCATTAATCAGTCCTTTTCTTTCTGTAACCTCTTGCCCTATCCACTCTGCGTTTTTCCAGGTTCAGCTTGAAATAGGGAAAGGGCACTGTAGACATCATACTTTTTGCCTGTGCAGTTATTTTTCATTGATTAGGCAGCCACAGACTGTCCTGAACAAGACAGGGTCATTGGGAAGACATGTCATCATGTGATTGTAAAGAGTATTATAATGAACAACAGAGGGCACAGTAAGCTTAGAGAAGCAACAGTATAGTATCCCATACCTGTTCAGACCTTGTTTTATTAACCTCTCTGAAGTTATTTTGGGGAGTTCTAATAATTTATTAGTCTCAGTAAGCTCCATGGTTGCTTTTGATTTATGCCTGATCCTTAAATTTGGGCACTTTATTGCAGTATAACAGTGATGGATATATACATTGCTTTTTGTTCAAAACAATATTGCCAGCTCACTTGCATGTTATAGTTGCCTGTTCGAGGAACTAATCGTCAGTGATTCAGAGATCTTCATCCTGCTATTCTCTACCAAAAAAATACCTTAGCATCTGAAGCTGAATCACGTCTGCCTTTTGATTAGCCCTAAGAAAGTAGGAGAAAAGAGAGAGACTAACTGATGAAACTTTCTCGAATGAGGCACTGGCTGAGCACATGCTTACACTGTATGACTGGAAGCAGAACTGGTGAGACATGACTTCTTTTGTGCAATTTTTTGCCTGAGCTAATAAGTCCTACCAAGACAGTAGTGCTGCTTCCAGAGACTTCAGCCATTGCAGTAGAGCAGTGCTGAGCTGTGGATTTGTGACTCAGGTTACAGATAACTGCCTTGTTGTCTGATACAGGCACACCTTCAGTTCTAGTTATACGTGTCAACAATTTTCTGATAGCAGTGGTTGAAAAGAATAATTTCTGGGGAGCTTAAAACATGTTGAGGATACCACAAAGCTGGTGAAGGGTCTGGAGCACAAGCCTTATGAGGAGAGGCTGAGGGAGATGGGGTTGTTCAGTCTGGGGAAGAGGAGACTGAGGTGAGACCTCATTGCTTTCTACAACTACCTAAAGGAGGCTGTAGGGAGGTGGGGGTCAGTCTCTTCTCCCAGGTTACAGGTGACAGGACAAGGGGTAATGGCTGCAAGTTGTGCCAGAGGAGGTTCAGGTTAGATATTAGGAGATATTTCTTTCTGAAAGGGTTGTCAGGCATTGGAATGTGCTGCCCAGGGAGGTGGTTGAGGCACCATCCCTGGGTTCAAGGGATCCTTCATTCAAGAGACGAGTTGACATGGTGCTCGGGGATATGGATTAGTGTTTGGTTGATGGTGTTTTGGGTGTGTTGAGGGGTTTGTGTGGGGTTTTTTGGTTTGTTTGTGGTTGTGTGGGGTTTTTTTGGGTTGTTAGGTATTTTTTCATTGGTTGGACTAGATGATCTTAAAAGGTCCCTTACAACCTGGGTGATTCTGTGACATCCAAATCTCAATACCAGTCACGTAAACCAAGGAATGATTATTCCTGTGTTCAAATTTTATTTATCTGACCCTTTGAAAGCACAGATGGATAACGCAGAGTTGACATTTACGTTTACACCAAGCTGAAATACAATTCTAGATACCTTGATACGTTATTGGGCTGAATTCTTCAGTGTAACATGGCTGCAGACCTCACTGTAACATAACTGCCATCAAGGGAGGGGAGGAAGTGTGGCTAGGTAAGTTGTTAGTATTCATAGGCCAGGAATAAATAAAATTGAGCAAACAAAATGTTTTATAACATGTCAAAATCTGCAGACATTAATTTCTGTAAAGTTTTATGCCAGATTGTAGTTGCTGAAATTATATATATACGTTGGGAAAGGTTATGTTACTTCCAAGGGGATATGATAGTGCCTTGAAGGACTGTGAAAAGGAATTGCACATATTCCTAAGGGTGACTTTTTAAATCTGGTGCTCAAAGTCATTAAAATATAAAATAAAAATTCCTTCCTAATCAATGTGCTTACTGAGTGCATACTAACAGCTCTGCGCATATAACAGCACTTATTTTTCAGAGAACTCAGTAAAACAGTATGCAGTACAGTATACAAATACATTCTGTTATGCATTGATATTAGATGATAATGGTAGTTTTAAAAGTGTTTCCAGCAACACTGTAGATATTTTTCAGGTTAACATCTGGCAATCTAAAACTTTTTTGCTTTGAGCTTCTTGCTTTTTTGTTGTGTTCTATCAGAAAGGCCTCACATCTGGACTGTGTAGAGACCTTGCTATGACTAGATAATTTTTGTGCATAATTATGGACTCATCTTTCATGACAGAGGTTGTCTTTTCTAGGTTGCTGAGTCAGGTGCTTTTTAGCAGAATCCCTTTCAGAAAGGCGAAGGTTCATTCCTGTACTTCATGAAGTTTGTTAGATTGTCTCTTCGTCTCCCAGTGTGTTTTCAGCATGTTTGCCTTTTCCACCTTCTTAAGAAGTTTTCATTCCTGTGATTCTCTTGAGCCTCACACTATTGAAAATCTATTGTATGTACGTTTCATTTTGCCTACTATCCTGAAAATAAAAAAGCTACTGTTCATCAGATAGTAGCCTGTATCATTTCAAGAAGGGAAAGCAGCACACTTCAGTTTGCATCTCAGACAATTCAGAATTCTACCCAATTTGTCCCTTTATAACTAGCATATGGAAAAGCATACACACATTGGGCTCTTGTCTAGAGTGGAAAGAAATTATTTTTACATAAATGCTTGGTCCCTTCTTTTAATTCCTGTCAACTCTTTTCCATATTGAATTTTACACAATGAAATGGATTTTTTCAGGTGCTGGAAAGCTCTTCTTATAGTTGAAAGTATTTTGATGCAAAAAAAAAAAAAAAAAAGGGAAATGAGCATTTTAATAATACTTGGTGGCATTTTGGTTTAATTTGGGAAATTTATGATGCTACACACATTTAAAAACCGTGAGACTTCATGCGTGTCATGATGAAATTGGGTAGGGGGAATTTTTGTCTTTCCTTCCTGGCAAAGTTTTCTTTACTTCAGACCTTCGTTAAGAGATTGACATTGTTACATTGTCTATTATTTTGTAGATGCTTAATTCCTTACAGCAGTATCATCTGCAAGTAGGAAGCTTCACAGTGCTTGGAAAAAAAAATAATAAAAAGCGGTCTGAAATGAAGAAGATGTGTCAGACAGAAAAGGTGCTTTAGGTTATAAATATCTCAGTTTAGCTGCGTGTATTCTAAATGGTTGTTGTAGTTCATTTCAGAATGGCTAATTTTTCATGCTCTGAGATTAGGCACAAGTCTGCCAGTGTTGCATTCTCGGGGCATAGTTCTGCTCAGCATTGTGCATAGGTAGTTACTAGAAAAGTGAGAAAACTGCACATGCAACTCCATAAGTAGAATTTGCCTTTAGTTGCAAGGCTTCCTTTAGTCAGTGTCATAGGAGATAGCATTGCACCTCAGGCAAGAAAATGTGACTGTTCAATGTTGGAGGCAGAGCTCATGCTGAAGCCCCGAATCTGAAGTATAACTCTTGTTTGTTTTTATTTTAGCAGGGGAAAAGAGCAATAATCCCAACTGGCAGTCCAAAAATAACCAGATTGGAGGGTGGAAGGAAAAAGAAGGAAAAGGGAAGAGAAAAATGGAGAGGTAAATTGTTATTCTGTAGCCACAGTTCCCTTTCAAGGAGGAGCAGGGAGGAGGCATTTTATCAGGAATTTGTGGAAATAGTGTTTCACTGGTGTACTCTGCAAACGAGGAGCAGAGACAGCATTGCCACACCACAGCATTTGAAATAGTTAATAAGCCACACGGGAGAGAAAGGAGAGTTCTATTCTGGAGAAGTTAAAATCTTGTGGTCAATTGTTTCATAAATTTCCTTAAGTACCTCCTGCATATTGGACTATTACTGTTTCTAGTAATTCACTGTAATGTTATCTCCCCCCATTTCTTTGTTAACTCCTGGTCTCAAGCACTGGGGAAAGACTGATTCTTTTCAATGAAAGATTGTGGTGCAGCAGCAGATTCTTATTTGCCATTCCTCTTTCCTTGATTATCGGATTTTTGAGTGTTTTGGATGCTGTGAAATAATGTCATGTTTAGGCCTTGGTATGCTGATATTGTGCATTTTCTTCACATTTGTGCAAATGATAAACCTCAGCTGCAATAGTAGGAATGTTATGAATTCTGAGATGCATTCTACCATTTTTTCTGATTGAGAAGTGAGCTGTGATATGATATTATTTGGGAACTGTAAATGTGAAGGGAGGAAAGCAGAAAATATGGGACTCTGAAAGTGCTCTGAATGCACTCTTTATATCTACTGCCTCATGAAAAAAAATGTAAATGTTTTCTTTCTGAACATTTTAAAAATTCAATATAGTCTTCCTGGAAAGTACTGCTGTAAGGTATTACAGAGGCCACCTTTTTTAAGGTTTGAACCATAAATACTACTCAGTGGGATATTATACAATTAATGCATGGTATTATTTTTTTATATTATTTTACTTTAATTTTATAGCTTTCTTTTATATTGTATGCTTGGAACTTGGACCCTTTCTGCTAAATTTTGTATTAGAGATTGCAGTATAAGTTCCTAGTTTCCTCTGGCCATTTTTCTCCCCTATGCTGTAAAAGAATAGATGGGAAAGTGTAATGATATTCCTTCAAAGCTGGTCTGGAGTCGTCTGGAGAAGGCTGAAATAACCCACTGTCCACTCAAAGACTACAAATGCTGCCTTTTGTTTTATTGCAGAAGCAAATGCAAAATCCTATGTCTGGGCTGGGACAACTTCATGCAACAGCCCAAAGTGGGAGGCCACCTGGCCAGAAAGCAGCTTTGTAGCTGTTGAAGGATTTCATGGACAATAATTGTGCATGATTCTGCAGTGTGCCCTGGCAACACATAGGCAGTCGTGTCCCAGGACACGAGAGGTGGCTGATGGGAGGTCTTATTGCTGTCTTCAGGTACCTGATCTATACAGAGAAAACAGGGCCAGCTTCTTCTCAGAGTTGTGTAGTGAAAGGACCAGGAGTCACACACAAAATGAAATGCAGGAAATTCTGACTAAATAGTAGGGGTGTGATGGTGTATGCAGAAGATGAGGTCACTTCACTGATGATGGCCTGGATAGGTATAGCTTTTCAGTATAGCTGGCGTGAACTGTGTGACGCAGCCTGGTCAGATGCTCAAGGCAGCAGTCAGACACTGCATTCTATGCTGCTTCATTATTTTGTACTCTTTTCCAATAAGTAGCAATGGAAGGTGATTTTGGTCCTGCTCCTGCTCCCGCTAGAGTCTGTGGGTGGTGCTGGAAAAAGAGATAGCCCGTTCACCCAGTTAGTGTAATTTAGATTATCCTGAGAGGGGAAAAAAGAGAGAGAATTGAAAAAGTGAACTGCAAGGAGGAAATGTCTTGCAAAAAGAAAGTCTCTTTGTGTGATTTTTGTAGCTTGGGTAAGTTGGAATTGCAATTTTTAATTTAAAATTAAGCTAATATTAAGCTCATATATAATCAGTCCTTAAAAGTATGTTAACTAGTATCACAGTCAGAGAAACGCTAATGGACTGCCAGCTTCTTGAAATGTATATACCTTCTATGAACTACCCAGACTGCTGTAAAAGAATTGTGTCATCGGTTTGGCCAGCTGACAAGGCATATGGCAAGTTCTTTTATGATGCTTGTTATCTGTAATGATAGCTGTTCGTGTAGCTGTGCTATTCACTGAGAGAGGGTAGAACACTAGTGCAGCAGTTGATACCAAGTGGAGAAAACTGAAAAAGGACAAAAATAAAAATAAAAATTGAAGACCAATGTTTTAGAAATGTGAGAAAATGAAAAGCAGTGCAGTCACCCAGGGGAGTTTCTATAGCAGCAGTAATCTGAAACACCCAGGCACATTGCCAAGAGCTCCAGTAGGCTGTTAATCAAAACTTCCAAGTCTTCTGCCAGTCCAGGGCTCTCAACATCTGAAGTGAAAACCGTCACATAATGATGTGATACTTAACTTCCATAAATAAAGTTTTAATTTTTTTGGTGAGGAGTATTCTTGTGATAAGGAGCTTCTTTTCTTTTTCACTCTATAAAAATATCATTCCCATTGGACTTTCAACTGAAGTAATGTATTTTTATACATTAATACATTTATTGTTTTAATAAACATGCAGGATACTTTCTAGAGAATTACCCTAGAGAATAAATTCTTTTGTATTGGATGCAATTAGGTGTTGCAGTAATAATATGGAAATTCTGTAATTCTTCCTGGGAATGAGGCAAGGTAATGTTGAGAAGATTAAACAGGTGTCTGTGTAAAGCAGACACTTTAATTGCAATGCAAAATTTAAGTAAACTCTGTATAAGTGTTCCGGTTATCTATGTAGTTAACAATAATACATAGCTTTGCTTCAGGCATTGAATTAACTGGAAAATAACATCAGCCACTTCCTGTTTATAGGAGTAGTTGGTTTCTTAGTATTATCACACGGTAGGCATTTTTTTCAGCTGATGATGACAAATCACATTATGTAGGAAATGTTTCTATTGTATAATCCTAGCAACGGTGAAAGCAGAAGTGATTTCAGTCTTTTCCATCTTAATTTTCTGGGTGATGGATTTTTCAGTTTGCTGAGAGGAGGAGGAGAAGGCGGCAGGACATAAATGAAAGCGTGTTCTTTGGCATGGTTTTCTCTTCCTGCTGCTCACCTGGCAAACCCTCGGTGGTCCCAGGGAGGATGCTGGCAAGAGGCAGGAGGGAGGCCAGGAAGCAGCAGCATATCCACCAGTCATTCATACTGGGATCGTTCCCCAGCATCTTGCTGTTCACTGGTTCTGGGGTCAGCGTTAATTTATGTGGTCTGGCATGTTTTGAAGGGAAATTCACTGTTAAGGGAATGGCTGAGGGTACCCGGGGATGCTGGTGAGCTTGGAGAGCTGTGTTTTTACAGAAGCTGTGCTGCCATAGAAACTGAGAGACTATACGTAAGCATTGGCTTTCCATGTAAATAGCCATAATTGCCTTTGGCCTGCATAAATCTTGGGGGAGAGAGAGATCTATGGGTCTCAGAAGAGAAGTTCCCTTCCCCATGATCCTATTTCCCAAAAATACCATATGCCAATAGGATTCTTTTAAGTGAACTGTTAAGAGTATTAATGAAACAGAGCATCCTCTGTTTCTGTAGAATAACGCATGTCAGTTGATTTGGAGAAAACCTTTCACCAGTACAGTTTTCAGCCTGTCAAAATGGAGTAGAGGAACCTGATGTGGAAATATAATTCTTTGTATCGCTTTATCTCAAATTTCATGTTATGGTTATTATTTATCTCCTATAATTCGCTTACCAGAATTCCAGATACTGGCAGTAGAGTCGTTAATACCATAAAGATCCCTGTGTGACATGATAAATCAGTCTGTTACAGGCCAGAAGGCATACTTAATGGCCATAGACAAAATTGATGCAGAGTAATAAACTTAAGAAGCCGGCACATGTGAACTGAAATACTTCCAGTCCAATAGGCATGTTCTTTAACTTGTAGTAGTTTGGCTTCAATTTAGTTTGCTACATTTACACTGTAGCTATGTCAAAATATATTACTTGTCTTGATTCACTCACAAGTTTAGGACACTGAAAGGACCTACATATTTTAATGCAAATACAACATGAATAAAACAAAGGCTAACAACTTCAGATATCCTTGAAAACAAAGCTTTACAAAAGGGTCAATAAATTAATTTGACTGTTTTGCCTATCTGACAACTCCCCTGAAAAGCACAGCTAGGCTTCTGTCAGACATGGGGTGGACTGTCAGTGCAAAATGACATTAATCTAGTTAAGTGAAGTGACAGCTTTGAACACCATGAGTTTCAGTGCATGCTGGAGACCCTGAGAGACACAGAATTGTGAGGGGTCTTGAAAAGCCTGTAGTGGAGGGCGTTTGGTTGTTAGTGACTACAAGCAAGATTCTTTTTCCCATTTAATTTGGACATTTTAACTGTCTGAAAATTGTGAATCTAATCTGAACCGCTGTATGGGCCTCTTTTCTAGCTACTGGAAGAGTGGTGATACATCTTTTCTTAATGTGGTGAGATGAAATTACAGGTGCTGAATGCCGAGTATGACTATCCTGGGTATGCTTTTATGTACCGCGGTCTGTCACAGGCCCACAACGAGTGTTTTCACGGCTTCTGCATTTGCTTCAATAAAGGAGATCAACAGATCACTTTTTAAAAGAAAAGAGTAGAACTGTGTTGCAGTTCTGTGTTCACGTTAGACTGAAAATTGTCATTTTAAACCCAAATCCATCAGTCATTTGTGCAATAGACACAGTCTAAACCATGCTTGTGATACTGGCAGTCCACGTGTACAGACTATAAATATTTTGTCTTTTCTGTATTATAGTAAAATTTTGTTTGATTTTTTATTTATTTATTTATTTTCAAATGCTTGTGTCATACAAGACGCTTTGTTAAAAATGGTGCAGGCAAAGACTTTTTAAAGGGGTTTGAAAGACAGAAGCTCTGTAAGAGAGTTCAGTCTTCTAGGTGATATTCGGTTGATCAATTTATGAAGATTGCTTCTTCATGGTGGTCCTTTTTATTTCCACTTTTTTGTGGAAACAGAAAAAAACATTTTTACAGAAGTCTGAAGTTTTTTGGATGCTTTTTAGTGGTGGTTTTCTAGAAATCCAATTACAAAATTATCAGGAAGCTGTTCTCGAGTGTTATCCCTGTAAAAGGTTTCTTTTCTTTGCAGCAATGGATTTTTAATGACAAAGGTGCTTCATATTAGACCCGTTTTAATAAAATGCAGTAACCCCCGTGAACTTTAAATGTGAATTAAATTGCTAGTTCTTTTTTTTTTTTCTTTTTAATCTAGCAAAAACTGATGGCTTGATTTTCAGTTTTAAACAGCTGTTCCTTTTATGATATGTGTGGTGATCTCATGTGTTGTGAAATGTAAATTTCATCTAGGAAAAGTACACAAATTTTCTACTGCAATTGGTCCCCTGGCACTCTGACCCAGAATGGGGATATACAAGGACATAAAGGCTGAAGGAAGAACATACCTTTGATATCAAATGTGGGTTGGTATTAATGCCACAATCATTGCAGACCATGGAATGATCAGATTTTGAGGGTGGTCTCACGTGCATTGTGCCAGTGTTAGGAAGGAGAAGCGTGGGAAGGGCCAGAACATCCCTGGAGATCAGTCACTTCTCTCACAGGTGTTTCCAGCTCTTCCGTGAGGATGGTAGAAACAAATATGTCACTATAATCCTTGGCTATAGGAAAAACAAGTTTTGTTCTGAGACCCACATTTATAGTCATCACTGATTCATATCATTGTGTTACACATTTCAGCTGGGCTCCTATTCCTATAATTTGTACTAACAAGAAAATGAGTCTCTTCTCTGAATCGCATTTAATATACCATTTCTGTTTTTCACAGTCAGCCCACATGGTGCTATGTCTGAATAAAAGCAGATTGGCTTCCTTTTTTATTCAGACACTCTGGCTAACCCTTATATACATAAAAGAACTACATCAAAGTTACCACCCACTGAACATACACATTTTTTTCATGAATCAGATCCAATCCCTGTTTAAAAGAAGCTGTTTAAGAGATTGGGTAGCTTCTTCACATGTTACACAGGTTCCTTCCCACTTTACAGATTCAGTAACAGCTATTGTTGGGATCTAAAGAAGCCATTTTCCTATAAATTCAAGTGAAATATTAGTCCTGCTCTATAATAAGCTTAGTGAGTATTTACTGGATAGCAAGGTAGTAAAGAACCACTAGAGATCTTGAGTGGAATATAAATAGATTACCTTTTATTGGATCTCAATGAGGGGAAGCTGAGAAATATGCCAGCTGTTTAATTATTAATATTCAGTATAAATCAATAGCAAAATAGCCTTTGATGGTTATCTTCAAAAGGGTTTTAATCATTACTACCCTCAGATACAGACAGTAAGCCTGAGCACTGGGGGTTTAGCCCATGTTTCACTTAACTGTACTAGAAGGTTACCACTGTGATGTTGCACTGACATTAATAGCAATAATTAAGGTAGCCCAGTCATTTAAACATACTGGCATCTGGGGCTTTACTGTTACCACATGGTATGCCTGGGTAATTCCTGAAGCACAGATGACGGACTAATGAACAGTATTCACTTAAATCCCATTGAAATTAATTAACTTGTATGGTAGGAATGTCTGTAGGTTTTGGGCCTGAGTGGTGCACATGCACTGCACAAAGTCAAACAAGTTTACGGTTCTGCTTCAGAGCGGTGGTCCCCGGCCACCTGCCAGGGTAATGATGAGCACACGAGGTCATAGGGATACCTATGGAGCCTTCACCAGTCCACTTTCACAATTTGAAGTTGCACATTTGGTTTTGGGGGTTTGTTATATATTACAGAAAGTTATCGTATGTAAGCCCCTAGGAGAGTGTGTTCCTTAGTGTGTACGCAAAAAGAATCCTAAGTGCAGTGGGGATGAGAGGATGTGAGATGTGAAGCAGGTTGGGGCAGGAGGAGAGCAGTTTAGTGCAGGAGCAAGTGACACTGGGAGAACAAAATAACTTTATAGTAGACAGTACAGAGTAAGGGTTGCCAAACTTTCTGGCTCTTGAAGCCATGCAGAGCCGCAGCTACCTGATGGATTCCTTATAGCTATCAAAATAGGATCTTCCGCTATTCCTGCCATAAGTCCCACTCCCTCATTCTATATTTCTGCTTCTTCAACTAACTCCATGTACTCCCACCTTCCGGCTGTTCTAACTCTGTATTGCCTACCCTGTTTCTCATCCCTCGTGTACAAGCTGTACTCATACCAGGTTGCCAAGCCTCCAGAACTGCCTCCGCCTCTAAGCTCTCCTCTTACGACCTGTTCAACGTCTTATCAGATGTTGGAGGCTTGGAAGGTGGACTTAGGGCTGCAGCTAAGCTGTGCTTCCAATACCTGTGGCATCTCTGCAGTCATTACCTGGTTTCTGGCTCTGAGATCCTGTCTGCTAGCCTGAGGGTCTCATCCTGGTCGGTGGTCTGTCATACAGGCTGCTGGGCTGGAGGGAGGCTGCGCCGTTTGTGCTGCAACCCTGCTGCCAAAAGAGCCCTGATAGGAAGGAACTCCTTGGGAGCTGTGTCCCAGCATTGTGCTCCCCACTTTTCCATGTTGCCCACTGTGACAACCGTCAGGTGATAGTCTGCCATGAGAATCCTCCTTTGTATACAGGGTCTTTTGGGGCAGAGAAGGGGTGGGGAAGGTAGCAGCTGGTGTCTGTGAACCATGTTGGCAAGCAATGCAGCTGGTGGCTGGATTTCCTTTCAGTGTCCCCCAGCGGCTTGGAGGTGGGTTCACTGCTGAAGTCATTAGGCCATCTGATTTGCCTCATCGGTCATGTAAAAACATTTATCACCTACTGGGTTTTCTGATACATTTTATACTTTTTATGATGATGCAACCCAAGCTGAACCAGTATATGTAACTGTTCATATAGTCAATTATACTGCCATTGCAGCTCTGACAGATACTATTTAAACTATAGTTTATGTTGTTATTTTTTAATCCATCTGTTTCATGGGATTAGACAGGAAATATTTTCATGGGATAGTTTGAGAATCCGATCTGCAAAAACCTTGTTTTTAAGTTCACGTGCCTTATACTGTATGTGCAATTTGCTCAGCAAGATTGCTTTTCCTTTGGTTATTTCCTAGTATATTGATACTGGTCACAGGAGGACATTGGGGGTCCTGGTAGACAACAAAATGACAATGAGCAATCAGTGTGCTCTTGTGGCCAGGCTCTTGTGGAAGGCCAAAGGTAGCCTGGGCTGCATAGGGAAGAGCGTGGCTAGTAGGTCGAGGGAAGTCATTCTCCCCCTCTACTTGGCACTGGTTAAGCCACAACTGGAATCCTGCATCCAGTTCTGGGCTCCCCGGTTCAAGAGGGACAATGAGCTACTGAAAAGAGTCCAGCGAAGGGCAACAAAGATGATTCAAGGATTGGAGCATCTCCCTTATGAAGAAAGGCTGAGAGAGCTGGGACTCTTTAGTCTGGAGAAGAGAAGGCTGAGGGGAGACCTTATTAATGCCTATAAGTATCTAAAGGGTGGGTTGAAGGAAAAGGGAGCCAAACCCTTTTCAGTGGTTGCCAGTGAGAGGATGAGAGGCAATGGGCACAAGTTGGAACATGGGAAGTTCCACTCA
>BJBW01000916.1:214780-249057 GCA_004320125.1 Scolopax mira
TCAAATATGAGAAAAAACTGCTTCACAGTGAGGGTGATGGAGCCCTGGAACAGGCTGCCCAGGGAGGTCATGGAGTCCCCTTCTCTGGAGGTTTTCAAGACCCGCCTGGATGCAGTCCTGAGTGACATGCTCTAGCTCTGGGCAATCCTGCTTCAGCGAGGAGTTGGACTAGATGATCTCTATGGTCCCTTCCAACTCTAAAAAATTCAGTGAAATTTATTTTTTTCTTTTGGTAAACAAACCTCTAATAATGATGTTAAACATGTAGGAGTGCATTCTTTTCTTCCTTCCCTTACCTCCCCATGCACATGCTTTGCTATTGCTGCTGCTATTGTGGTGCCTCCTTCAATTTGATAAATAAGTGGACCTCTTCTACTGCTCATGCCAGCATGGATTGTTTGGTGTGAGGTTAATGGTACACACGTACTGCTGTTTTACTGACTGTGGCAAATCAACATGATCCAGTGCAAATTATTTTGGCTGCTTCAGAATTTGAGCAATATTGCTTGCTTTTCAAATGTGCATCTGCTTTTTGAGCCATCCAGATCATCTTACTGCAATCTTATAATATTAAATCTTCCAAATAAACATTCTCCTCCAGAAGTCCTTCTAATGTACATGGTCTTTGCTAAGGAAAACAGTTTAGTGCTATGAATCATTCTATTAATGTTGTATCATTTTTCCACAGGGAAAAAATCAGAGAATTATTCATCAATATAGAATAGCATGAAATGAAATATAGTTTCTTTTTTTTATTATCATTATCTGAAATTTCACTGTTTAAAAAATATTTTTTTCAGTATTCCTTTTCATTAAGTCAGACTTGGAAGTGACTTATCTTTTCCATTCTGTGCCCTTTGCTTGTTCCTGTTGGGCGTTTTTACTACAAATAACATAATGTTTTACTTCAACTAATGTATAGGATATTATTATGCTGATAGTTACACAGCATTTTTTAAATCCCACATTGGGTCACTAAAGTGACAAAGCATTTGGGAAGACATATTACTGGTGTGCTCTTGAAACCTTCCAAAGTGATAAAATGAATTCACAGAGAGATTTGTTTTTCCACTTATCTTTCCTGAAACAATATTTTAGAGCAAAGGAATGTAGTGTCTTGCCACACACACATTTTTATCACTTTATATAATTTAATCAGGCAAGCTCTTTTTACTGAAAAGCCTCATAAATAGTATCCAGTGCAATACTAATTAGCCTAATCACTGAGAGTTGGAGAAGTTCCAGCTGTAAGGGTTTTCTTTAGCAAATGTATCTTACCCCAACAATGGCCAAACAGATCCTGAACTCTCTAATGCAAAAAGTGAAGTCCATGGAATAGTCCAAGTTGTTGTTTTTCAATAAATTATTGTTAATGGAACTGTATTTCAGAACTTTAAAATATGGTATTTAAATTGGCGATCATCCTTTATGGAAAAGAACCGTTTTCATATCCTCAAATATTTAACAGTCTGTGACTCAGCCAATTATCATCTGAATCATTTTGTTTCATTTGGTATCCTGGAATTGTACAACTTAAGGAAATTGTGCTATTTTAGAAGAAAAATGCCAGAACAAATCTTACAGGAAGTGTTCCTCTGTGGAACGTGACTCCTCAGTTTATGTCCTGTTACATAAACTTTTAGCCTTAAGGATGCTCTGTTTCTTTTTTCAGCACACCTGAAAATTACTTTCATGCATTGCATCTGATGAGGTGCTTGCTGATATTCAGGATACCATATCATTTAACAAATATGCCTTTGTTCCATTTAAATTAGTAATTATTCACCAGATTTCTTTGTTCTTTTTTTCACAATCAATGTCTTTTCCTGGCATCTGTAGATGTGTGAAAAGGCAATCACCAGCATTGCAGTGGTGGTACCAAATTTCCATCAGTTTTTGCAATGGGAGTTCTGGCATGCTGTTAAGGCTGTTAAAACAGGCTTGATTCATATCTTTTGGGGGGAGGCTTTTCACATGCTTGTGGAAAGGTTTACCTCACAGCATAGCCTATTTATCCTTATTTTAGCTGGTGCTAAACCAATTGTATCCTGATTAATGCAGTAACCATGTCTACAAGGGGACAAGGGATAATGGTTTGAAACTGAAAGAGGCTAGATTTAGATTAGATATTAGGAAGAAATTCTCTACTCTGAGGGTGGTGAGACACTAGAACAGGTTGCCCAGAGAAGCTGTGGATGCCCCATCTCTGGAAAGTTTCAAGGCCAGGCTGGATGGGGCTTTGAGCAAACTGGTCTGGCAGGAAGTGTCCCTGTCCATGGCAGGAGGCTTGGAACTAGATGATCTTTAAGGTTCCTTCCAATCCAAATCATTCCATGATTCTATGATTCTGTGATATATATCTGACACTGGAAAATTAAAGATTTAACTTGATCTGAGAACTGTCTAGTTAAATCTAGTTGTTAAAGGTGTCTCTGTAAACAGTGATGAGAAAAGGCATTCGTAAAGAACGATTCTTCCCATTTTAAAGTACTTTCATAATTTAGAGAATGTAGAGAGTCCTTTTTTATTCTGTTTCCTATTATGGGAGCCTAACTTAGAATGTCAATTTGCAAGATTAGTGATACCAATTTAAGCTGGACTGCCACATTTCTTTCAGTTGTTCAAGACTGAAGTGCAGAGGATGTACCTGGGCAACCCTGTCTGACCAAGAATGGCATATTTTTTTGCTTCTGTAGAGGACATAACCCAGATATATTTCGAACAATTGATTAATGGGTGTAGATTTCAAAAGCAACCTAATAAAGATATTACCCCATTAAGTCTGCTCTTGTAAATCCCTTCCACCAGCAGCCTTTTTTCTACCCTATTGTTCAATGACTGTTCAATTGTCTGTATTGAGAGGTGTAACTTGGAGTGCTTAAACTTCTGGATACTGGCTGCAGTTTTTGTTGTTTCCTCTGTAATGCCTAGTACATTATCTGGTACTGTGAAATAATAATAGCAGCTGTTGGAGGTAGGAGAATAGGCTATCAGTACTGGCAGGTGGTCAGAGATGCTTTTTGCATTCAGTGCTGTGGAAACAAGCGCTTTCTGTACCCTTGGTTATAACAAGTTGCCTCTCTCTGATGCTGAGTGAAATGTGCATGGCCCCACTCTGCATGTAGTTGGCACAAATTATTCTTAGGCAGGTGATTTGCCCCATTGACATTGTTAGGTCTTTGGACGCCTAAAACTAACGTTACATGTAGAACCATTTGACAGACTGGTACCTAAATTAAAACTGCCCAGTTATGAATATACAAGACTCTGGTTAGGAAACCCTTGCAAAATGGCTCATTAAGCTTCTGCATGTGCTCTTTATTTCTGGTAGCTGCAGCCTATATATCACTCACCCTTAGGAAAGAAGGCACGCCTAGCTTATCAAGTGAAGAACCGGTATTTGATATGCTGTGTGACAGATTACTGTCTTACTGTTATTGTTCAAATATTTTCAGTACACTAGAGGCCAAGCATGAGTATGATATAGTTGTCTTACCATATCTGAATCTATGGTAAAAATTAACAATGTTTGCATCTTTTCCTCAGTAATATAATTTTCTATCAACTTTAATGATTTAATTTCATTTACTATCATTAAAATATTTTGAAAAAATTGATCTATCATCAAAGAGAGAGATCATGTCAAAATTCACATCCTTTTACCCAGTAGCTAGACATAATTTTTTGTCAATAATATTTTAAATGTCTCATTTTGACCTCTTTATTTGTCCTTCACTATTTGACATGTCAGATATGACCAGTAGTTCTGTAAGTAAAAATTTATATAGTATTCCCACTTCTAAGCAGTTTAATGTTGTTTTTGTTATTTTCTTTATATTTTCTCTTTAAGTTGAAGACGATTATACCACATATCTTAAAACTCTTAACCAAAGATTTTAAACTTAAATTTTATGTAATAGTTATTTAACATACCTCCTTTCATGCTTAGGCATGGAAACATGGTGTGTTTTTCTCTGATCTGAATACACAAACTTCTTTGATGTAATTGGTAATTGCACAAATATCTTTGAAGCTTAGACATTTTTATTCATTCATAGATGTAAAAAATTACTTTAGGTGACCTTGTCTGAAGAAATGGATCTTGGGAATGCTTTATCGATTTAGTCCACTAAGGAAATACACCGATAAATAAATATACAACCACAAAAATTAAGCAATACACAGAGCCATAATCATATATATATATATGCATGGGCATATATGCATAAATATAGAACATGAAAAAAGCATTTGAAAATAGAAGAAAAAATGAGTGCAAAATCAGGAGAAAGCACATTTAAGGTGGCTTTAGGGACAGAGGGATGTCTTAAATGCTAATAACACGTCATATGTCATTTTCTAAATTTAAAAAAACATTTGAAAACAAACCCCACTAATTCCATGATGTTAGAATGTATTGATATCTAGATGTGTGATAAACCCCTTTCACTCTTCTTCCCAAGAACTTATCACCAAAGTGGTGTTAACAGTGTCTTGTCCTATGTGTACTAGCCACTAGAGGGGGGATGAGATACGTGTTTTGTCACGAAGTTTTGCAGATATTTGGTCACAGAAGTCTTGTCATTCTAGAAAATTTTCTTCATTTTTAGGTTATGTATAGTATGGTCTTATGGTCACTTGTCTTCAGTCTTCTAACTTTGTGTCCTCAGGTTCTAATCCTCATTTCATTTTCATAGCTTTACAGACCTAGTTAGGTAACAAACAGCCTCTGAAAGTCATCTGATCCAAATGCTCTGGCCCACTCAATCTTTATACAGGCAGGTGTTAAGGTTCTCCAAAAATGAAGATTCTACAGTCTTTTTGGGCAAACCCAACCCATGCTTTGACCATCAGTGTCCATGGTTACCATGTTTTTCTTAAAATTTAATTTGAATTTCCTTTGTCACAACTTGTATCTGTTGCCTTGCAACCTTTCACTGAACAGCACTAAGAAGAGGCTGGCTCTGTCTTCTCTAGATCTTCCCACTGAATCCTACTGTAATTTCCACCCTTAGCCACCTCTTCTTAAGACTGAGGAAGCCAGTTCTTTCAGAGTCTCCTTATATCTCATCTGCTCCAGGCTGCTAGTCATTTTGGTAGCTCTATGCTAGACTTGATCCAGCATAATAATGTCTTTCTGGGAAGCCCGAAAACCAGAGGTGATGTGATGTGATCTCCCAAGTGTCAGATAGAAAGGAAGAACCACTTTCTTTAATCTGCTGAATATACCTGTTAGTATAGGCCAGTAAGCAAATTTTTATATCTCTCTGCTACTCCGTATCTCTCTTTCTTACTGTTACTTCCTGTTTGATCCTTAGTCTTCTGCAAACCTTTGTGCCCAGCCTAGATTTCTATTGTCACCTTTTTTCATGCTCCTGTTCTCCTCTCTGCCTGTGTCCAGATTCCCCTTCGTACTTTCTTCCTCCACTCTGCTCTATATTATGTGAAGAACATTCATCATTGAATGCAAATGTGTCCCATACAAAAATGTTACTGTTACATGATGTCAAGGAGTAAGAGACGTGTTTCAAATATATGAAAAATCAGGTCTGATTTTTTCAGTTTTTAGCATCCTAGTTTTTCTTCAAACTAAAACTTCCATTAACTGCCATCAGCGTGGCTGCAAGAACACTGCTATGTGAAATGCAGAGTGACTACAACTGCAGAGATTATATTTCAGCATATTTTGCATAAAATTCTTTACCAGTTCTCCAGCATAGTTCTTGATTCTTTGTTCTCAATGTGGTTCTGCCAGAGAAATGGGATTTATTCTTTCAAGTAGCATATAGAATAGATTTATGTGGATTTATAATAGATTTATGTATGGTTTATATGGAATAGATTAAAAAGATTGCTGAAATGATTGGGATGTTTCTAAGAGGTTGAGATGCACTGTAATGTCATTGCAGTGTTTATTTTCGTATTATTTTCTGTAGAGAACCCCACCCATTTCACTGGTAACAAATCAAAGTGGTACTTTTCCCTAGCTTCCGTACTGTCTATCCAAGCAGAATGTGTAATTTCCAGGCAGAAGGAGATATGCTTAGGGAATAGGTTTGAGATAATGCAAGAATTCTTTGGATGTAACACATAAAGGCATATGAAAATGCTCTTATTTGAACATGCTTTCTAAATATACTTGCAAAAATTGGTAATATTATAAATTATAACTCAGTCACATTCCATTAAAATATTTAAGTAATTCTGCCACAGTTTTAAGGATCTCTTGAGATGGCCAGATGAATCTTTTCATGTACCTTCCACTTGACAGTCTGCAGCATTAGGTCCTGAGACAGGCTCTTTCAGTACAGACGTTAGGTGAATTAGCACTATAGTCTCAAGAAGAGAGAAGACAGGGAAGAATGGAAAATTATCTATTTAAGTGGGTTTTAGAAGTGAAAATAAAATATGTGATTGCAGCGGTGCAAGACAAAAGCAAAGTGTATCATGTAGCATCTATTCCTAGTCACTGTAATGCAACAGGAGTCTAAGTGAACTATAGGGACCAGTAGTATGACCAGTATGGAAATTCATGTTAGTTTACTCCAGGTTTTTAATATGGGAAAGAAGTGAGCAAAAGAATAGTAAAAGTCAGTTAAAAAATTAAGAACTGCCAGCCAGTATGCTTGACAAGGTGAGTCGGGAATTTCCTTCTTTTAGGTCATGGTAGGAGTTGAATCATTTGGAATTCCTTCTTATTTGGGAAACAGGATTGTCTGTGTATTTTTGAGGGTTCAAGAGTAGTTGTTGACACTTAAATACTAAAACAGAGACCTTCTCTCAGCATGTAAAACAGCTATGCTAGTATTGTAGTCCACAATCTGGAGCTCTGGACACTATTATAAATTATAAAAAGTAGATATAGGAATGGAATTATGGTATCTGTTCAAGTATATAAAATTTCACTATGTGCAGAATAGGAAGAAATAAAATGCTGTAGGTAAGTGAATAAATGTACTTTTTCAGCAAAGACAGTTGCAAGAGATGATTTAAGTGATGGCATAAATATGCTGCAAAATTATTGGAAAACTGATAAATTGTTAGCACCTATCTTGGTAATTACTATTACTTCTACAAGCATTTCCATGGTTGCTTGTTGTGAAATAGGCATGCAGTCAACTCACATCACTTATATAAGCAATCTGAGCTCTTCACCTGTAGCTATATGTACTTCTTAATATGTGGTATATCAATTTGTACTGTGTAGTCCACAAACTCGGCAAAACTACAAGTCTGAGCTGTAAAGATTTTATTCTTTTACATAAGTAGTTTTGTGTTGAAAATGTGCTAGTTTCATTGCCTTTATAAGATCTAAGAATATAAATATGATTATTAAAAAAAAAATGTGCACACAGAAGTGTCCCTTCTCATAAGATTCTCAAGGTTATAGTTTAGGAAAGCATTCACACATCCCAGTTCACAAAGAAATAGAAGTGGTTAAGGACATGCTATAAAAGAACCTTTCTTATTTTAGGGCTGTGTGTGCTTTTGCATCTTGAAAGAATTATAGTTCAATACTTCTGTTTTTCAAAAAAGGGGTTGTCACACCATTTTATAGAGGGCAAAAGTGGAGCAGAGAGATGAGAAGTAACTTGCACAGTTGTATAAAATAAAGCTTTCACAAGAATAGGCTATTAACCCAGATTATGTCAATTCCATTCTTCTAGTTTAACAACTAAATACATTTCCTCTTCTGAAGGGCATTAAAATTGTACAGTTTTGATTTTTTTAATAAATCTTTAAAAATGTTATTTGTGATAAAATCCTAAACTTCAATTTACTCTTTTCTTTGTTTCTTTGGCAAATGTTATTATTATGTTCTTACATTCTTCTTTGCATATATTAGTATGCTCAATAATATTTCAGAGATAGGCAAGACGTAACAGTGGGCATTTCTAGGCTGCTCAGTATGCAGCTATTTTGATCATATAGTTTGCAAAATTCTTGTGTCACTACAACAGTGATGTCATCAGAAGAGAAACTGTATCTCAGAGTTGTATTTCTTACTACAAAGCTGTCCACATTTATGCTGTTTACTGCTGTAGGTAATAAAAATATCCAAGACTCGCAGGGAATATAACATTAAGGTTGAATAAGGAAGTCTCATATCAAATTTTGGAGAACCGCGTTTCTGGCAATCTGTGATTATATTTCCTGTCTACCATGCTAAGTCTTGTGTACAGTAATGGAGTATTGCCTAAGGAAAAAATGAGCAAAAGGCATTCATACTGAGGAACAAATATTGTGAAATGTTGCACAGTGAAGGTGGCTGTCATAGCTTGAAGCTGAAGCATTCCAGCTGTGTCCCAGCACCCTGCTGGGTGACACCAAGGAGGGCCTCTTTCCTCCTGCCCTGCTTGCCACGTCCTGCTTTCCATGGGAAGGAAATCTCTTGGGTGATAGGGTCTGATGTGAGCACCACTCCCAGAGATAGTGAATGTAGACAGAAACCCAAAATGGCGCAAATTAGCAGTTCAGTCATGCTAGAACTTTACTTCCAAACTTTCCCCGTGAATCAGTCCCCCAAAACCTCGGGGCTATGACTGATGCCTTTATTGGCACCAATTCCCTTTTATTACCCCGCTGACCCTTCGTATGCAATCCAGGGCTGTTTATTCCGCTTAGTTTAATGTATTCCATCTTGAAAGTTTCCTGAAATAGCCTTGGAAAATAAATTAAAATCTAGAATGACTTGTTGCAATGTGGAAGGTAATGGCTATTAAAAGCTGACTAACATGGTGCTTCCCTGCCTGTTGTCAAATGGAAACAGAAATTAAATTTAGCAGAGTTCATGAGTTTTGCTACACTAAGCACCTCTCAATCAGTAGTAAGGCAGATAGGAACTGTCATCCCCATTTGGAACAGAAGCTGGGATCTGATGATATCAATTTGCCTTCAGCCTGCTCTCCGTGAACCAGCCTAGTCCCCATCAGATTCATTGCATACTAATAACACTGTTGTGTTCAAAGGCTTTCAGAGTTATACTTGGGTTTCCATGTTTTAGTATATAATATATTCCCTGTTTCAAATGGAACTGCATTTCGTTATATAATTAAGGCTTAGCTCAGTGTCATTAAAACGCTGGTCTTTCCAATAGTGAAAGAGGCTTATTGGATCATTTAAAATTCTGACCTTCTAAAGAATGAAGTTTTTCCAGTTACTGTGTCTTCTTTAAAAAGTCACAGATATATATCCTTAAGGATGCCATTAAAATCTTTCCACATCATGAGCACATGAACGTTTAACTCATCATGCTTTGTCTTGATAGCTGATATTTCTTAAGGAGAAATACTCTCTTTTTCTTTTAACTAATGTTCAGATGAAATTCCATAAGGGAGATTTATTTACTGAGCGAGCATATCAACTTGAAATAATGCACTGAAGATCTTGCGAATGCATTTATGATAATTCAGAGAAGGTAAAATAGGCAATTTGTCTCCCAGATATTGCTAAGTCAAATGGAATTAGATCCTTTAAGCTACATCTCCATGGTGATTGTAAATATAAAGTTGTCCATGATTTTTAAAAGGGATTAAAGCTAAGGAATTGCTTCAGTTTTTTCATAGCCAACTGGAGTTAAAGTCTCCACTATCAGATGTTTTATCAAGAGATTCTAGGCTAGATTCTCAACATTTTTGAGATTCTCAATCTTTATTTTGAAAATTTTGGGTTGTTCATTTCTGTAGTCTTATACCCCTATACAAAACTTTAGCATTTGGAATTAAATGGTGCTTGTTTTAGCATTTTAATTTCTTTCTCCAGAAGCACTTTCAAGTACTTACATTCTGTGCTAACATTAAGCAACAGCTTGTCCTATTTTTTCTGTGGCAACATGAAATTAAAAAGCGGCTTTGCAAGCAGCTACCCCAGTAGATTAAAAGCAAATGATCTAGTTTTCTGACTCAGTTTGAAATATGTTGAAAAGGCAAACTCTTAGAACCTGTTGTAAAGGCATTGAATTTAGAAGATAACAAACAGAAATAGTGCATTGGTTTCTTTCTTCAGGTGAGTTCAGTTCCTGCTTTTGAACAGTACTTTAATAAAAATAAAAAAAAAAAAGACCTGAAACCCAAACTAGCTAACTAAGTAACTGATTCAGTAAAGCAGAAAAGTCTCATTAGTGGCCTGAGCTTCTATGTCAGCTCTGTGCTGACATTTGATCATTCGACTGTAGTGATTCAATCATTCCACACAGCTAATTTAGCGTGTTTCTTCATTCACGTCACAGGAGATTATGTGGAAGACTTGACCAGTGGTTGCCTGTGTAGGCAGACTTAACTAATCTCTGTTCCTGTGTGCAAAGAATAAAGGCCTGGCATGTGACCAACCTTGTTAGCAACCACAGGGAACTTCTCAATGTAATTTGAAAGTCAGAAATTTTGGGGATGGAAAGAGGGCAGATTATAAGAAACATTGCATGGCTTCCTGTTAAACGTGAGGACAATATTAGTCCAGTCAACAGCCTCCTAGTTCACAAAGTTTTGTATTAAATAGAAATATTTGCCATCATAGTTTATTTTTATAGGACAAGATGCATGTCAGGGGGACAGTTTTTTCAGTGAAGCAGCTGAGTCACTCAAAGATGAATTCGGTTAGGAGAAGAAAGAAATTGAGAAGGAAGCTAGGTAACAGCAAGCAATCAAACATAAAGAAAAGTACCTATTAACAGGTTTGAAGTACACAGGTTTGAAGTACAGCTGTCAAATGGCTTTACTGAAACAGTTTCATCTTCGCACTATTAATAGTACAGAAGAAAATATACTCCGTCGTTGCTCTCCCACACTTTTGTGAATTCTCTAGAGCTGTTGTAAATGCCTGTTGTGCAACTGATATATTGCAGACAGCCATCTCACAGAGAGTTTTAGGACATAGTTCCTAATCAGTATTTAGATGATGGTTCAGCTGAATTACTTGGTTGTGCAGTGGTATGTTGCCACTATAATACGTAATGCTCGTTAACTGAGTGTGGACTGACACTCTCTGTGCTAATAAGATAATAAAAATTTCAAGACCAACTAAAAAGTCCAGTGGAAAACAAGACTATTGTAAGAGAGAACTGATGAAAAAAGAAGAAGTGGTCCTTTGTACTTCTTTAGCAAGTCTTTGCATTCTCCCTCTTTTCTACAGTTATTCTCAGCCCCAGTCCTGTGTTTAATGCTTTTTTGTTCTTAAAATTGTTTTTCCTATACTTCTAGCTGAAACATGGTCACAGAGTCTGTAGGCTCTTCCATAAGATTGCTCCGAAACACTTTGTAAAACAGTCATAATAAATTGTCCCTCATTTCCTCTTTCCTGACTGTAAGAAGCAAAAAAGATAGTTAAACAAAACTAACATCAATACTGACATAGAGTTTCCTGAGATAACTTTGTGGCCTGATTGTTGTTGATGTCCTTTCACTTCTTAACTATTTTGTGCTTAAAATCCTACCGCATCACAATGAATTTATACTGGTGTGTTCTTCAGACCAAGAGCTATGTTTGTGATTCTTGGCACAATTGAAGGTAATTTGTTTGAATGATAGTTGCAATCATGTTTTATGTCTAGAAATTACTTACATTCGAATCACTGCTATTGTAGGTTTTAATGTCTAGAATAACAAAAATAGAACAAACTTCACTTTATAAGGTCTTCTGTATTAAAATCACATCATTAATCTCAGGAAAAAATCACTGTTCTTAATAAAGGAGCTTTCAAGTAGTCTGGGAAGTATTTCATTAAGCACATAGCAAAAAGCTATTAATATTCTTTTGTCTTTGCTGACAGGCAAATTTTATGTCACAGCAAGTGCAATGCTCTTCTTGAGTCTCATTTATGATGTGATTTCACTGTGATATTTGTCACTTTTGAGTACTTTTGAGATGGAAAGTTTGGTCATTTGTTCAGATGTTTTCTTAGACTTTGGCCTCTCACAGATTGAAGGGTAGTGAGAGAATCAAAATCTGGCCCTAGCATATCGAATGACATCATCTTATAGAGAAAGGGGAAAATGACTATAAACCAATCTTTTTTTTCCTATGGTCGTTTAGTCATTTCTACTGTGATTGAAGCTTAAAAAGAGCCATTTTAGTAATTTATTGATGAAACAGATTAACAGAACTTGAATTCACTACTTGAATGTGTACACATGCTGTAACATCTTTGGATGGTAAATGGATTTTGCAAGACAGCATTTATCAAACGTGGCAACTTGGACAGATGTGGTGTACACCGAAACCTTTAAAGCTGGAAACGCTATGAAAGAGGAGGATTAGAAAATAGACTTTTTATCTCAAACTGCTAGTAGCCTATCAAAGGTGAATAAAATTCTCTGTGTGAAGCCACGAGACTAATATTAGATTACTTGGTCTTTCAGATGGTGAAGATGATTTGATATTATTTATGGAGCAGCTGGCTCCTGAATTACTGGACATAAATGTTAACAAATGCTCTATTCATAGTGAAAAATCTACATCCTGTCACAGTAATAGTGCCATCCAAAACTCCAAATGAATGATAGAAAAAAAATATTGTGAAGTTGCTGAGCTGCAGAATAAGATAGAATCTTGCTGAAGTGAACAAATGATAAAGATTCTCTACAGAAAATTCACATAGAATTTTCTAATCCAACCATGAGTTTAATCATCCAACAAAATGTTGTCTTAGACCACTGAAAATTACTTAGAATAAGAAGTATATTGAAGCTATGTTTCTTCTTCCTGCCGAAAACATGTCACTATTCCAAATGAAAGTTTGGGTGTTTATTTTCATTCCCCTTTGAGGGGTCTATGACAAGTTAAAAGTATGAGGAAAAGACACAGATATACAAATTTGGTGGTTATGGTGACATGGTCACATGTTACTGAACACTATTCCCTTCAGTCATTTAAAACAGTAGCACTGAAGATGAGGGAATTACCTAAACTGGAAGGAGAGTCTTCTTCAAAACAGTCTTCATTTTAGAGCCTGCGTACTGGAGGTCTCATCTGAAAACAAGGTTGTTCTCTTGACCTGAACCACACACCTGTTTGTTTTCTGTAGAAACATTTCCAGAACACTGATCATTCTCACGGCCCTTTTCTGGTTCTACGGAATCACTTTAAGATGGGGTAGCAAAGCTGCATGCAGTGTATCAGGCGCAGGTGTGCCATTTATTCAGTTAGTGACCTAAGGAAGTTCTGTCCTGTTCTTTATTCCATTCGTGGTAATTCCTAACATTACTGGTCACTAAACTGACATTTTCCTAGAAAGACAACAGCTGTAGGAACTAGCTGCTAAGTGGTAATAGTTAGCTTAGAGGCCATCTTTTTATGTGTAAATTTAGGGACCTTTTCCCCCCCACACCCCTTGTATCAGTGCATGTATATACATTGAATTTCTGTAGTCACACTCAATCTGGTAACATCTTTCTGCATTTTTTGCAGTTTGTCCTCATTTACTATTCAGTAGAACATAGTATTATCAGCAAACTTTAGATGAGTTCATCACAGACCTCATTTTCTTGATCATTTATGAAAATGCTTAAGAGGATTGTTCTCAGAAAAGGTCCTTGATTTTATGGGTGGTTTCTTTCCAATGCGAGACCTGTCCTTTCCCTGTTTTTTAATCAATATTGTATTTGGGCAACTATCTTTCTTTATTGTCCTGCTTCTTTTTTCTTCCATGTGCAACATTTTGAGAATAATTTTGGAACTCCAAGTAGAAATTCAGTAGTAGATGAATGGATCTTCCTTATCTACATGGTCATAAACCCCTTCAAAGAACACATGCTGCATAATGAAGCGTGACTTCTCTTTGCAAATGCTGTGTTGGCTCTTGCCCAGTACTTTATATTTTATCTTTATATCCACCCCTTCTGTTCTTATAGGTCTATAAAATTCTCGTGGAACTTTTAAAAGTCAATGTCACATGCACCATATTCCAGGCACGGTACCAAGGCCATGCCCCTTTCTTTATACTTCCTTGTTCCTACATCTGAAAGTATTTCAAAATGAAAGCAGTCATTTTTCATGTTTGTAATGCTTCCAGGGCAGTCATCTGCCTTCCTGAAAAATTGAAAAAATTTGTCTTTCACAAATGCTAGCATAATAGTCTATGCCATTTCACAGGCTACTTGTTATCACCAGGTTTCCGGTATGACACATTACACTGATTTTGCTGTTAAAACTTGACAACTATGGTTTCTACTCTGTAATTATGTGGAAAATGGGGCTATTTACAAAACAGGCCTGTATCTATGTAAGTTTTTGGGCAAAATTAGGGTTTTTATTTTCACCAGCATGCCTAAGCCAGTGCTGCTAGGAGAGAGGGCACTACGTTGTATTGTTTCATGCATGCCTTCTCCTGTATTGACTAATCTTGTATAGCCCATGTTTAAGCAAACTCACTTGTCATGTGGTTGTTTAATATGTGCAAGGCTGATGGTGACAGTCAAGACAGAAGAAGCCTAACAGCCCATTAAAGTGTGCACCCAGTTCATATGATCGATGGTTGTGATGGGAGAGGGAATCAATAGCAACTATCAATATTGGACTTCACTGCAGAAGAGTAAACGTTGAGCACTACAATGCATGTATTACTTGTGGTGAAAACAGTAATAAAAACTCAGCTCTTTGTTAAAATTTGCCAACACAAAAAAAAAGTTTCCTAGTAACAGCAGCAAAAATTACTATGGTGAAAGAAGGAGTGTAATTTCAGTTCACTTGCCAGTAGGTGGACAACTGGGGTGAACTGTGATCCTTTGAAGCTGCTGTTGCATTAAACAAATTATATGAGTATGCTTTGGTCAGGACATTTCTGTAGTTAATAAAATTGTATCTACCATAGTAGATCAAAGGCAAAGATGTTTGTGCCATCTGAAAATTCATGTTTTCTTAGGTAATGATTATCCAGTTAGTATATATATTGTATTCTTTTTTTGTCAGCCAAACTTGCACCGGCACAATCATAGCCATTCACCTTGCTGTGGTTTTACTGAAGGGCTTATCTTTTGTCAAAATGTTTTTACTTTCATTGGCAGCATTTGTTATATTATTCTTGGAAATATTTATCTGTAACTAAAAGGAAACCTAGTGAGCTCATTAGTTGATAGCAAGTTTATTTGCTTTATTAAGACATAGATAAAATATGCCTTATCAGTTCATAGTCCTGAGACACACTTTTGAGAGATAAGTGCCTGTGTTTAAATTATAGAAGGCCTCCTAAGCATGACTTAGGGTATGTAAACACTGACACGTGTACTACTCATTACAACACTAATGTCTGCCCTTTACCTCCTTTATCAAACCCCAACATGCTTTCAGAGCACAATGCTAAGGACAATGATGGGTTTGCAGTAATGTTCATTCCCTCTCCATCTGTACTGTCTTACATTTGTTGCTATAAGCAACAGTCCTGTGAATTGCCATATTTATAAACCTCTAAAATAGGATAGATTGGAGTTTATAATCTTCATGACTGTCCCGGTTTGAGGTAAAACTGAACCAGTTTTATGTTCTCTAATTTTACATTTTAGTTAGGCCTTCTCTAACTCTTTGAAATTAACAGCATATTGTGGAGCAAACTGCTTGTTCTCAGGTCAATGTTTGTGCTAAGTGCCAAGGGATGGTATGCGGAGAGGCCTTTGCTTATACTTACTGCTATAACAACCAAGGTCAGACAATTTTCGTTATTTGCCCCTTAGAGGTTCGGAAATGGAAAAGCGTAGAGGGGTCCCACCTGTGAGGAGGAACGGACAAGACAGGTGACACAAGCCTGACCAACTGGGGTATCCCATCCCATCTGCCATGCTCAGGATAAAAGCTGAGGGATCAGAGGGTCAACTCTCTTCTTCCCTCTCTTCCTGCGATGGCCGATGTCCGAAGAGGACTCTGTCTATTCATCTGCCTTTGATCCTGATCCTGTGTTCCTGACTCCAGAGCTGGAATTCAGTTCCCATCCGTTACTGAATCCAATCTGGGACTTCCCCAGTGCCTGCCGTTGACAGGACTGTCATCCTGGGAGCTTGATATGGTTTTGTATATATTGTATCTTTTTCATTATTTTCTTCTTTTTTATCTTAATATTAATTCTTCATTAAAGTAGTTTAGTTTATTCTAAACTTCTTTATCTCCTTATCTTTTCCTCTCCTCTCGTTTGGGGGGGAAGGGCCATCTGTCGGTCCAGTTGCAGTGATTTCAGCTGAAACCACAACAATGATGCACAATTTTTCTCCATTTTTTCCATGAAGATGGCAGCCCATGGAAGGATATGCTCCCTCCTCTGGATTTACAGTCTTTGTTCCCTCCAGAAGCCTAGAGTTTGTTTGCCCTTGTACAGACAAATCCCTTTTAAACTGGCAAAAGAAGGAGGCTGTGTGTCAAAACAAATTAAATGCAACAGCTGTGATAATCTATTACAGAGGTTTTTCTAGCATCCATATTGGAATGTGGGAAATTAAGCTTTCTTCTCTCACCTTAAGAAAGCTATAGTCTTGTCACAGGCCTTATAACTTCAAATTCAGACATTATCAAGATAAGATCTCTTTCCAGTTAAGTTTATTAAGTAATATTAATATTTCCCTGAAGTGCCAACATTGAGTGCTAATGACCATTCAGTTTCATTGGCTTATTTAAAAAGGAGCTCAAAAATGGCTGTGTTTTCACTGATGTTTGTGTCAGCTTTTTATTTCATAAACAGGCACTTCAACTATGATGTAAGAAAAATTTTTAAAAATGTAACAGCTTTTGGGAGCTTCTTGTGAAATTTCTTTGCTTTTCATGCACCTTTAGCTGTGGACCATGAACTGCAATAACAATAATAGTTTTTAAAAGATGTTTAACCAACTCTGTGTGTCTAGAGGACAATTTGCTTGAAAGCAGCAGCCATCTCTTGACTGGAGATAAAATTTAGGAGAAAATAAACATCTCAAAATAGTCAGAAAAGACAACTTCACTGATTTTATAATGTGTAGAGAATATGATGAAATATCTCCAGAAGCTCTTTTGATGAAATCACACTAAATTTATATCTGTACCCTTTCATGTACCCTTTCCAGATACATTACAACATGAGCAGTACCTGAAAATATGAAATTTTAATTTTAGTATTCATAATTACATCTTTAACATAATCCATTAAAATAATTTTTGTAACATTAATTTATACATAATTTTCTTTAAAAGGGACACTGGGCTTGAACGTATAGAAAATGGAAATGAAAGAGCCTTTATTTACTTTTTCATAAAATGATAATTTGGACTGAATCAAGCACACTGGTTTCAACCCAAAATGAAAGAGAATCTAAGTTTTAAAAAATTGCTAATAGACTGTGTATCATACCCTTCATAAATGATAAATTACCTCATTTTACTTTTGTAAGTTTGTTCAGCCTTTACAAAATGTTACTTCTGTTCAATACAATGAAAAAATGACATAGTATTTCAAAAGAGCTTTTCAAAAGACAGCAAGGGACAATGAAGTTAGGTATTTTTATTACAGAGATTTTGTTTCTAAAAGAAGACCTGAGATAAAAGATCATATTATCTGTAATTGCTTCTTGTTTTATCTTACAAGTAGTTAATCCTTTTTCTGATATAGCAGCCTTTCTTTTTCATACTGAAGGGTGTGTAATTTGTGTGATGCTTAGTAAAATCAAGTCAAATATGCTTATGAAACCTGTCTGCTCCCCAGCCTCGTTCTCTCAAAAAGAAATAATAAAGAGAAAACTGCATTTCGTGGAGTAGGTTCTGGGAGTGGCTACATGTACAATTGAGTTGGCAGTCTTAACAGAAAGGGACTCTCAAGCAGCTGAGGGGAAGTTGCAGGTGGAAAAGCTCTTCAGTTCCTTTGCTACTGCTGGAATAGTATGTCTGATTGGGCTCTTACCTGGGGAATCATCTATTAAATAGTGAAGATGGAAAGACTTTAAAGCAAACTCCAATGTTACCATAATGTTACTCCAAATGATACCATAAGCAAGACCCTTATCTCATGTGCTAAAATGTGGGGATTTTGATTGTATGATTGAGTCCCTGGTATCATGTTCCATATTTTCTTCTTTTCCTTCCACCCTTTCTCCCAAGGCCCTATTTTAAGCCAGTTATCTTTCTATTGCCATTTCATCCACTGTCATCACTGCTCTTACAGCCTCTAAAAAGAGGTCAATTGCTTTGCACAAAACTTTCTGTCTCAGGGACTGTTATAGGTGGTTATCTGCACCAATATTGACATTTAAACAGGACTGTGTATAAATCGGCAAAACAAACAAGGGGGAAGGATATTCTGTGAAATGGATTCAGGGTTGAGGTGTTTTTGAGTGTGACAAGGAAGTATTTGTATATGAGAACAAATGGCATGCCTGGGTAGTTGCAGTACTCTAAACAGCTTACAACCTTGCTTTGGGCAATACTGTTCCACATGTGCATACACTTTATGACTCTTTTTTTAGCTATATATTCCTCTAGAAATTGTAAAACCTGTTCATCCACCCTTTGTCAGATAACAATGTGGGAGAGTTGCTCTGTCAATGAGTAAATATTTTTAAAAGGCAAAATAGAGTTACTTTTCAACTGGAAATACATAGTGAGGGAGACAGCGATTGGAATTGTGGCATTTGAACTATTGGTTGTAGTATTCCTGAAGGTGAGTGATGGTCAGCACAAAGTGCTTTAAACATCTGATATTGCAGTGTAATACAAGACCAAGTAAAAGAACAGTCATGATTTTCCAGAGCAATGTTTCCCATTTCTCCTGGAATAAGTAGAGCTAGGAATGAGAGGATAGGTGTTTCAAATTTAGGTCATCTGAATGACAACATTTTTGCAAACCTATGCAGGCAGGCAGGGTACTATAACAATAGTAAGAAAATTAAGAAGCATTTTCACTTCCTTTCCTAGGGAAAGAAAGAGAACTTGCATTTGTTCCCAGAGAGGTAACATATAATGAGGCATATAGCCTGGTAGGGTTTTTTTAAGATACCAAGAAAGTAGTGAGGAGAGATGATAAGATAGCAGCTTTTTTTAGTCCTCCAATAGAGGAGCTTTCTAACAGTGATCTTGGTTGAAATCAAGTGGAGCATAAACAATTCATCTCTTTCTGATATCTCTCAACATCTTATCGTACTGGTCTTGCGTTTGCCTTTCTAGATTCTTGTAAAGTCAGGCTTCTGGGCTTTGTGCTGAGATGGTAAAGACTCGGTAAAAACAAACTTCTTTCCTTAAACCATGATCTAGCCTAAGAGTGAAGTTAATTTTATGAAGTTCCATACCATCTTCTCAGTGGCAGAGAGCTCCTTCTGCCCCATGCTCTGTTCAAGCTGGCCATTTATTACACTCTGGAGTTTTAAAAGATAAAGCAGGATACTCTGTCTTAGAACTACCTTCACAGTATTTTTCTGTGTATACTGAAAAATATTTTTCAAAATAGACCCTGAAGTATTGATTTAGTGTAATGATACAATTTTTCTTGACTTTTTTGAGTGAATTTTAATTTAATCAGAAACACACGTATAGCATTATCTATATGAAAACGTATCTAACCCCCCAAGGACAATCCTTTGGCCATGCAAAACAAAATTAAATTGATGTGATGGATATTCCTACCAATCTGATTCAGCCCTGACTGAACTCCATTTCTTATCTGTTCCTTCATCTTGCAAAGTGAGCTCTGTTGAGGGAGCTCAGCTGCATCTGGTACTAAGCATTTCCTTCTTCAGTGACATTCTCCTCTGCTTTAGCTGGCTTTCTTTTCTCATATGCCTACACTGTGAATTGGGGTTTTGTTTCATTAGTGTATTGCTATCAAAACAGACTCCTAATACTCTTGTGGTGCTGCTATTTAATGGAGAGGTCATGGTAGTATGTGGGAAGTCCAATCAATAATCAAAGGCCTCTTGTTTTAGGCAATTGTAGTAAAAAAGACAGCCCCACCATAGAAAAATTTTAAAGAAATGCAGTTCTTAAAAGAAATCCTTAAAAAACTGCAATCCATAACTCATCCTGCAACCCAGTGCGTATCTGCCTTGTGATAAAAATAAATGCATATCTTATGAACACATACACACACCAGACGATTCTGTACAGCTCTCTGGATGATTAAAGGAAGGTAAAATGAATCAGTAATTGTTTTGTAACGAGTAAGATTAGAACTTCTGCCCTCCTCATGTGTGGCTGGCTGGTACTTATAGAAAGTGAGTCATTGACAAATTAAACTGTGTAACTTATTTGCAAATTGTGAAAACACAAGCACCTTGGGAAAGGGAAGAGTAGGAAAATTACTAATCATTCTTCACTGAAGACATTTTTTCTGACTGCTGATGATGGGATGCAAACTTCACCCAAGTCAGAAGAGCTTGCTAATCTGAGACTAAAGAAACTGAGAAAAACAGGGCTGTCCTATCACAGTAGGCTCTGCCACTACCACTATCTCTATAGCCTTGCACAGGCAAAGCAGCAACATAGGCTGGACAAGTGCATGACAGGAATTCTTCTTAGACCTTCCTTTTTTGCATCAGAGAGAAACCTAACCACAAATTCACAGGATAACCCTGCCAAGTTTGTTGCAAAGAGGGTGCACTTGCTTGCTATGCTGGTAAGCAATTTGTGACATAAGCAACAGCCCTATAAATACTATCCTCCTTGTTATTGTATGTCATTGCCTCAGCTCCTGATTACAGTCTTAATAGCTTCCACTTCAGTATTGCAGATGAAATTGCCAATTATGGCACTTCAGTTCATCTCTCTGTATGCAATGACATATTAATGACTTGGTTTGATATGATACCAGTTCAATATTTTACATGCAAAATCCTTTATCCACCAGGATTTCTGTGTTCTAATGTTTACAATCTCAAGATAGTGAGTGGTTTTCAATAGTTTCCTGACCATCTCAAGCTAAAATTTGTCATCTGTATCTTTTTGCCATCAAAATGAAAGAAATTGTCGTGGAAAAATGTAGCTACAGAAAAGGAGATTTTAATTTTGATAGTGAGCAAAGAAATAGGAAAGATCAAGACCTGCATACATGGGGAAGATTGGCCTTTGGTCAGTACCTCAGTCTCATACCTTACCTTAGCTGGGCTTTTGGTAACTGAAGTAGATCAGCCCTCCTACTGCAAGGCACATGGTAACAGTTCTATGACTTGGATCTTCTTTGACTTTTCTGGCTTTGATGTCTGTTGGAGTTGTGGTACCAGGATATACTGACTGCTGGTCAGATCTAGAGAATAAATTGCTGCAGAATATTTTTCCTGAGAATTACCCTTGAGAAAAAAAAATATTTCCAGATAAAAAGAAACTTTTGCTATTGGAACACAACTGTGGGTTGTTGGGTTGTAGCAAAAGGAAGTTTGATTGCTGTTGCAATCAGTTTTGGTAAATCACATGGGATAGTGTATAAGTTATTGTTGGCTTGGCTGACCTTAATGTATCATGTTTATTGATACTGAGATTCAAGAAAGATACTGCATAATAGTAATTCTGACTAACATGTGGAGACACTCTTGTTTTTCTTCAATAAACAGCATATTGGAAAATATGGTATCTATGTTTCTTCTTCAGATGTGTTTGTTTTGAATGTTTTGGCAGGGGTTTGAATCAGCAGTAGATACAGTTTAAAATCAGACTTTTGACAATGGTTTAGACATCTGACTAGGTTGTTCAAACAACTGAACTTGAGTTCAGTTGCACTCAAGAAAAGCAACGGAAAAGTCTGCCTCTACAGAAAGCCAGAAAACATTCAGCCAAGTAACAAGGCTAGTTTTTATTAACCTAAGAATGAAAAAAATAAGATGAAAATAATGCTGAAGTCATTTGGTGAAATTCTTTTTTACCTAATTTTATATGATTATAATAGATATTTCTTTATAAAAATGATCTGCAATGAATGCAAATTGTATGCAATGGTGTCATGATACTATGTCTTATACAAGGATTGTATTAAAAATCTTTAGCTGTGACTCATTCTGGTTGCAAATACAAAATTATGCTCACAACTTTAGTGCTACAGGCTACTCAGAAAAATGCCTGGAAACTATTTATAGACCCATCAGATCATACTTGTTTATTAGACAGAAAGCCCATACACGTTGTTGTTCCATGAATAATCAAGGCTTTTCTTTCTTATAGAGTATTTTTGGTTTTCTCCTAACGTTATTTTAAAGTAATGAGTATTGTGTCTTCTCATTGGGAAACTTTATCCTTTTATAATGCTACCAGTACATTTTTAAGTACCAAGTGAAGTAGTTCAGTTGCTTTGGGACAGAAATCTAATTCACAAGCTACAAATATAATTCATTCAGCATTCAATGTAGTGATTTCAATTTTCAGAATATTCTTTTCTGTCTTCAAGTCTTTACACTTGACTCATCACTTTGTTTTTAACTTTCTGATAAGAAAAACTTTTGTAAAGAAGTCTATGTCAGTTTAAAGGAAGGTTCCTCCAATCTAAAGATTTCTTTGCAAATCAGAGGCTGGGTTTTATGGATGGTCGGGTTTGCCACTCAACCCATTTCTATAATGTGCCATAGTGTGAGAACTTTTGAGTGCAAGCATATTTAAGCGAAAGCTATTGTTCAGTGATTTCAGTGACAGATTCTGCGTGTCAGCTGCTAAATACCTGAACAGTCATGGTTTGTCAAGGAAGTCCAGAACAAAAAAAGCTATTTACCAAGGGCAAGCAAATATGTTCGATGTTTGTATTACAAGTGACTGTTACAACAGGAAGTTGTTCAAATACTAAAGCACTTAAGCATTGTATTATTCTGGTATTTTGTATTCACGATCCTGGAATGAAAGCATCTCTCATCTGATGTCTTCTTCTGTAATCTAGCAGACAGAAGGCAATGTTATAAATCAACAGTTGAGATTGCAAAAGAACAAAGTGAACATATTCACACATTCAGCCAACATGGAGATGGTGCCAGAGGCGTTTATTGCGTATTTTCCCATTGCATTAATGACTTCCTCAAGAGCTTACATTAAAAAAAACCCTGAATTATCCACCTCTAAATATGTCATTGAATAAATATGAATATATTTTAAATAGCAGAATTTTAGAGAAACATGGTTAATAACAGGAGAACCTGAAAAGTCAGTAGCAAGAAAGTTCTGAATAGGAGAAAAAAATTTCTAGCCAGTTAAGGAGTATGTTTGCATGGGTTGGAAAAGACCCTATACTCACTCAAAAAAATTGTTGATATTTCCTTATATCAAGACTTGATTTCTCTGTCACAATAACAGGTTAATATTTAAAAACCAAAAGGCGGCAAGAGCCAACTGAAGAAACAATTGGTATTCTTGATAAATATTTTGAGGATAGTTTTCCTTCCTAAGGTTTTCATTTGCCATTAGTGCAAAATTTACCAAGTGAACTGTCAAAACAGAGATGGTTATACTTAGGATATTTTCAGTTCTGTTATAAAGTCTTCATTAAGACTCTGGGTCATCCACTGCATAACATCCAGTATGTCAATACAAGCATAAACAATAAAATTCTTTTTTGTAGCATGTCATGCAGGTTCATCAATTCTCAGTTCTGTGGGATTTCTATGAGATTTGCTAGACTGGAGACACTAAAAATCAGTTGCTCTTGTGTAAATTTGGTAAAAAAAGCTGCCACAACTCATTTTGTTCTTTAGGTAGGGGCACATAAATGTACAAGGTGCATAATTGAGCAATTTGCACGTCCCTTTGCACATAAAGCAATCAGTTCATGCCCCACGTGGGCAAGTTTTAGTCTATGTAGGTGGCTGTGTTCAGCTAACAAAATACAAGATCTGTTGATCATGGATTTTCTGCAGATGGTACCCAAAAAGAAGCTTTTTAAAAAAAATTTCACTACGATATACACATATACAATTGCAATCTATTTACAAAACTTGCAATAACTACAAAAAAGAGCCAACTTGAATGAAATAGAACTTTGAAGTGTGAAGAAACTGAAGATACGCATTTGGCTCTGTAGTGTTGTCTTCTGGAAGGATTGTGAAATACAAAGAAAGAAAAGGCCCCAAAGCTTTTAAAAGTCAGGCTTAGATGCATTTCCTTATAAGCTAGAATGAGCTACAATTCAAAGTGTATTTTCCTTATGCTTAAAATATAATCAAGTAGGGTCTGCTAAACCTCACACACAAACCATTTTGGTAGGTAGGGCATAGGTATGTCAGATGAAGAATTGATCCTCAAGTCATAACTTCAGCTTTCCTGACAGAAAATGACAGGGAGGATGCAGCTTTTGTTAGTAAAAATTGCAAGTACCAAAAATGCAAGTGATGGTGAAGGAGACGTTTGGACTCTGGGTGCCATATCTGGCAGTTTCTGTGTCCGTTCAGAAAATACACAGCACAAGAGGATGGGATATGGCCACTGAAGCAATTGGTGCTGAGGATCTGTCACTTCCACTGAGGTGTTTCAGCTTACTAATTTTTCCTACATTCCATGACCATTAAGTTAAAACTCTGATTTACAATTAACTTTTTTTCCAGGAACTTCTAATGGCTTCCAGAATAATAAAACTGATTCCTGGGTACTCACCCCTTATAATGGTAAACATAAAATATTAAATGCAGAGTTCCTAAGAAGGTTCATCCTTGTTTGCCTTAGCACTAGATCTTAAAGAGAATTTAATAAATAGTAAATAATGAAAACAATGAAGGAAGGGTCAGTAGGATGTGAACACAAAAATGAACTATTAAAAGGGTTATTAATATGTTGGTGCAAATTAATTGAAAATTGTGTATAAACTCTGATGGACTTTTTGTTCATTGTTAGAAAAATTTAACAATTTGTTAACAAAACAAAATGGGTTTGGGTTCTTTATCTCTTAAGATATGCATCCATCAGATTTTTCAGCATTTTCTATATTTAAAGCAACATAAAAAAACCTTATATGTTGTGCCTCTATACCATTTTTGCAGGCTGTTTTACATATACTGTCAGGCTGAAGAAAATAAATCAATCAAAAAATAAGGAACAGAAATTCACCTCTTCATAAAATTATGTTAAAACCTTCTTTAGTACCATATGGAAAACTTTTGATATCATAGAAATAATAGTATTTAAGGTCGTAAATATGCTTATGATGGTGAATAAGTTAGTTTGATTTTTCATCTTTTTTTTTTCCATTAGTTTGTTTTACCTCTGAATATGTAGCAATACATTTGAACTCTCATTATTAATAATTGTATACTTTACCATTGAAAGTTGTGTCAGAAGTATTTTGGAAGAGTTTTATTTTCACTTGCAGAATACTTTAGCCTTTTCTTTCTTTCTTTGGAAGTTCACTGTCGAGTGTTTGATTTCTGGCATAAATGATGTGAAGTTTCTTTCTATTCTCCTAATTTGCGGGTGTTTTTGTAGAACTTTAAATTAACCTTATTCTTGGAGCAGCAGATGCATCTCTCTCTTCTGCATGTTTCATACCACTAGACTCCTCCTGCTTTTTTACCATGACTTTGTTTCATCCATTTATGCATGATTTTGGACTTGGAAAAAGTAATAAATGCTGTCTTCCCTTTATCACTCAGCTCTTAAGTCATTCTGACAGCAGAAACCACTGTTGCAGTTCGAGCAGGTTCATTAGGTCATCAGAGAGTGGAAACAGGAGCACCTTTCCACCTCTGGCCTTATTGCACTAGATGCTGTGCCATCAAATGATCTGATTCATGCATTGATCTAAGACAGCATCCACCAGAGCTTGTGATAACATATCAAAATATTCCGTCGCAGTGGATGTTGAAATTATTACCTCTCGTTTGCAATTCAATGAAACTATCATTTTTTTCTTGTGGCTCTGCTTCTTTTCTGCCATATGTTCTCCTTAATATAAGCAGTTGGGCAGTGCTTTTAGTATCATTCATTCACCTCATCTTTTGCTTCTGTCGCTCCCTCTGAAGCAGGCGTTCTGCAGCTCCAGCCTACTGTTTGCTGCCTGTGACTGATTTCCAGTTCTGTTTTTCCCAATGAAGGAAGTCCACCAGCAATATAGGCTTGTTTATTCCCCATTGTGTGGTTCATATTTTTTTTGTTACATGTGTACAATTTGCAGTTCTAGTTGAATTCACATAAATAATATGATTAATTATCATTTATTACTGCTTTATACTTCCAAATTATTGCACAAACTAGCTAATCAAGCAGTTAATAAACTATGATTCTATGATTCTATTCTATGAATTAAGAAAAAAACAACAAGCAGTTACAGGAGTTGTGTTTGTTCATTGTCCTTGTACAATCCTCTTGTATACTGGTCCGCTGTGTAGTCTATTATCAAATATATATATAAAAAGTTCTCCTGATTAAGTGATGTCTTTAATTTTCTCATAGTAAAGTATAATTGAAAATCAGTGCTTGTTTGGTTAGATATAATAAACCTGATTAATCTGTGGGATTTTTAAAATACTTTTCTCTTCAACTTATGTTCCTGTTCAAATCAACAGCAATATTGGCAGCCAGTATGAGCAGAGGGAGGCCAGCAGCAGACTCATGTGGCTAAGGTACCACATTAATGACTCCATGAGATCATCTTGATGCATCTTGCTTATTAGCAGAAAATAAAGGCAAAAGTCTTTGTCAGGTTCAATTTGGCAGTATTGTCAGGGTACTGACTGTCTCAAGTATACCAGCTATTTAGAGGTGCTTGTTTAAGCTTCTTTCAATTAATTGTTTTAAAGTCAGCAAAATAAGATCCTTACAAAGAAAGTTGTTCTAATATTTTATTCCCCCCCCCCCAAAAAAAGGGAAAAAATTGTGACTACTTTATAGCTAATAAAGATAAACTTGGTATACTGTAATTTCCCATTTGCTTGTGTGTGCTCCAGGAACTTACAAATGACTACTTGCCATGATTTACACCAGTGGCATATGATGTTATTTTGTAAATTTATGAATCAGCTCTCTTGACAAGGTAGTTTGAACTTGCCTGGGTCTTTTGTTCTCAACTTGCTGAGGTGGAAAGATACATGGCTTACCTTGATTTTAAACAAAACAAACAAACAGATAATTTCTCTGCTAACAAAAGGAATGTTTAATTGTGCAGGACATAATGCCCAATTCCTATTGTACCTTGAATAACAAAGACAGTTCAGTTTGGTGGGAATTCATGCAGGAATAAACTTTCTTCATTTTAACAACCAGTGTAGCATGATGGAAAGATAAAGAATTTTCTGTTCAGCTTTTTTTCCACATTGAGAGTAATACTGAGAGCCCTGTTTGACAGGTTTGAAGGCCTGATTTTAAGTACAGCCAATGGATGACGATTGAACCAAAAAAAAATTGCACATTGTATGGGAAAACTGTTACCTAGCCAAATGTTTTAATTATGAAAATTTGCAGCAATGACCTCTGTCATATATCCATAGTGATGTTTAGCTTTGGCTTCAAAGCAAGTGTGGAATGACATGGACCACGTGAAAGAAAAGAGATTAGGCATTTTTTCACCAGGAAATGGTAAGGAGAGGTAAATGGCATCTTAAGTATTTTAAAAGATTGTGTGTTATATTGACAGATTTGGGTCACTAGAAATGTAACCTTTGTGAAAAATTGTGACTAGGTTGTCAAAGTTTGCAGGTTTCTAATTGTGCTGCACAAGTGAAGTTCTTTACTGTGCAGCACATTTTCAACCAACTGTGTAATTGCATATTTCTCCCTGCTACAGCTGGATGCAGTTTTTTAGCATGTTCAGTATCAAAAGCCGCTCAAACACCTCATGATTGCTACTTAGACCAAAATCAGATTCTTCTGTTCTTTGTGCCATTAACACAGTTGAAACTGGGATGATATTGTATGCATGCCATATGCCTAGTTGCTAGGTCTGGGCACTTTTCATACTTTCTTGGCCTTTTTGCCTGGCAGCCACAATGCTATTTGGGTAAGCTTCTTGGCTCTTCCTCTACAGGTGGTGCCAAGTGAGAGTTTCACCTGTCTGGAGGTACTTGTGTCTACCAGACTCAGGCTAGGCAGGGTGAAGAGTTGTGGACAGGAGTCAGGCAGGAGCTGGTGGGAGTGAGCATGACCATAGGTGTTAACCTATGGCCTTTCTTCCCTTTCTCTCTCACTTGTTGTGCTCAGATTTATTGCTTTCTCTTATCTGTTCAGGACAGTTGTTAGGTTTGTATTTTGTAACTCTTCCTGTTTAAAATACATAGACTTCTTGGGGTGGTGGTGGATATAGAAGATTGTGGATTTATGATTTCTTTTTTATTTAAATTTCCCTCTGTTCTAGTTTTCTGCCTACTTTTGAGCCAAGTCCCTCATGCACATGCCATGAAAAGTCTCACAGTAGGGCAGTCTTAGGTGAGGAGTTGTAGAAGCCTCTCCTTATTGAAAAAAAAAAGGTTTGGAAATATTAAAAGGCCTTCTATGACTGATTCTTTCATTTACAATGAACTTCAAAATAAAACCATTTACCTCCAACTAGAAGAGATTGCTAAACTTCCCACTGGTGCTGATGCAGGAACATTTCATAGAGAATATTTTATTCCTCCTGTGGATTGATGTTGAGGGAATGCCTAGGCTTGGGATTTTTCCTTTATGTCATGTGCAGACTTATAATGCAGTTTCAAAAGCAATTAATATTTATGAGGTTGGGATGAGAATAATATAACTGCTGTGAGACAGTGAAAAGTCTGCCATTCACACGTTGCTGTATAGTGGTATAAATACATATTTAAGTTTGAATGAATTGAATTGTATTTAATCCTTTCTCATGAGCTTGTAAACAGATACCAGCGCATATCAGCACTAGTGTGCATAGTTGGCAAGTGACATGTGCTATCAGCATAATTTTAGACACATTTCATTTCTTGCATAGTACTTATCTGAAGTTATCAGTGATGCAGAATTTCAAACTTTTTCTCATTGGTGTGTAGCTACTGAAATCAGAAGGTTTTGTTGAGGTATTAATTGTTTCCTCTTTGGATACAGAAACAAGGAAACAAGGGAATGCCAATAATGATTGTCTAGTGACTTCCTAAAGTAGCATAATTAAAAATCACACTTTGCAGAGCCCTTTAATGGGCATTGATTTTAATCCTTTATCATTAAATAGCTTCAGGTTGGCTTCTTTTCAGTTTAGAGTAAAGCATGGTCAAAAGACTATAATTGTCTGTATAATTGGTGGCAAATACAATCAGGCTAAAAGTGCTCATCTTCCCTGCCCACCTTCCCCAGCAGCATGATGGAAGATACGAGGAGCTTATTATTGATAACTCGGTGCTCCAGTTGTCTTCGGGAAAACAAGTGGTTTGATCTGACTATGGACAAAATCTTAATGTGTTATTATTACTGTAGATCGGGAGCTGAGCTGCAGACACTGAAGTATTGCCTTAATATTTGCTGTGCTTAGATTAGCTGAATTGGCATCTTATTTAAGTGGGGACTTGGGCTTTCTTATTATTTACTTAATTATATTTGTAATTTACTGTGGCTCGGTACTCAGCATGATTTTTAGTTGTCTGAGGGAGACTGTTAATTTTACAAATGAGGTGAAATAAGTATGTGTAATATTGGAGTCTTAGCTTTATAGGAAGAAGGTTGAGTTTTGTGCTCATTGCTAAGCTTTATGGTATTCCCATTACTAATACTCTACTCTGGTTCTAATTAAATTTTTAGAAGTTCATTTGCCAGTAGATACTAGACAGTTCTCATTTCTGTAATAATTACTATTTTGATATAATTTGGGAAGCAAATATATGAGATTCTGCCTAATGCTTAAAAAGTAAAAAAATGTTGATGTTAGCAGCTTAACAGACACTAAATCATGTTCTGGAAGAGGCTTCTTCTAAACATCTGAGGTTATCTGCCATTTGCCATCCAAGGTACCCTATTCATTTGCCCCTTATACAGAAGTCATTCTGTACCTTCCATTATCATCTTGCTCTTCTGTGAACCTTTTCTGGTTGTATCTCTCTGATTAAATGAAAAAATAGGGACAGTGGGCAGAGAAGATCAGCATGCATAGACATACGTAAATAAGAAGGATAAAAAGCAAAAGGTATGAAGAATTAAATAAAGATCCATTGATTTTTTTTTTATTTATATCAATATAAATATTTAATTAGTTTGGGTTGTTGACTTGGGTAGTACCATGTGTAGTAGAGAGCTTGAAGTGCACTAATCCGTGACTGTCTCTGAAAACTGTATCATATATATGCTTATAATACATGTTTGCAGAAAATTCCTCTCAAATTTTGTCTCCTCTTCTACATCTTAGGTGGTGACTTACAGTGCACTTAATACCTGTGTCATATGGGTGATACCTATGCATCTCCTGGCCTTAGTCTCTCTGTCATTACTAAACATATCTACAACTTACAATTTATCTTACCCAAGGGAATACTGCCAGCTAAGAGAAACCCATTTCAGCCCAACTTTAGTAAGGTTCTCAAACAAATCTTCAAACATGGGCAATGGGTTCAGAGAAGCGCTTACAACTGAAGGCTCTGCATAAAGACCTGATCTGTCTGACTTGATCCTTTAGAGATTTGTCTTTGAAAGCTCCCTAAGGGAATCTTATATGGAAAAATCAATCCAATTTGCTTGTTACAATTAAATATACTCTGTCAATTTTATACTCTCAAGGAAAAGCTGAAATGGTTGTGATGTAGTCAATATTGTAGTCAAATTAAAGCCTCTCTCAAAAGAGGTTCTGTCAACTGGAAATCAGTGCATTTCTGAAATGATTTAAAAGTATTTTCTGGTTCTGTAGCTCTCTCTTGATCACACTGCCAATCTGATGGTTTTACCATCCCATTTTCCTGCTTTAAATATATTTTTCTCCCCCTTCTGACCCAAGACCCTGCAAAACCAATAAAGAAAAAAAGACTGCTGTGCAAAAGGAACTGGAAAGTTATTTTTTTACTTATGAAGAAGTACACGAAAGATGCTTATATACCTTGGGGAGAGACAGGTCCTCAAATCCAGCTATACACAAAATAGTGCTGTCATTGGAATACTACTGGAATATGTTTCTATTCTGAAATTAATTTCAAAGACACTGAACAAGTGTCAGAATTTAGTTCTTCTTGAAAATGGGTCTAACAAAAGGCAGGCTGCAGCCTTCATCAATTTGACTGCTTTTGAGGTTCACAGGAATTCCCAGAAATAAATTTATCTTGTGTATAGAGGCTGTTCCTTTCCTCTTATAAGTTATTTGGAAGAACTTCAATCCAATGCTTCATGCTTTACTAAGATGTGCATCCCATTTCTGAAGAAGTTAATTTAAGAAATTTTTCTAGTCTATGGGAAGTGGGACATTAGACTTCAGATTGGTCTCTTCCAGATTTATAAACATGAGTTTGTAATTTTTGCAAGTTATGTTTGTTCTGAAAAATTTTACTTGCATTTTCTGACAATTAGTGCCAAACACTTAACTGTGGTCTGGGTAAAGGTGTTTCTTTGCACAAGAATCAGGAGAGTAAAATAACTTAAGAATTTTCAACACATCAAACAAGTTATTGTGCTGATCATTCTTCAGTATAGTCTGAGGCTAGTATCAAAACACATTTAACCATACTTTTTTTTTTCTCTTTTAATAGTCTTTTCAGTAAAAGTTGATTAGAACTGTTAACTGCATTTACAAGAAAGAATGTTTGCACTTATTCTGGCTTGTGCTTACAAATTGTTCACATGAAGAAACAGAATAAAATAGGCTAGACCTTTAAGTGATGAGAAACAAAACTTGAAATAGTGAGATGACTCACGGGGCTCAAATACAGAGCACAGAGAAAAGCCATTTATTTCTGTTAGTCTCAGTAAGTAGTACTGGAGAACTAAAGGAAAACATATATAAGATTTTCCCTACTAGAGAAAGAAAATGGTTTTAAAATAAGTATTTTCAGTTTATATAATTTTTAAAAATCATATATTTAGATGTGCAGCAACTTGCCATTGCAATTTTGTCTGCAACAGATCAGACACTGGTGGGGAAGCACCAAAGGTACAGCTGGGTGGATGGTCAAGTTTTCTCACCTTTCTCCTCTTCTTTTCCAGACAGAGGCAGCAGGAATCCATGGTGATAGTGTAGTGTGAGAAAATCTTGTAGAAGAATGAGACTAGGGGAGAGGGGAGCTTGTAAAAAGTCAATAGATTTATCGAGGCGATCACATGTAGCTAGTCTTTGTATCTTTCTGTAAAAGAACTGACAAACTCTTCATGCATTGTGCAGAATAAAATGTGAGATGATGTCACAAATGCAACTTTATGCAGTCTTTTTTTGTGCTTTTTTCTTGCAAGGATGAGATGTGGTACCACGTGGAAAATTTGCCACAAACCATTGATATAAAACCTCTCGTTATTGCTCTGATTTTAAATGAATACGTAGCTGCTTGCCATGTTAATATTTTTATCTTGTTTTAGGCTGGTAGTTTTAACTGCTATACTTTGATTGTGTTTCAGAACACTCAAGCATCAAATATTGGAACTGACGTCTGGATTAAAGAGTGTGCAAAACATCTCTTCCCTCTTTAACTATTGAAACAAACTAAAATGGAAAACTGACTAAAAGAGGTAAGTCCTTTATTCTTGCTCTCTGATCATTCTCCTTGATCTGTCTCTGCATCACTTCTTTTCATTTTTCTCCAGATTTGCTTGTAAAAGGCAGGAAGCCAAATGACTGCAAATTCTGAAGTGCTTTAATGGAAATAAAGTTAGCCTATAGCTTGCTATTTTGGCTTAGAAAATTATATGTATGTTAACCCATCTTTGTATTTACCGAAGTCTGAAGGTTGCATAATGTCAAGTATTGAATGTTGTGGTGAATGAGTTGTAGGAGTCTGATATGAACATAAAAATGTGGCATACAAATTTAAATGTTGAGTAGAGCCCTGTAGGACTAGATGTGCCATAGCTGTGGGGTAAGTGTAGAGAGTTTGAGAGGAACAGATTGATTTGGCCTGGAGAAGTAGTACAGAAGACAGCATGGGGGAGGGGTTGCAGCATCTTGGAAGTAACATTGAAATGTCCTAGAGAAGTTCTGGTGGGGAAAGAGTTTCCTTTTCCACAGAGCTGCCTATTTTGTTCTGTTTTTTTCTTGGTGTTTTGTTTTTGTTTTCTTTTAACACTAAGAGTTGCAAAAGTCCTACTAATCTGGTAGAATTACTGAAGATAAACCGACCTCTAGCAACTCTAGCCTCTTGAACACAAGTTGAGTAACAGTGGAATGTCTAAATATAGTGAACTATGGGTATTTCACAAAGATAATCATATCAAGACAAATTAAAATCAACAGTTCCATATCCTGTTTCTTTATAACCAGACAGACTTAAACATACATGCGCTAGGAATAGGGAGAGGATTTTTAATGTACATTTCTTTTTAAAATGGTGGTCATGCTGCTTATGAATTGACATTATTTTAAAAGTAACTCTTTTAAAACAGTAACTCTTACCAAAGTGGAGTGTAAGTTTAAGATATCGAATGAAATATTTTACACCTCTGGAATACTCTCTGTATTGTTCCAGAGTGATCTTTATTCATTGTTCTCCCTTTACATAAAATATTTCAATAGGTACATGACTTCAAATATTTAATTTCTTATGATTAGAGTGTTATCAAATTATCCAGCAGTAAAAATTGCTTTGTATTTTAGTAAACCTACTAAAGAGGAGGTAAGAGGTAAGAGGAGAAAATAGCAATGGTGCTCCCACATTTCCATAGCCATAAAACTGTAGCTATGATGATTTGTTTTACATAAAAAATATATGGATATATGATTCTGTTTGATACATTTGTAGCATACATATATATACTTATACAAGTATATATTTCTCAGTTATGTATACATTAGAAAAAGTGGTGCATTTTCTTGGCAGCATGCAACTTGGAACTAGCATTTATTTTCTGACAATGTAAACGAATTAAACTAGTTCAGCTACCTTTACCTCAGTTTGGTCTTCTGTAAAAGCCTAATACTTCATTGAAACTGTGATATAATATTTGCAATGATGTGATTTTTCCCAAGTGAAAATTAGATTTTTAGCTTAGGAATTTGTTTTTGTCAGTAATGTGTTCACTTACCACTTACATGTATTTACATCAATTACTATGCTTTTTCATACACACAAAACTATCCCCTCAGCTCTGTGTGGTTTGGGTAAAATTGCTATCTACAGCATTCCCAGTGTTCAGTTTCTTACAGCTGTGCTCGACTTTGGTTAATATGTGCACCTGGCTTTGGGCGTCTTTGTTTTCAAAGGGTTAAGAAAGTTGAGAATGATGCAGTAAGAACATTATTAAGGCTGTGCAGCCACCTCTGCAAAAATTAGTAAGTGCCAAATACATGTTGTCAGTTCACATGCATCATGTGAGATGCTTTCCAACAACAATCT